>CM071927.1:69607722-69986497 GCA_016081115.2 Rehmannia glutinosa
CCTCATGGGCATCGAAGAAGAAAACGAGGTAAGTTCTAAACCCTCTACTTCCTATGATAATGATTATAGTGATTTGCAAAATGATTTTGATGAACTACAAGATGAATTCCAAAACTTACTTGTTAAATACAAAAATTTGAAAAAGGAATTCATTGTTTTGAAAAATGATAAGGATAGTTTATTTACTTCCTATGAATCACTATCATGTGCTCACACCACCACTCTTGACAAGGTTAGAAACCTTGAGAAAGAAAATAGTACTCTTGTTGAGGATATAAATTGCTTGAAAAATAATTTATCAAAATCCAACTTGAGTACCAATAAAATGTCCAATATTGTTGATATTCATAATTGTGATAAAGGACTTGATCATAATGTTGTTAATCATATGAAAAAGGATCAAGTCACTATGCATATTGGTCATTTTGCTCCTAAAATTATTACTTGTTTTTATTGCGGTAAAAAGGGTCATACGGCTAATTCTTGTCGAGCTAGAAATAGCTCTAATTATTGTTGGAGACCTACAAGTCTCATGACTAATCCTAAAGGACCCAAACACATGAGGGTACCACAAAATAATGTCATATTAGGTACTCGGCGTAATAATGATCAAAGAAAATTTATACCGCCAAGAAGACATCAAATGACCATTTCATTTGATCAAAGAAGGAGAAAACAAAGTCAACTTCCAAGAAGAGGATATAATCAAAAATGGGAAGAACACAATCCTTGGAAATGGCAAAGACATCATCAACAAGATGATTTTCAAAGAAGAAGAGATCATCAACAATGGGAAGATAACATACCTTGGAAATGGAGCAATCAAAGAAGCCATCATCAACAAAGTGACTACTCAAAGGGAAGATATCATCAACAATGGGAAAGACACAACCCATGGAAATGGCGTAATTGGTAACCCGTATCTCCCTATTTAAATATGCATTTTATTATTATGCATGCTTTTAATTGTGTCTAAATTGCAAACTGAGTTTTCAAGTATTTATTTTCTTTTAAGGTCTTCAATATATATTTGTGCTTTTAAAATATTTTTTTTTAAAAGAAGACCTTATATGATGTTTTTTTTTAAACTCTTGTGCATTTTTTTTGTTATCATCTCTTATGGATATTTATGGCATGAGCTTACTTGTGATATCTCTTAGCCTACACTTTTATCATTATGATTTGTGCTAGATTTGTTTTAAGAATTGTGTAGGATTTACATATTTTCACAAATGGCCATTTACGTCAAGAAAGGCATAAATTATCGAGGTACGTTCACTTGTGTTATTCTTATAAACTCGATATATGTATTGCCATGTGCCTATGTGCTTGTCTTTCATAGTATTTCATACAAGTGCCATTAAGAGGATGTTTAGATTTTTTGAAATGCACTATTTGATATTTGATTGTACATATTTGTTTTATCAACTCTTGTTCAAATATTTCTTTTAAATGAGGTCTCAACTATATGCTATCGGATTTTCAAAATTCAAAATAGACCTTTTGTAGCTTTCTTAAGCTTATTTGAACTTGCATGATTTATTAGATTCTTGGTGATCTTCTAAATGCATAGTATGTGTTTCTTGCTTCATGGTCTATATATATATATATAGTGTCTATTTCTACTATGCTCTTTTGCAAGATATTTTGTGATTGATGATTGAGGCATATTTTTACACTTGGGCTATTTTTTTCTTGCTTATATAAGCGATACCGGTAATGAGTTTGTTTAGTTGTGTAGATGAGAAACGAAGTACTCCAAATATTGTTACCTCAAAATATTTGGATGTAAATGTTCTACTATGAACACCTTAGATCAATTGGATGCCCTATGATGATAGTAATGAAGAAGACAAAAAGGGTATTCCGGAACAAACCCGATGACCAAGGCAACATTGGTCGAACTAAGGCAAGGTTAGTAGCTCGAAGGTATTTTCAAGAAGAAGATAATGATTTTGATGTAATATTTGCACTCATAGCACTTTTAGAAGTTATTTGTATTTTACTTGCCCATTCTTGTTTTAAGAAAATTTCAAGCTTTACCAAATGGATGTTAAATCCAATTTTCTAAATGGTTTTATTCAAATAGAAGTCTATCGGAGTTTAAAATTTTAGGCCAAATGATTTTTATAAAAAGGCTTGTACGGTTGATTCAAGTACCCTGTATATAGTTTGATAGACTTAGCTATCTTTGCAAAATTATTTTACAAAAGGTAAAGTTGATACTACACTTCTTGTTTTGAAAAAGGGCAATATTGTTTACTTGTGCAAATTTATGTTGATGATATTATCTTTGGTGCTACTAATGAATATTTGTGCAAGATGTCTTTCTAAGTTGATACTAAGTAAGCTTGAGATGAGCATAATGGGGAAGTTCAATTTCTTGCTTGGACTACTAATTATTCAATGCCAAGAAGGTGGTTATATTTCAAAATAACTCTTGAAGGAGTTAAGCATTGAAGAAAGAAGATTCATTTCAACCTATATGGCTACAAATGTGAAAATTGACAAAAGGTTGAAGTAGGCATGATAATTGACAAACAAGTTCGAGGTACGTTTCTCTTTTATTATTTCCATAGACTCGACATTTTATATGCCTTATGTCTATATGCTCGACTTCAAAAACTACCCCAACGAATCTCATTAAAGTGCCGTTAAAAGAAATTTTCAAACATTTAGGCATTTTTTTCTTATGACTTGTTGTATCCAAAGTCTTAAAACGTTATTATTTTTCGGGATAACAAGTCCGGTGATAATATTTTTTTAAATATGGTTCGTCATATTCGAACTAAATATATTGAGATTCGATAATTTTTTCAAAGGGATTACTGTTTAACAAAAACTTGAGATGTGTTTAATTCCGCCTCAAGTATAACTCGCGGACTTTTTAATCGCTCACCGCCGAGTATTTTACCTCATTTCGAGCTTAATTATGATATAATGTATCATGAATAAGGTCTACGTTTGCATTTTGCACATTTTCAAAACTTAGGGGCGAAAAATCGGATTTTTGGATCAAATTCGAATTTGAAAAAGAACAAAAAAATATGGGCCGGGCAAAAGGGCCGACGGTCGCCCACAAGCTCGACCGATCGCCCATGCCCTGGACCGGTCACCCTGGACGATTTTTTGGTTAAAAATGGTTCTGTTTCCTGACTTAGCCATTTGGCTTATTTTGTTCATTTTTCGTCCCCTTCGTCAATTACACACAAATTTCACTCCAAATTTGTTTTATTGCATACATTTCATATCTTGGATGTATTTAGGCTCGATTATCATCATCATTGCTCATATTCACCGATTAAATGATAAGAATTCTACTTTCTTTGCTCAATTGGGTTGAACCCTTGAGATTGTGACTTATTTGTTATATTGTTGATGGAAGTTTCATATGAATTTGATGAGCTTGTCATTTATGATGTATTGTTTTGCGTTTGAACTGATTTTGGTGATGAAAAACTTGGCTTGATTGCATTTACAAGGGCTATATATATCTTTTTCAATTTTTGACGCCCACCAAGTGTTCGATAAAATGTTTCAATGAAAAATTCATCACCTACATGATTCTCTCGATTTCAAAAGTCTCATATATTTATAGAGATCATGTTTTTGCAAATCAAATGATTTTTCATAAGCTTCTACAAGTCGTATGATCGACTTTTCCCTCCCATTTGGCCTATAAGCTTCATTATTCAAATAACTCGATACATCGGTTTGGTTGCGCACTTTGACATGATTATATGATGTTTTTATCGTGCTAACATTCTTTTTGATGATTCCAAAGGGGGAGAAATAGGTTATAAGCTCTTTATCTCAAAGAAGCTAAAATAAGCTTAACAAATAGAAGCTATAAGCTATGAATTCCTAAAGCCATATGTTGTGTATGATTCTTGGTCCATTGGTTGTAGTATGGACGTATATATGTTTCTAATGATGTCTCTTTGACAGGGGGAGCTTTTTAAGTTATTGATACTTAAGCTCAATATCGAAAAGCTAAGATTTTAGCTTATGTTTAAGTTGCTTCTATATTACTATTGATGTGCATGTTGATAGGGGGAGCTTTTGTTTGAATATCTCTACTCCCATTCTTGTGTTTATATTGCGTGGAAAGTTGTCGCTCACAACGGATAGCTCTTTTTAACCTGTAAAATTGTTTTGTTTTCAAAATCGACCTCGTTAACATTGTTTTGGTTTGTCATCATAAAAAAGGGGGAGATTGTTTGATAAATAGTTTTATCATGATTTTGATGATTTTGTTTTTATACCAAAACAATGGTTTGAAAGGTTGTCCAAATACTCCTAAATGATTTAAAATGGTTTTAATATTTTCCGGAGTATTTCTTCAAGTTTTATTTTCGACAAAATTGGACAACACTTTTAATGATTTTTTGTTAATGTATTTTTACACCAAAACAATGTTTCTAAATGTTGTCTTAATACTCCCGATCGGTCTAAAAATTTTCACTATTTTTCGGAGTATTTCTTGAAGTTTATTTTCGATATAAAATTGGATAACACGTTTGTTTTGAGGTCAACCGATCAGTATAGGGCAACCCGCACTGAAAGTTGAGGAAAAAAGAAAACTTCATGTTTGCAGAAAATGGTCGGGGGCAACCGGTCGCCCTATAGAACCGTGTGCCGTCGCCGTCGCCCTATAGGGAGACCGGTACCTGGGAGCAAAAAATTGAAATAGAACGTTTTCTTTCTTCCAAACCCATGAGGGGGACTAGTTGAGACATAGGTCGAACGGTCGAGGTAGACGTCGACCGGTCGCCCTGTGTAAATGTGTATTCTCTTTTTCAAACGTCTATTTGTGTGCGACCGGTCGCCCTTAAGTTTGACAGCAAAAATGTAACCGTTGTGCAACAGACATCTTTTCCTTAATTTGTGGGATTGATTTCTAACAGCTCTTTTCTTCAATTGTCTTGCAATTTTTACAGAATTCATGTCCCCAAGAGGAGCCTATCATGTACAAGACATCTTCTATAAATAGAGGAAGAATTGAAGCAACACTATAAGAGAGAAAACTACAACACGACAAGATACACTCAAGAATACACTTGTTCTTACATTGTCTTATTTCTTGTTGTAATTTGCCTAGCTATTCACTTTCACATTCTTGAGGTCTAGGCTATTCTTGATTACACTTTCACTCTATTGTATTATCAATTATCGAGTTGCAATCTTGAATTTGTGGTCATCATTCAAACACAAGATATCCTTGTGAGTGTTCTTGTGGTAAGAACACACTTGGGTGAACTAGGTGTTAGGTGTAAGAAGATTGTGGTAATCTTCTTGTTGAGGTATTGAAGAGTGTGATGCTCTTCAAGGGTGAAGATTGTGGTAATCTTCACAAGGTGCCGTTTGAAGATTGTGGTAATCTTCAAGAAGAGATTGTGGTAATCTCAAAGGTGGTGTTGAAGAAGAGTGTGGTGCTCTTCAAGGTGTTGGTGTAAGATTTTGTTGTAATAATTTTGGTAATTATTAATAAAATCTTTTTATCTTTTCGAAACCCATCCCGGATATACTGGGGTGGTAGAGCACGTAGTCCCTAGGTGGGGTGAAGCTCTATAAATCGACGTGTGCTATTTATATTCCGCACCTTTGTTATTATCTTGGCGCATTTGTATCGAAAAAGAGGGCGAAATCGAAAAGATGGAGATAATCTATTCACCCCCCCTCTAGATTATCGTAGCCGCTTGGACTTACAAATATAAGTCCATCACAAAATTCTATAGTTAATCTTTTGTTACTCCATTGGTATTATCTTTATTATTATAAAATACACATGTGTACATAAACCGTTGTAAGATTGTCAATTAATTAGCTACAGATATCATTCGTTGCTAATATCCATAGCTATTCAATAGTTTTATTGTTATGGCAAGAGAACAATTAATATCCCTTGTGAGGATTAGGGCGTAACTGCAAATTTGTCTGGTTAATTTCTATTCTTTCATATTCACTTTCGTGGCAAACAAAACTAATCACGTAGGGTCACTTTTCACACTATTTTAGCTTTTTGGATCAGTCCACTGATAAGGGTCTTTTTATGCATGTTTTATGTGTATATTTGAGTAGAATTTGTGTTATTTTGTTGTTACTTTCGTTAGTTTTTGATTGTATATTGTTTATACTACTTTGAGGTGCTTTTATTGGTGCAGATTGACCATTCGGGGCTAATTTTGGTGAATTTCGGACCATGGATTCATGTCAAAACATACCGGGGAGTTTAAGGCTGCAAAAACGCTCGAAATCCCAAGTCAAACGCGTCATTTTGGGGCCTTTTTGGTCCAACACGGCCTGGGGGTGTCGGGCAACACGACCATGTTCAAACAGGGCGAAAAATCACAATTTTTAGGCTTGGACAGACTCGAACACGGCCTGGCCGTGTCGTACAACATGGCCTGGCGTGTCGGTCGCACGACATGGCCATGTCGGATCAATTTCAAAGCAAAATTCAAGCAAAGACGGCCGGGCGTGTCGTCGGGCGACATGGCCGTGTTCGGGGGACTTTTTGCAACTTTTCCATGCGAAAATTATGGAAAACTCACCAACCAAGCTTTTTGACCACTTTTGTACACCTTTAACACCCTATTTTGCTACAATATATCCCCATATTCCCTCAATTATCATTTGAATACAAGAATTCACCAACCCAACAATGAATTGGAGCATTTGTTTAACAAAGGATGACATTATTAATGTGTTCTTGCACAAAAATAATGTTTATAAAAGCCAAGAATATGAGTTGGGGGGATCATTGATTAATTCAAGATACATTGAATTCATTAGATTCATAGATTAATTAAATTCATTAGACATTGGAGATCAAGAGGTCTTGGAGGAGTAAGCTTGTAGCAACATTGGAAATGAAGGCTTGGAACAACATCATCAATCAAGAAAGAAGTCAATTGAGATTTTGAGAAAGATAAGTACACCATGTCTACAATACTTAAATCTTCTTGTGTAATTTATTCTTTGGTCAAAATCATGTGTAGCTAAACTCCTAGTGTTTGAATGTAATGAACTCTAGAATGGATTTGTGATTAAGGTGTGTATGTTTTTAATAAAATCTTCATATTTTGTGTGATTCACTTATATTATGCTTCGTTCATTCGAATTGATATATGCGCAATATTGATTTGAAGTTTATTTTTCATCCGGGAAATCGAGAGATTCATGGTGAAATAGAACCTATATAAGTGAAAAGAGTTGCATGCAATCCTAGATATAGGACGACATAAATCTTCTGGATTAGGGTCAAACCTAATATGGGAATTCACAAATCGTTATAATGATGTCTTGGGGGTTTTAACTAGAAAGAGATTTCAGTTAATCAACTTGAGATTAGAAGTTTTTCGCCTTGAGAAAGGGTTTAACTTAAATTGGGAATTTCTACGGTCTACAAGACATGAGATTTTATTAAAAGAGGTTGGTTTTTGCTTAAGGGCTTACGGTTGTATTTTTAACTTGTGAAATCACAAAAACATTCTAGAGGGATTTACATTCAACCACATTTCTATCTCTTGATTTCTTATTTTACAAATCTTCCTTCATTTTTACAATTTATAATTTGTTTTCCTTTTTCATCAAACAAAAACTCTGAAAATTGTTAGATTAAATAACAAAAAGACGGTAATTATTAGTACTTACAATCCTCGTGGGAATGACACTCGGTACTCAATAATCTATACTATAAAACAATAGGTGCACTTGCCTACGGTTTTAAAAGATAGCTTTTGAGCCATCATCCACACACATCTTTTAATCACTTCGCTTTGCACGATCACACGTAGTTGTCTCTGCCCCTACATATAAAGCTTTCCAAACATACTGCTTCTGTGAGATTATTGGACACATTTATCTCAACTATGAACACTATGATCATAATGAATGCATTGATATCGCAAGTATGAAGTACGGTCCGCGACTAAAAGCATCCCCGCTCAAGCATACCTCTTCTAACCATGATATCCTTATCCCATCCCCTTTCTCGGCCGCACGTGTTCGACCGGTAAACACCTAAATTAATCTAGCGACGCTCACAAGAGTACGAGATCAATTGTAGGATAGCAAGTTAACCACAAGTCATCTTTCAAGGAAGACTTAGCCGGCAAGTAATTATTATTTATCACAATAAACAGAAAATAAATTCTAAACACTCTAACAAGATTTGTGATTTTAATTATCTAAAGAAAAATAATAAAAAGACCAATTAAAACTAAACACAATTAAACCCGGAGAAAACAATATGGAAAAATATCTAGGATTTCGGAATCAACTCATCAAACTTGCAAGCAGAATATCAACCAATTGATCATGCGATTAACAAATATAACAAACAGGTAAAAACTAGGCCTAATCTAATAACTCACGTATTCACAGATTAGTGTTATCCTTACATAATTTGCTATTTTCGTTAAGCCAAGTTAGATAATACATTTATGATTCATATCTAATCCTCTGAATAAATTTAGTCCAGGAATAATATCTTCTCTTGATCTCAATTATTCCCTCAAACAATCATATATTGGCCAAACAATTAATCATCAAGTAAAGCAATTTATTCAGGAAATCAAATCAATTACTCAATACTCATGCTTGTTTGTTTGAATCAAATCATCCTAATCCTAGAACAAGAAAGTTAGTTCATGCTTGGGGGTGGGATCATAATCTCAATTGAAGGAAAGAAAACAATCATAAACATCATCATGCAACAATAATAATCACTCAATAATTGAAATCAGATAAAAGAGATGAAGAAATATTACGCTTTGATTAAGCTACAAAATAACTTCAATGGGAAGAACCCAAGTAATCCCAATGTTGAATGGAAGAGAAAATAACAAAAACTAGGGTTTAAAAGTGCTAAGAAGTAAATGTGTTAGAAATTATGGGCTTTTTGACCAAATATTATCAATTTCATTTTTAATTGACAAAATGTAGTATATTTCGAGGCTCTTGTGCATTTAAGCGTAGGCGCAACAACTTATTGATCCTTCTAAAGTAAGCGCAACAACCTATTGCGCATTTTGTGTTTTTTTTTTATTTTTTTTAATGACTGGGATATGAAGTGCAATTATACTCTGAACTTAGTACTTTTTTTTGTTTTTTTAAGGAAAAATGAAGAAGCGCAAAACATGTTGTGCTTGCCCCAAAAAACAATAAAAAAATCATGCACAGTAAAAGACGAAAAGAACATAGCATGACATTGGACTGGGTGTTTTTATTGTGTTCTGGCATGGGTCCAACAATTTAATTCATGAGTCATGATCATGAACAAACGAAGGAAGATATTTTTCGTGAGTTGTTTCGCGAAAGTGCCGGCAGTTGGGGGACACTTAATTTTTTATAAACATCAAAACTTATAATAAAATTGAATTGAGTGGCTTGATCATGAACAATTGTGGGATGGAGGTCGGGGTTCAAAAGCTCCATCAAAAGATATTCCATCAAATTGCTCCGGGGCATATCGAGCCGGTGTGAAGATTTGGTGGGAACTCATCTTGAATAGCATCCGTGTGGGTTCGATTCGGGAGAGATCGTTATTAGTAGAGAATATAATTGTTCTCTTTACCTGGGAGGATCTGGTTTGGGGGACACTTAATTTTTTTATAAACATCAAAACTTATAATAAAAGTATGTGAATTGAATACAAGACTATTGTTGTTATGGGATTATAAGATAATAAATAATTGAATATGCATAAAAATAAAGAACAACAATACCTGGGGACTAGTTTTAATTTACAAAATACCAAATTTACTTTGCTTTTTGACAAAACTGCCAAAAACATGATTAAAATTATTATCAAAATAATTTGAATTCATAACCACTGTTGTAAAAATCAGACTAGGCGCTAAGCGCCCCGGGCCGATTCGGTTTTGCTAAAATTGGCACCAAAATTCATTTTGGGCGAAAATTAGCCTAGGGGCCTGCCTAGGCGGTACAAAATCGGGCTAGGCGGTTACCTAGGCGGCCAAAAACATTGGGCCTAAGCGCCCGCCTAGGTGAGCTAGGCAGCAAAAATCAAAAAAAAAATAAAAATAAAATAAAAATAAACTTGTGCACATGGTGTAATATCCTAGTCTCAAATCACTCATTTAAACAAAATGAACTTATACGCATGCCACGTGCATTGTATTTTCATTACAGGCTAATGAATAGGCAGTTGGATTGACGATAGTGAGCAACATGTCCCCTCCTTTTTTGTCAAGGCTTATGTTAAAAATATGGGTGTAATAAACAAAAGTACTTTTGTGCAAATCTTTGCTTGACTTTTTTTTTTTTTAAATAATTCACGTACATATGTTTGAAAAATCAGTTATCTCAAATGACAATTTTATAAAGTGGCATCAATTCACACAAATTTCTTGTAAGTTTAATTTTTATAAACTTTTTTTAAAGCAATTTTATGAAATTTTTAGAAAAATGAAAACTGGAAATCAAAAATTGGATGAACCAAAAAAGAGAAGAAAAAAAGAAGATAAAACACAAAAAAATACAAGCTTGTGAGCACCCCCCCACTCCCACTCGCCAGTACTCGGTACCGCCAGAAGCTTCGGTCGTGCAGCTAACGAAGGGGACTGAGAATATCTTTTTTTTGTTCATGGTCATGAATTAAATTTTGGGAGCGATGCAAGAACACACTAAAACACCCACTCCCAATGGCATGTTATATTCTTTTCGTCTTTTACTGCGCATGATTATTTTTTATAGTTTTTTTGGGGCAAGCGCAACATACTGTTGTGCATCTTCATTTTTTCTTCAAAAAAAAAAAAACTAAAACAGTACTAAGCGCAGAAGATAATTGCGCTTCATATCCCAGTCAATAAAAAAATAAAAAACCCAAAAGGCGCAATAGGTTCTTGCGCTTACTTTAGAAGGCCTAATAGGCTGTTGCGCCTACACTTAAATACACAAGGGCCTCCAAATATACTACATTTTGTCAATTAAAAAGTGAATTGACAATATTTGGTCAAAAAGCTCCAAAAATATGGGCTTCCCAAGTCTTATTTATAAGCCTAGAGTTCTACACTAAGTGGAAGAGCCAAAAAATGAAAAAAATAAAAAATTTCGTGTTCTGCAAGTCGCCGTGCGCGCGCATGCACATGCAATATCAATCTCTTAAACTTTCATAGCCACTTGAATGACCTCAATATCAAATTTTTAGAGAGAGTTATGGCAAAAATACTAAGACGTGTCATTTCAGAAATCTCATCACTTGATTTCCACTTTCACATGATCTTAACCCATCCAAACGTCTTCATTTCGATTTAGTACCATAAAATAAACATTGTAGAACTCTCTCTTATCTTTCGAATGGCATAAGAATCAGGTAAATTAGATGAAATGAGTTTTTGACGTTTCTTGCTCCAAAACTTATTTTTCCACCAAATCCTAGAAAATCACACAACGTAATACTAAAACATGCAAATGAAAATAAAATATGCCAAAAATATGTATAAATAATAACACAAAATGCACACAAAAACATGCGAAACAGCGCGTAACCTATTTAGTAAAGAACCCCAAGCCCAGGCTCTATCATCCACCAATAAAACCCACAACAAACCTTTCCATATCACTGATCATGACCCACAAATGCTGAAAATAGCCCATCCTCTTTGTTGGAATTATTTACCCATTATGTTTGGCCATGTTCGTAATTTATAAGCCTAAATTATAGCCCAGTAGAGCTACCAGCCCAAACCCATATCCTACTCTATTGTTCGGGTCATTTACTCCGACTGCGGGATCTGGATATAAATCCCGTGGACCTTTGTTGAGTGATCACAACCATACATTGGTTAGCTTAATCTGAGTCGTTGGTTGCGCTTATTAAAACCCTCCATCCGAACCCTAGTCCCATTCTGCATTCTTCCACTTCTCTCTCTAAAGTTCTCGAATCTACTACTCTCTATGATATATGTTCTCTCTCTAGAAATCTCATCCCTCGTTGGATATCTTTGTGATTTTTGGAGTTTGGGTGTTAGATCTGATTATTTCTATATCTTGTCCACCATCTTTGTGCACAAGATTGTATTTTCTGAGTGAGTTAGGATTTGGGTGGATCTTCAGATTTATTCTAGGGTTTCGTGGGATATTATTTGGGATCTTGGAGGTACTGTGTGTGGAGAGGCTTTGTGGCATCCACTTTGGTTCTCTGAGCTTAGTTCGTGATGAGCTATTGATATTGGGGTGCTCAGTTCCTGAGCCAATATTATGATCTAAAGATTTTTAGGAGTTTCTGCCCTTATTTTGGTTATTCTGTTTCGTTTGTTATATTCTATTTTATCAAGTCCTAGAGTAACTTGTATGATAGGATTATTGAGTTTGTACTATTTAATTTGCTCGATAAATATATCCTTTCTTGAGGCGGATAGATACCCAACACTTTTGAAGAGACGATTCTGACCAGGTTGCTACACATGAACATATATCTTCACCATTGAACACGATACTTAGTCGCTCCCTTCAATCCCTATCTTTGATCCCTATACAGACACATCGTCAACAAATAAATTCGCATCACACTTCGCTAAACCTATTAAACAGCCATCCACCTATATGAATGACCTACCTGAAAATCTGTCCACTCCACCACTGAAATCCTTACCCATTAATCTGGTCCTCCCTAAGCCCACCCTAACAGAACCTCTTCTCCAAGAAAACTCCACAAAATTTGCCATAACACCATATCCAACTATAATATCTATAAACTAGAAACCATCTACTAACACTCATCCAATAACCAAACCAAATACCAAAACAAAACACACAAAAACATGATCCATGTTTAAACAAAAAGCACCAACCCCACAACAAACACACCAAAAGAAGTTACATGCCAAAAGAACAACTTCTGAATAGGCTCTTAACGAAGGGGGGAAATTTTCAAGCCAATTGAAGAAGTAAAAAGAATTTGGTATTTTTGATGTATCGTGCAAATTTATACTATCAGTGGAGGTCACAAGAGAGCAACCTCGCCAGGACTAATGAGTTGCCTCAGTTGGAACTATGGGGGCTTGGAAACTCACCGACAGTTCAAGCGCTCAAAAGAATGATAAAATCTAAAGATCCCAGTTTGTTTTCCTCATGGAAACAAAATTAAGTAAAGCGGAATACAATAACATTATGTGGAACATTTGATTTGACGGAAGTTTTAAATCTTGATTTTGACATATCATCAAGGGGCGCAAAGAGGGATTATGTCTTTTTTGGAAAGAATCATATAATTTCACAATTAAGTCTTCTTCATTCCATCACATCGATGGTCTGATTATAGATGGTGATAAAGAGTGAAGACTGGCAAGGATTTATGGATATCCTGAGGAAGGCTATAAAGCTCTCACGCGGCAACTAATAAGGGAGCTCGCTGCAAATAATAATGGGAACCAGTGGTTATGTTTAGAGGATTGCAACTAAATTCTCTATAGCTTCGAGAAAATTGGTGGCAGGCCCATAAAAGTCATCAAGATGGAGGTTTTTCACTCATGTATCTTGGACGCATAGTTGGACGACCTCGGCTACAAAGGCTTCTCCGTCACTTGGACTAATGAACACATGACGAAGAAGATAATATACAGGAAATGTTAGATAGATGTCTTGGGAATAATGAGTGGACCTCCCTTTACCTAGGGTGCAAAGTGGTACACTTACCACGGTTGGCTTCAGACCACTACCGATGATGGCCACATGTTGATGAAACACTGCTGTCAGGGGACAGTTAAGAAGAAAAAGGCAGAAGATATATCGATTTAAAACTATATGGCTCTTAGACGAATCATGAAAATCTGTGGTGCGACAAATGTCGCAGGACGATTTGATCCCTATCACTGTGGATGGTTCAATCAAGTGGAAATCAATTAAATATTTGGGAAATGGATTACTTTGGGAATGTTAGCCACCAAATTAGAGAATGCGAAAAATGTTGAATCAAAGTACTATAACAACACCTACTGTGATGCACATTGCTAAAAGGAAAAAGATTGAGCACCAACTAGCACATCTTTACAAAAAATGAGAAACCAGGTGACATCAATGTTCTCGAGCCAATTGGATAAATAAGGGAGATACAGACTCAACGTTCTTCCATAAAATAACTTCTATCCATCAGAAAAGGAACAATATTGGAAAAATCCAGGATAATAATGATGTGCGGGTTGACGATGAGATGCAAATTGCGAAGGTGTTTTAAAATTATTTTCAATACCTTTTCTCCTCTGAACCCAACCTCGATATGAACCATGCTATAGATGTGAGTGATAATAAAATGACGGCAAACATGAATGACACACTAGCACAACCATTCACATAAAAGGAAGTTATAACAACCTGAGCACAAATGTACCCCACCAAAGCACTCAGACGAGATAGTATGCCTGTTATATTTTTCCAAAAATTCTGGTCTTTAATTCAATCGGATATCTTGCATGTTATCCTATATATCTTGAATGGTAATACCAGCCCTAGCTCTATAAATCAAACATTCATAATATTGATTCCAAAGAAGAAAAAACCTGAAAGAGTAACTGACTTTAGACCGATAAGTCTTTGGAATGTGCTCTTTGAGATCATCACAAAAACCATTGCTAACAGACTTAAAATTATCCTTCCAAATCTTATATACCACACCCAATCTGCTTTTGTTCCGAGACGTCTTATAACGGATAATGCCTTACTTGCTTTCAAAATCTTTCATGCTATGAAAAATAGTCAGGCTAAAAAGAGAGGAAATTTTGAATTCAAACTTGACATGAGGAAGGCCTATGATCGAGTAGAACGAATTTTTTTGCGCAATGCAATACTTTAAATTGGTATTAATATTTCATTCGTGGAACTCATTATGAAGTGTGTCTCGTTGGTTTCCTTTTCTATTTTTATTGACGGCCAGCCAGGCGATTTTTTCTGCCCTTCACGTGGACTTCGACAAAGAGACCCGCTCTCTCCGTACCTATTTCCTTTTTGTGTACAAGCTTTCTCCTCAATTATCCAAAAAGTTGAAGCTTGAGGGAATCTGCATGGGATATAAATAAGCATGAACGCCTCACACATCACATTTGTTTTCTTGCAGATGATAACATTATTTTCGAGCGAGCGAATGAGAAGGAGATCGAGGAAACAAGTCAGATTATCCATGCATACAAGATGGGGTTTGAATTGATTGCAAAGCATAGAACTTATCTAGGCATTCCAACTATGGTAGGATGGTCTAAGAAATAGGTATTTCAGCTCCTGACTGATTGGGTTTGGAAGAAGCTAAAAAAGTGGAAAACCCAACTTCGTTCTACGGTGGGGAGGATGGTTTTGATAAAATCAGTAGCTTAAGAAATTTTGTCATATGCTACGAGCTATATTTTAATTCCATAAAAAATTTACCAACAATTAAACTCCAGTGTTAGCAATTTTTGGTGGGGTCAGAAACGGGAGGAAAGGAAAATTCTTTGGTGTTCTTAGATTACTCTAACTAAGGAGAAAAAGGAAAGGGATATGGGGTTTCGAGATTTACACTGTTTTAATGAAGCGATGCTAGCAAAACAAAGTTGTCGGCTAATGCATGAGGATAAACCCCTCCTTGCACAGTCATTTCCGCGAAATATTGCCCTAATAATAATTTTCTAAACACAAAACTTGGTTATAATCTATCCTACATGTGGAGAAGTATTCTTGTTGCCATAAAAACTGCTATGAAGGGTCTCCGATAGAATATTGGAAATGAGAATGATCGATGTGAGGGTTTGGAAGGATCCTTGGGTACCTAAGCTCCCTAACTCATCCGAATGATTGGCAGGATGATATAAAGATTAGAGACTTAATTTATGAGTTCTCCCCCTGGTGGAACTTCAAGATTATAACGGAAATATTTAGCCCCCATGAGGCTGCACTAATTCGGACTATCCCGCTAAGCTCAACGATGAGACTCGATAAAATTATGTGGCATCACACGAAGAATGGAATACATAACGTGAAATCTGGATACCATGTTGCAAAGAAAATCCAAGAGAGCTTGGATCACACCTCCTCTTCGTTTGGAGAGGATAACAAAATTTGGAAATGGATTTGGCGTTTGGAAGTACCACCAAATATTTTTGTGGAAGTGCTTTAAATGAATTCTTCCTGTGAGAAGCGAAGTGATTAAAAGAGGTGTAGGGATTGATATAACATGTAGCAAATATGTCAATGATGTAGAGACGACTATGCATGCTCTAAGAGACTGTCCATGGTTTTTTTTCTCTTATGGGCGGCCAGCCCTTTGAGAATCCAAACAACACCAATAATAGGATATGGGACTCTAGCAGACTGGATTGGATGGTGTGCGAAGAACTTCGATAAGGAATCTCATAGTATGTTTGTCATCTCCCTTGGTGTGCATGGTATGGCGAAGTGTCTGTTAACTTATCAACAAAAACTGGTAGACCACAAATCTGGACATGGCTACTAGGAGACTTGCTGAACATAAAAAAGCCACAAACGTAAGACACACTCTACCAAGAAGGGACATAGTCGAAAAATGGGTAAAACCAACCACTGATTTCTTCAAAATTAATACAGATACATCCATAATGAAGGAGACTGGAACAGGTATTGATGTGCTAATTAGGGACCACGAAGGGATCATCCATAAGGCGTTAGCCAGATTCATTCTAGAAATAATGGAGATAGATATTGCAGAGACAATAGCATGCATGGAAGGGGTTATCATTTCCCTCAAGACAAGCCTACAGAACGTGGTTGTGGAAATAGACAACATCAATATTTTCCACTCGCTATCAAGAGACTCGGCGGTTTTCTCCTACCTGGGAAATATAATTGCAGACATCAAGCATTTGTTAGTTCAATTTCTTTCTTTTTCTCCTAGTTGGGTTAGACGGTCTGGTAATTTGTGGTGCATTATTTACAACGTCATGCCTTTCCTCTTAGTCCTTTAGAGTCTGATTCATGAGTAGTTCCTGAACACAATATGAACTTATCATTTGAGGAGGCTTCCTCCTGAGCTTATATATGCAAAGCTTTATTCTCAAAAAAAAAAAAAAAGCACGTAAGGTCAAGAAGAAATGGGTCATTTTATTTGGTACATTCATTAATAATTTTCACATGTGACCATCGCGTGAGGGATCCCGGAATCCTAGCAAAAATTGAAAATTTTCGACCAATTTGTCCTTAATTAATGTGCCAAAAGTTATTAAATAGTGTATCAAATTTGTAAGGGACACAAATAGAAAGATCAAATTTTCTAGGACCTTAAAATTATAGGACCAAATTTACAATTAAGCCAGAAGATTAGAATCACCCCTCCCCCCCGCTTTAATCGTAATCATGAATAGGAGTGTAAATAAATCGAGTTTGAGCTAAACACGTTCTTATTTAAACTTGTATGAATTGTTATTGAGTTTAAATAGCTATGTTTTAGCTTGATTTGATAGTTAATTGAGTCGAAACACAAATCATGCTTGAGTGGCATGGTCTTTTACAATTACTTTTTCCTTTTACATTAACCGACCAAGTTTTAGATAATATCAGATGAGAAAATATATTTTAATTTAATTTCTTAATCTATAAATCAAGTTCAAAGGAAACTTTTAACGATTTTCAATTTAATATCGAAGAGTCGATCTTGGAGACTGATGCAAAGATGGCATCATAAAATAATTTGTGTGAATTTTGCTCTGGATATTTCAACCTTATAAACTAAAAGGAAAAAAAGTAAAGACACATGTCAACACCTCACTATTTTGAGACATGTCGCAACTCCTGTTCTCCCAATTATACGTGAGGACTTCACATTTATCCATGGTTAACTATTTTTTCCATAATTTTTCCATTTAATCTAAAAGGTAAAGATAAATAAAAGGTAGAAGATAATATAAAAGGTAAAAGATAATATAAAAGGCAAAAACTAATCTAAACATTATCTCTATATAATCTAAATAGGTAAACTACTTAAGAAATGGAAGATATAATTATTGAATACTTTTGATAGGGGTGGCCGCGGTTTCGATGCCACAAGTTTTGGTTCCAAAACTAGAATCAACGATTCTGGTTCCAAATCGGAACCTAACTCCACCATGGTTCCAGTTTCGGTTTAACCGGCACCATTTTTCTTTGATTTTAGATTATTTTTTGATTTTTTAATAAATGATTTATCAATTTCAATTACAACAAAAAAAAGGAAAATAAAAAATAGAAAAGCAATTGGATTTAATATTCATAATAATATTAAGTTGCTTACGTATCCTCTTAAAGTATGGAAGAATCAAGTTTCACTTAGCTTGCTTACAACATTTGGTTTAAGACGTGTTTCATATGGTTGCGAATATAAAACATCATAATGGACATTTAATATTTCGTCTAGCATATTTTTGCGCAAAAAATAAAAATTATCGGTTTTAACCTTGACCTCTGTTCCACCAGATTCCACCGCTTATTCAAAACGCGATTAAAACCACCGATACCACGGTATTTGATACCAAGAAACCGCAACCGAAAATGGCCTATACGCTTTCAGTTCTGGATTTGGAATTGCATTCCGGTCAATGGTTCTCTAAACCGTTGACCACATTTTCGATTCCAATTTATTTCGGTTCTATTTCGCCACCCCTAACTTTTAATTAATAACATTAGCACAATTAACTTTGTTATTTTTTAAACGTAAAACTTAAATATCAGCTATTGCAATATACAATTAATTTGTAGAAAATTTATATGAAATTGATTGTAAAGAATGTGATTATGAATTAAAAATTTACGTCATTCTGACAAGCCAAAACATACACACACACAAATTGTTTAAATTTATTAATAATAACTTTTTTTCCGCTTTCTAAAACAAAATGTTTGTTTATTACCAATATCATGTGAATTTAATTGGAGTGATTTTACCGGATCAATATTGTGTGCAAAGCTAAATAAAATAGTATTTGCCTAACTATTTGAATATTTAAATGCCAAAACACAACGATGATACTGCTGGATATTTTTATTGAATATATTTTATGAAGAAGTATTTTAGAATTTAAACTAAACGATTTGTATGATGCTCGTCTCAATTTTGATTTTATTTTTTAGTATTTTGGATATCCTATAACTTGTTGGAAAGTTGAAGGAAACTGCTCATCTTTGGTTGCAATTTTCTTGGGACCTCGTTTGTCTAATGGCAAAAGTAAAGTGGATTCTTGTTCTACTCATCGATAACATTGGAATCGAATATTTATTTGTCCAAAATAATGCTTGGATGGAGAAATTAAAGCTCAAAGTAGAGTGTTGGAGATGGGTTTATCACACATTGGAAAACAAGTGAGAAGTTGGCTAGTGTATACACAAGCTCCTTATAGTTAAGGAGTAATATTGTATAGCATAAAGGTTCTCTCCACGCACGCCCGCATGGGGTGTACAAATCTTGAGCCGATCGAGGCCCGGACCACTGACTTGTGTGCGAGCACGACATGTGTACAGGAATATAGAAATCGAAACTAAGCCATTGTCTAGCCCATAATTTTGCTTCTTTTGTTTCTAAAATTATTTTATTACAGAGATAAAGTTTCAACACCCAACCATTGGTTTTTGTAACCAACACGTGCCGACTTAACTCTGTTACAATGAGATTAATTCCTGCAGAATCAATTCTATAACAACTGCAAATGGTTTAGTTATTGTGTAGCAGAAATGGTTTATTTAAATTCTCAGGTCCCTTTTTCAGCTATAAAAGGAGCTGAATTTTTTGATTCACACTCAACATATTTGCACTTTATAATCTCTGCATATTGGTCTTGTAGTTCCTTCGCCTTCTGCATCTTTTGTCATAATTTTCAGGCATTTTCTTCGGTTCGCCGGATGAATGGTAAACTAATTATCCCATCTTATCCTGTGAAACAGACGTCCAGAATAGGGGACAAATCTGCCTTAAGGATAGTGTGTTCAACACACGATTCGAGTCAATTTATTATTGTGCTTCTGTCATTGCTTTATTACAAATTGCTATTGTTATTTTGTAATTTCTACTTTCATTTTGTAATTCAATGTTTTACTAGCAGATGTGCTTCTTATTTATCAACATACGAGTGTTATTCTAGTATACATATATATAATATTACAAAAACAACTTTTTTAATTTTTTTTTATTCCTTACCATGCATGCTTTCCAAACCCCAAAACAAGGGGTAAAAGAACAAAAAACTATACAAAATAATTAATTGTGATGATGTCATTATTTGTTTAATGTGAGGGACCAAAAATTGCAGACTCAATGCATGAGCATACTTTGTAGTATGTATACAAAATAATTAAATAGGTTAGGGAGTTATGATTTGTGAGGCTACAATCTCAATCAAAAGCTAGCTAGTTACTAATTAATGAGGCTTGGTGCTATAAATTAAATATATACTGCAGACTTTTAAAACTGACAAGTCATAAGAGAGATAGATACATATTTAAATTATAACATGACATTCTTGGCCAAACTTTTAGTACAACCCTAATTTATAAATCAGAATTTGGATTAAAATTTGGAGATTGACCAAATTATGGGTTCGTTCGTTTTTTTGGGGGTGGGGAGGGGAGGATTTTACATTATAATCGACAACATTTTTGAGTTTTGAATTTTGTATTAAATTTTGCGTAAAAATTAGAACTTCTTTAGTTGAATGATTCAAGATTGAAAATATATAAGATTGGAAAGTGAGCATACGTTTGACCGAATATGTATTTTCCATAGATACATGTATGAAATATATAATGAAAATGAGGTTGTGGTAGATTTATGTCAGAATTGTGTTATTTTCAAATTTATATTATTATATTATTTATATCTGTAATTATAAATATTATATGAGATCCATGCATTTTAATTAGTGATAACTGAAGATTTTTAATTTCTACAAGATTTAAATTGGTAGGAAAATACTATTCATATCATTTAGCTTTGCACACAATGTAGTTGGGTAAAACCATTCAATTAAATTCGCATAATGATTTTTAATAATCAAACAAGTTTATTATTATAAAATTTGAAAAATTTATTTTTATTTATTTGTGTTTGGCTTTTTAAAGTGGCCTGAATTTTAAATTCTTAATTACATTGTTATAACCATTATCACATTAATTTTCCATAAATTAATATATTGCAATGTTTGATATTTTATTTTTCGGCGTTTAAAAATCACATAGTTAATTGTGCTAATTTTATAAATAAAAAATATACAGTAAATAGATCTTCCATTGTTAATTACATTGTTTACTTATTTAAAGTATACATATAAATTGTTTTGATTATTTTTTACCTTTTATGTTATTTTTTTACCTTGTAGATTATATACATGGAGAAAAATAATTAACCACGGATAAATGTGAAGCCGCCACGTGTAATTGAAAGATTGAGGAGTTGCCACGTGTTTTGGAATAGTGAGTTGTTGAAATGTATCATTGTTATTTTTCTTTTAGTATATTGGGTTGATAGGACAAATTAGCCCCTTACATTTTTTAGGGCCGACCCTGATTTTTTGGGGGGCCATGGCCAAAAGGAAAATAAGGGCCCATGTAAAAAGAAAGAAATACAAATAACTATTAAATAGGAAAAATTAGAAAATTAGTCCGCTAACTTTAGCCATTTAGACTTTTAGTCGTCTAGGTAGTCAAATTTAGTTTTAGACTATTAATTTTTAATTTTTTTGACATTTAGTCCGATTTTCGCTGGAAATATTAAATCTCGCCGGAAATTGATGAGGTGGACTAGATTATGCTGACATGGACAAAAAATTTGGGGATTTTTCAGTTTTGGAGGGAAAATTGCACATGTGTCATCCATGTAGGCAATTAATAAAGAAAAATAAAACAATAATAATCGAAAATAGCAATATTCAAAAAAATAAAATTATGAATAACGAAAAACCAAATTAGAAATTAGTGAAAAAATACAAATTACAAAATTTATGAATTTGATAAAAAATATATAATTCATCAAATATAGAAATTTAAGGAAAAGTATCAAATGAATAAATTTACAAAAATATAAAAATTATATTTTTTTATTAATTAAACAAACAAAGATCAATAATCCTCTCACCCACCTCTGCTTCATCTCTACTCTCTTCCATCAATTTCTCAATCTGGGCCCTCGGAAGCCTCATCTTAACCCGAACCGGCCCAGAACCCAAGCCCGAACCCGAACCCATATCATTTGGACTTTTCGACATCAAGCTCTCCGGCCCACTCCTAAAGATCGCTCATATGCGCTACAGATCTTTCCCTTCTGGTTATGGGCTTTGGAAACTTGGGAATATCCACCAGAAATAAATCTTACCGGGCCCAAGTCCTTTTTCTGGCCATAATTGGGGGGCCCGAATTCCATACTTTTTAACTGCTTCATATTCCAGTAGAACGTAACCTGCTGGATAATCTCTAAGCACGTCCATGGCCATCTCTGCCACCAAGACCGCCACCACCCCCACCTCAAATTCGAGGTTTGCTTCTCAGATTTGGAGGTTGGGGTGGGGAAGGGGGAAAAGAGGACAAAACCAAAAAGAATGCCCGATGAATTCTTCATTTTAGGGTTTTCCCCCTTTTGGCCTAATTTATTTTTTGCTTTGTCATTTGCTTTTATTTTGCTTACTAACAATTTTTTTCTCAAATTTGTTTGATCTTTATTTTTACTCCATTTTTATTTTGTAATTTTTTATTTTTCTTTTGTGAAAAAATATGTAGGATAATATATGACACTTGCAATTTTCCCTACATGTATATTTCCCTCCAATTTTCCCAAATTCATTTTACTTAATTTTGATTAATTTTTATTTGTTCTTTTAATATTTCCTATATATTAGAAATTCCCAATTTTACATCCTGTGTTGCTTAATTAATAAAAAAATATTTTTTTTATATTTTTGTAAATTTATTAATTTGATACTTTTCCTCAAATTTCTACATTTGATGAATTATATATTTTTTTTATCAAATTCATAAATTTTTTAATTTGTATTTTTTCACTAATTTTTAATTTGGTTTTTTGTTATTCATAATTTTATTTTTTTAATATTGCTATTTTCGATTATTTTTATATTATTTTTCTTTATTAATTGCCTATATGGATGACACGTGCAATGTTTCCTCCAAAATTGAAAAATCCCCAAAATGTTTGTCCATGTCAGCATAATCTAGTCCACCTCAGCAATTTCCGGCGAGATTTAATATTTCAGGCGAAAATCGGACTAAATGTCAAAAAAATTAAAAGTTAATGGTCTAAGACTAAATTTGACTACCTAGAGGACTAAAAGTCTAAATGGCTAAAGTTAGCGAACTAATTTTCTAATTTTCCCTATTAAATATTTATACGTTTTGGAAATGATTTAATAAAAACTTGAAAATAAACATATTTATTTAAATAATATAATAACGGACAAACAAATATTCAAACTGGTTACGAAATAATAATAAATTCAGTGTCACAAATATGCATAAACACAAACTTTAAGTTTTAATAGTGGACTTGTTTTTACAAGTGGAACACTTACAAACATAGACAAAAACAAATATCAAATAGTTATTGAAAAACTCTAGGTCTTCTAGTATTTTTAGAAGCAAAATCATCAACAAAGTCATCCAAATAAATATTTTCTAATACTTCATTTTCAATACATAAAATTGTCGAACTCAATTAATCTTTTGTGATATATAGTTAAACGCAAGTGTGATTTTATGAATTTTAATTTTGAAAAACTCTCTCAACAAATGCTACAATAACTGATACATTTAACCAATTTTTGGAAATTTTGGTTTTGATAAAGTAGGTGTCGACCCAACTTTGACCAATTTTTCGGTGGTTATATATTTGATTATGGAGGAATTAAATTGTATAATGTTAATCAGCAGATGTTTGTAGTATTTTTTATTTATCAAAATCAAATTTAGTGAGTGAGAAATTAGTACACGAAGTTAGCCACACTGATGGGCATTATGTAAAGGGAGATAAAAGACTTTAGCCTTATCCCACATAGAAAATAAATCATTATTTATCCTAATCTATTAACTAGAAGGCGATATTTCTTGGATATACTATAACACAAGTGGATGACCACAAGTGAGTAACATGCACGCGCGCGCCCGCCCAGAGCCTGCCCGACACTTTGGGCTTGGGTCCAGGTCTACTAAGTTTTGTCACTCAAAAATGGGCTTGGCCCAGATTCAAGTGATTGTTGGACTGTTGGATCCCAATGAATCTGGACATTACGGGTGTCCAGATTCATGTGACTGTTTGAGTAAGTAACTCCTGCAGTAGTGGTCACCTGAAGATAGCCCGCTACTTGTCTATTATGCAGTAATGAGATATAACACCTGGGCTGTTACATCTGATTAATGCCCACTCCCCTATTTTATCTCCTGCAGGTGAAATTGTTGGTTATATATACATGGTTGTGCATTGCAGTTTTACACACAATTCTTACTTCATACAGAGTATACACTCAACTTCTGCATTCTACAATTTAGTCGAGCAACTGGTCTTCAACTCCTTTTAGTTCAAAGGTGCTTATGTGTTAGTGGTGCTACTACACAGAAGACGAAGCTGTTTTATCTTTAGAGATAATACGTCGAACCGTGAGCACTAGCGGAGACGAAATTGTCTTGCAGAAAGAGATTATTTCTCGACTCGGCTCCTATCCAGTTTCAAAAATCCAATTTCACGAAGTAGCAGTTTTATGTTTTCTGGAGTTTTTTTTCAGAATCTGTAACAATTAGATTCTGTACTTTTATGTTTTGCTATTTAAATTGTAATAGCCATTGTAAAGGCTTTTCCTGTTGTAACATATTGTAATCAACAACCTCAAGACAATTATTGTACTTTACAATGGCGAGCACAAGCAAAACTCCTATCATCCCTCCCGCTCAAGCTGGGAAACCCAAAAAATTCATGGGTTTAACTTTCAAAAGGTGGCAACAAAAAATATTGTTTTACATGATGACTCTTAGCTTGGCGAAAAACCTGACTGATGATGATCCTGTGGTGGCTAAAACTGAAACGAATGCTGAAAAACTTGTTTCTTTTGATGCATGGGGCCTCGGTGATTTTCTATGCCATAACTATGTCCTAAACAAACTTAGTGATGCAATGTAGAGTGTGTACTTTGCGAAGAAATCCTCCAAAGAATTGTGGGAATATTTGGAGAAGAAGTACAAAACAAAGGATGCCGGCACAAAAAAATCTGTTGTCGGTAAGTTCTTGGATTCTGTGATGCTTGATTATAAAACCATGATGGGCCAAGTTCAAAAGTTCTAGTTGATCCTACATGAAATCTCTACCGAGGTAATAGCCTTGCCAGAGGCATTTCAAGTTGCCGCCTTGATTGAGAAATTGCCTCCAAGTTTGAGAGATTTTAAGAATTATCTCAAACATAAGCAAAAGGAGATGGGACTAGATGATCTGATTGTCAAACTTAGAATTGAGGAACACAATAGAAGGACTGACTCTAAGTCGAGGCTTGTCCCTATGGAGTCGAAAGCCAACTTGATGGAACACGGTTCATCAAGTAATTCGAAGAAAACACCTAACGACAAAGGCAAGAAACCGACAGTTGGAAAGTTCCAAGGAACTTGCTATAATTGTGGCAAACCAAACCATATGGCAAAAGATTACCATCAGTCAAAGAAAAAGAAAACCAAACAGCAGTCCAATGCCAATGTGGTTGAACAAAAGGAACTGACCGACGTTGACATGTCGCGGTGGTGTTTGAAGCCAATCTGGTGGATAACCCGAAAGAATGGTTTGTGGATACTGGTTCCACTTGCCATATCTGTTCTGATCGGGGTGCATTCTTTTCCCACATCCCATAGATTGGAAGGAAGCTTCACATAGGGAATCATGTATCTTCTGATGTTGTTGGCGTAGGTACGATGGTGCTTAAGCTTACTTCGGGCAAGGAGTTGAAGCTGAAGGATATGCTGCATGTCCCATACATCCAAAAGAATTTGGTTTCGGGTTTATTACTAGTCAACAATGGGTTTAGGCTAGTTTTTAGTCCAAAAATTTGTAGTTAGCAAATTTGGACAGTTCCTTGGTATAGGTTATCTAGACAAAGGACTATTCAAAATTAATGCAATGACTGCACGCCATTTTGGCGATAATATTAATAAGAATGAATCTTCTTCTGTTTATATTGCTGAGTGCTCTGATTTATGACATATTAGAATAGGATATTTAAATCTTAATGCTATAAAAAGATTAGTAATTTAGAATTAATTAATTTACCTAAAGCTAAAATGGCTAAATTAAATTAGCATTTCATTCGGTTGAAAGGAGCACTTCACCTTTAGAGTTGATATACACTGATGTATGTGATCTAAAATTTATGCAAACTAAAGGTGGTAAAAAATATTTTATCACATTTATTAATGATTACACAGGTTTTGCTACTTATACTTGTTAAGAAGCAAAGATGAAGCATTAGAAGCTTTTAAAAATATAAAAATAAAGTTGAAAATCAACTTGGCAGTTGGAATAAACTAATTCGGAGGGATAGATGTGACAAATATATTGCACCATTTGAGGAGTTATGTATGCAGTTGGGCATAATTCATCAAACTACGACTCTATATTCACCACAGTCTAATGGTGTTGTTGAACACAAAAATTGGAGTCAGAAAGAGATGATGAATGCCATGTTGACAAGTTCCGGATTATCCCAGGATATCAGGGGGAAGCGTTTTTAACAGTCAACCACATTTTGAATAAAATACCACTTCATGAGAAAGATAAGACTCCTTACGAGTTGTGGAAAAATATTAAACCTGCTTATAAATACCTTAAAGTGTGAGAGTATTTGGCTAAGGTGGCAATACCTGAACCAAAATAAGTTAAAATTGGACCAAAGACAGTTGATTGTGTCTTTGTGGGATATGCATACCAACGTAGTGCATATCAGTTTATGATACATAAGTTAGAAAATCCGAGAATGACTGAAGGTACCATAATCGATCAAGAAACGTTGTATTCTTCGAGGATGTCTACCCTTGTATAGAAAAGGTAGAAGTGAGTAATAATAAAAGAACTCACGAAACTTCAAGTGGTTCAACATCAAGTAGTGAAGAACCGAGACACAGTAAGAGGTCTAAGACGTCAAATCTTTTTGGAACTGATTTCATAACATTTATGTTATATGGTGAGCCAAACTCGATTAAAGAGGCTTTAAGTAGTCCAGATGCTCCGCTATAGCAAGAAGCTATCAACAATGAAATCGAGCCTATTATGCAAAACCACACATGGAAGTTAGTTGATCTCCCTGATGGTCATAAACCTTTAGGATGTAAGTGGATTCTAAAGAAGAAGTACAAAGCAGATGGAATGTGGCCAAAGGCTTTAGACAAAAAAATGGTATGATTTCTTTGACAACTATTCTCCAGTGACGAGGATTACATCTATTCCGGTGCTTCTCGCGATTGCTGCCCTACCAATCTTGAGATTCATCAGATGAATGTTAAGACATCGTTTCTGAATGGAGAAATAGATGTAAAAATATACATGGAACAACCTGAAGGGTTCATTGCACCCGGTCAAGAAAAGAAGGTTTGCAAGTTAATAAGATCATTGTACGGACTAAAACAATCTCCTAAACAATGACATCTTAAATTTGATAGCACGATGTTATCAAATGGATTTAAAATCAACGAGTGTGATAAATGTGTATTTGTCAAAGGGACATCATAAGCATTTGTCATAGTTTGTCTATTCGTAGATGATTTACTAATCATGGGCAGTAGTCATGATTCTATCATGGATACAAAAAGAATGTTAAAGAGGAACTTTGACACGAAGGATATGGGGACTGCTGATGTGATCCTAGGGATCAAAATCAGCAGATTGTCTTATCACAATACCATTATGTGGAGAATGTGCTCAAGAAGTTCAATGCTTTTAACGGTTCACTGTCAAAGACGCCCATTGATTTAAGTGTAAATCTGGTTTCTATTAAAGCAGAACCATTGGCTTAGATGGAATACTCACGTATAATAGGCAGTCTGGTGTACACCACGAACTGTACACGTCCAGATTTAGCCTATTCTGTAAATAATTTGAGTAGGTTCACGATCAATCCAAGCCATGAGCATTGGAGCGTTAACGAGGGTGTTAAAATACTTGAAGTATACCTTGGATTATGGGCTATATATACTAGTATAGTAATGCTAGTTGGATTACGGATTTGAAAGATTCTTATTCCACTAGTGGATAGATATTCACCATTGGAGGTAGTGCGGTATCGTGGAAGTCCTCAAAGCAAACTTGTATAACTTAGTCTATTATGGAATCTGAGTTTATAGATATGGATAAATATGATGAGGAAGCAGACTAGCTTCAAAACTCTTTGGAAGACATTGCATGTTGGAAAAAGCCTGTGTCTTCTGTGATGATTCATTGTGATAGTTAAGCAGCTATAAGAAAGATATAGAGCATATGTATAGCAGTAAGTCTCGAAATATTCGTCGGAGACACAATATCATAAGACAATTAGTCTCAAATGGTGTGATGCCAATTGACTATGTGAAGTTAAAAGACAATTTGGCAGATCCTTTGATAAAAGTGCTTAGTCGAGATCAATTGAGTAAATTTCTAGAGGAAATAGACTTAAAGTCCACAATGTAAAAAAATAACCATCATAGTGGTAACCCAACTATGATAACTGGAGATCCCAATAACTTAGTTCAATGGAAAACTAAGTTATGAAGGTTATATTGTAACGCTTGGAAGCAATGTTTCAACCGATCCTAGAAATCAATACCAAGCGTTGAAACACCTGCAAAATTGTGGTGAGGCTAAGTCATTTGACTTTTAATGATTCCTACACCTCAATGAGATTGAGTATGGCAGGATACTCGGATAGGAGATCACCTATGTAAGTGTGAAGTGTGGGCCTCTTCAAAGTAACACTTACGAATCCAAAGAGGTGTCCATGGCCGAAATGGACATTAAACATGAGAACAGAAGCTGTTAAGACCTTATTGTATTAATACTGTTGACTCGCTACACACCACGAAGGAATAGTTCAAGACATTGCATCCATTAAGCCGCCAGTATACCCGATGGTATTGACTAAAGAAGGTTCAAAGTCATATGCTACCTTTATGAATGCAATATTGTCTCTTGAGGACTGGTTTGCGTGTCTGTATTCATACATGTATTAATTTCCACTCATGTGAGGTGATTGTTGAAAATTTTAATTTTGATAAACTGGGTGTCGACCCGATTTTGACCAGATTTTAAGTGGCTATATATTTAACTCTGTAGGAATTAAATTATATTTTATTAATCTACGTTCCAAGTAGATGTTCATAGTATTTTTTATTTCTCAGAATCGTATTTTGGTGACTGAACAATTAATACATGAAGTTAGCCACACGAATGGGCATTATGTAAAGGGAGATGAAAGGCTTTAGCCTTATCCCATACATAAAATAAATAATTATTTATCCTAGTTTATTTACTAGATGGTGTTATTTGTTTGATATACTATAACACAAGTGGATGTCTACAAGTGGGTGAATGCACCGGGTGCCCGGCCCGCCAGGCCTGGGCATGGGCTGGGTTGGCTAACTAACCAACCGCCCGGCCCGGTCCAAGTCCAATTATAATTTTGTCACTTAAAAATGGGTTTGGCCCAGATTCAAGTGATTGTTGGATTATGTTGGAGCCCAATGAATCCGGACATTACGGGTATCCAAAGTCCGTTGTTGGAGATAGTAACTCCCGTAGTAGAGGTCACCTAAAGATAGGGTTATGTAGTAATGAGATATAACACCTGGGTTGTTACATTTGATTAATGCCCACTACCCTGTTTTATCTCATGCAGGTGGAATTGTTGGTTATATATACATGGTTGCATTGCATAATTTTACACAATTCTTACTTCATACAAAGCATTCACTCATTTTCTGCATTCTATAATTTAGTCCAACAACTAGTTTTCGGCTCCTTTTAATTCAAAGGTGCTCATGTATTAGTGGTGCTACTACACAGAAGACAAAGTCGTTTTATCTTTGGAGACAATATGTCTAACCGTGAGCACTAAGCTGGGACGTAATTGTCTTGCAGAAAGATATTCTTTCTCGACTTGGCTCTGTCGATTTGTAATTTAAAAGAAGTAGCAATTTTTTCGAGTTATTTAAAGTAACAATTAGATTATGTACTTTTATGTTCTGTTATTTAGATTGTAATAGCCATTGTAAAGGTTTTTCCCGTTGTAACACATTGTAATCAACACAAAACTCTATAAATAATGGAAGCATTTGGAAAAACAATGTTTTTTTATTTTGATTTTAGAAGTTAGATTAAATTTTTAGTACAATTTTTGAAGCAAAAGACCATTTGATTTTTTTTGGAGCTCTTATGAAAGTAAATTAATCAAATATGTGTACCTTTACATAAAAACTTATGTAAAATTGGGGCACCTCAAAATGGGGGGCCCTAAGCCGTCGCCTTCGATGACTATCCTCAGGGTCGACTCTGATTTTTTTTAAAAATGAAAAGTAGTCATGTTCAAAAACATGATATTTAGCCATTTTGATTAAAAATTGACGGTCATACCCATGTTTCTCAGTCCCAAGAAATGTACCATCATGAGATATGAAAAAAGGGTAAAGTGGACAAGTGAACTAAAAATTGGGTAAAAAAAACACGTTTTTAAAAAATATCGCTAAAAATATTTGGCAAAAACTTGTGTAAGACCGTCGTACGGTACGACAGCTGATACTTTTAGTGTAAAAATTGATAATTTGTCTGGATACACCAAAATTAAATGTATTCAGACAAAGTATCACTTTTTAAACTAAAAGTATTATTTTTTGCCTTAAAAGTACCACTTTATATACTAAAAGTACAATCCGTCGCATCGTGCCAACGTCTTACAAGAGACCTGTTCAAAATATTTTAATTATAGATAAATGACCAAAAATCCAATGGACTGTTCTAATTATCAACAATGCTTGTGCATTAATTTTTTGTAAATGATAAAGAAAAATTGAGATATAAAAATTGGATATAATATATAAAATTTCAATATTTTGAATAATATAAAATTAGAAAAATCCATTTTTCTAATACTTTTAGAAAGATACTTTTAAAAAGAAAAACAAACAACCCTCATAATCTATGACGTCATTTTTAGGCTCCCATTAACAATAATCTGAACCAGAGTCCTTCAAAAATTATTGAAGATATAGTACTATACTTATTACTTCGTATACTAGGCCACCATTTCACAACTTATTTAATTCATTATTACTATTAAGTTTGGTTAATAATCATTACGAAAATATACAGTATGACATCAAATTTAATTTCATCCACTCTGCCCTTTCCTCCTCCTCCTACAAACCCTAGTGCTATTCAAGCCGTTTTTGCTGATCATTAGGTTTAGGCACATGGACCACCTCAATAGCAGCCGCTTCCTTCTTCTCACCGCCGCCCCTACATTTCCCATTTTTCTCGCGTGCCGCCGCCGCCGCCGCCTTGGGATTATGATGGAAAAACTGCGGCGGTGGTGGTGATGGTGGACGTTGTGGTTTCTCTATCTTGAGCGACGATCGTAGTTCTAACAACTCTTTCTTTAATCTCCAGTTTTCCTCGCTTAATCTTTCACAATTTTTCTTCAACAACTCGCAGTCTACCTCCGTTTGCTTCAGTTTTGTCCTGCATTGATGAATTCTAAATAAAATCTGTGCACATATATATATATATATATTCATTTATACACACATATTTTTTTTTAAAATAAATAAAACAAGGGGAAAAATTAAAAGAGGAAAAATTAAAGGAAATTATTACCTTGCTCTTCTGTTTTGAAACCAAACTTCTACTTGTCGTGGTTTGAGATTCAATTTTTCTGCAAGTGCTTGTTTTTGAGCCTGTCAAAAATAAATATTCCGTTATTCTACATTCATTAGTAACAAATAATCTTAGGCTACATTTGGACTTGGACGGAGGATTTGAGTTTTGGATTTCAAAAATCCATAACAACAAATCTATTGAGATTGTTTAGATGAAGTTATTTTATAATGGATTTTAAATCTTTTTGTAGCTATTTTTGGCGTCATTTAGATTATTTCAAATACTTCATATTTGAAGTCATTTGAAATTATTCCCTAAATCCTCTTTTCAAATCCAAATCCTATCCTCAGGTTGCATTTGGATGGAAGGATTTGGATAACATTCATTAGCACATCTTAGGTTGCATCTGCATTGAAGGATTTGGATTTTGGATTAAAAGATTTGGATTTGAGGAGAGGATTTGGGAAACAAATTCAAATAACTCCGTATAAGATAAATTTGAAAGCCACGACAACTACTCAAAAAAAGGCTTAAACCGGGAGATTATGAATTTGAAATCCATTAAACACTGATGTTATACAAACAAGCTCAATTTGTTTCTATAAACATTAATTATTTTGCTTCAAATTCATCAATCCAAATGAAACCTTACTCCTTGTCTGTCTTGCACTGAAAATAAAAACGTGTGTATATATGCTAATTACAGATGAAAACCGTAAATCAAAGAGATGATGAATGTATACATATATATATATATATATATATATATATATATATATAGAGAGAGAGAGAGAGAGAGAGAGAGAGAGAGAGAGAGAGAGAGAGAGAGAGAGAGAGAGAGAGAGACCGTGTTAAGTGTAGTTTGGTGTTTGAAACTGTCTTCAAGCAAGGTGGTCTGATCTCTAGTGAGTCTCAATTTTTTCCTTGAGCTAAAATCCATTGAAAATTTGCAGTCATCATCATCCTCTTTGCTACCATTTGAAAATCCAATATTCTTATTGTTTCCTTGTTTTACATCTTTTCCCATGATTTTCAAGCTGGAGCTCGAGTCATCACTCGTAATCCCATGATCACTTGGCTGATTAAGTGGGATTGAAAGATCAAGAAAAAATAATCTCTTATTCTTTTGTGGGTAATTATCCCTTTTCTTGGGCTTAAATTCATTCAAGCCAAGACCAAGCCGAGCCCGAGACCAACTTCTTCATTTTTTTCATCCATGGGGGAATGAATGATAATATTGATGGGAATATTTGTCAATGAGTTAGGAACGTCTACTTATAAGGAGATTAATTTATACTGTGATAATATTTGGGGTAACTACAGCAAAACTATTTTTGGTTATAAGTGAAATTAATCACATTTTTAATTATGTATTTATTATATATTGGAGTGATTATCAATGTCAAAAGAAAACAGGGCAATAATAATGGCATGCGTTAGGATTATGACTCCTAGGAGGAGACCAAAAGAAAATTATCATGTTTGACTTACTGTTTAAATTTTTTAAAAGGCTTTTTGTGTAAGAGTAAAGAGTCTTTGCTTGCATTTAGGTATATGAGTATTTGCATGTTATAAATATTATTAATAGAAAAATTTAAAATTGGGAGTTATGGTATATATATATATATATTTATATATATAAGTCAGTCAAAATTTTAATTATTGTAAATTTAACTTGTAACCCCTCAACAATTAATATCTCTGCTGGTTCTTTTCTTGATGGAAATTTGGAGGAATGTAAAAAGTTTTTTTTTTTCTTTTTTAACTAGTTTTCCACTCCTGTTTATATATTACTTTCCGTGGGTTTAATCTTACAATTATTTATTGAGTTGCAGGCATTTTTAGGACAGAGAAAATAGTCAATTTAAAAAAATTATGTGAATGTATTTAAATAAAAAAGAGAATGAATTATATATGAGGTTAAATTGATAATGGAGTGCATGTATTTTGCAATCATATAACAAATACATTATTTACTCTCTTATTTTTCCAATCACCAATCACATTGGATCATATATTTACTAAAAATAACTAACACATCAATTATCATCGTCACATTTTCATTCTATATCTAATCGCACTTTCATAATTTATTTTTATTTTTTCAAATAAATTTTTCACACTATTTGTCAAAAAAATAAAAAGGGGTGGAATTATACATCGACCAATTACACCCTAAGCTAAGTTATCCAAACTATCTCATTTTTTTTTTCTTTTTTTCCCAATATAAATTGGAATTCGGGGCTTAAAACTAGCCCTATAAAGCACATTTAATAAGAAATTTTTGCCAAGAACCCCTTAAATTGTTTGTATTTTATTTCAGTATGTAATAATCCATTTATAAGTCTGTCGAAAAAAATATATTTTCACAAACAAACTTTAATATATCAATCTTTAAAATTAGCCTAGCTCTTAGATCCAAGTTAATTCGGCTCACAAATTCATCAAGCTTAGACTGGATCATGCTCAAATTAATTATAATTAAATAGAGTACGGGAAATAGGGTGAGCGAATATATGTTGGGTCGGCTAATTGAGAATCGTGAGCCTAAGGGCATAAACAGTACTGCGGATCTAATTTTACTGTCACCAATTGAACGAAAATTGGTTTGTGAAGTTGATGGGATGATATCTATTTATTGGACAAGTTTGCTAACTGATCCACACACAAAACTTGTTAGATTTCCTATACGTCCTAGGTTAGGAGGATAATATAACTGATATATAGAATTTATGTTTTTAATAAAATGAATTGAAAATATATATTTTCTTTTGAGAAAGAATTGAAAATATATATCGATTGTATCGAGTTAAAATTTCCAAAAATAATTATGGTTGAAGTTTAAAAAAAAAAACGATTACATAAAGAGGTTATTAACTTACTAATAAATAAATAATGAGATGGTATCCCATAGGACCGTCTTACAGATCCTAATCCGTAAGACGGATACTATCTGTAAGTCCAAGCGGCTACGATAATCTAGAGGGGGGTGAATAGATTATCTCCATCTTTTCAATTATGCCCTCTTTTTCGAAAAAAATAAGCCAAGACAATAATAAAGGTGCGGGAAGTAAACAACACGCGTCGATTCATAGAGGTTCAACCCACCTAGGGCCTAATCCTCTACCACCCCAGTATGTCCGGGATGGATTTCAAAAAGAAAAAAAAAGATTTTATTAATTACCAAAATTAATACAACACCTTACAACATCACCTTGAAGAGCACCATACTCTTCTTCAACATCACCTTTGAGATTACCACAATCTCACTTGAAGATTACCACAATCTCCAACGGCACCTTGTGAAGATTATCACAATCTTCAACCTTGAAGAACACCAAATTCTTCAACACCTTGAAGAGCACCACACTCTTCAATAAGAAGATCACCACAATCTTCTTGCACCTATCACCTAGATCATATAAGTGTGCTCTTACCACAAGAACACTCACAAGGATATCTCGTGTTGAATGATAACCCAAAAATTCAAGATTACAACTCGATAATGAATGATACAAATATGAGTGCAAGTGTAATCAAGAAATAAGCCTAGACCTCAAGATGTGAAAGTGAAAAGCTTGGCAAATTACAACAAGAATAATAACAATAAAGAACAAATATGTTTGCTTGAATGTATCTTGTTGTGTTGTGGTATTCTCTCTTGTTGTGTTGCTTCAAATCTTCCTCTATTTATAGGATATGATTGATCATTGATAGGCTCCTCTTGGGAACTGATTTCTACAAAAAAATTGCAATTAAAATCAAGATTATAGCTGTTAGAAATCAATCCCACAAATTAAGGAAAAGTTGTCTGCTGCACAACGGTTAGAATTTTGCTGTCAAACCATAGGGCGACCGGTCGCGCATTGATACAGAAAGAAAAATAACGCAGCAAAAACCATCATCTGGACCGGTCAGGGTGGGGTCCGACCGATCGACACCCTGTTCGACCGGTCGACCCCCCTGGGGACCGGTCCAGCTCACATATAGTCCAAGGCAGAGAGAAATTTCTCATTTCAGGTACCGGTCGATGGTACGGTCGACCGGTCGACCTCCTTACAAAAACTTCTGCCCCTTTTTCTATTTCAAAACTCAACTCCAGGTACGGGCGACCGGTTGACCTCAAAACAAATTGTTGTCCAATTTTATATCGAAAATAAACTTCAAGAAATACTCCAAAAAATAGTAAAAACATTTTAAACCGATCGGGAGTATTTAGACAACATTTGAAATATAGTTTTGATGTAAAAACACATTAACTCAAAATCATCAAAAGTGTTGTCCAATTTTTGTCTAAAATAAACTCGAGGAAATACTCCGGAAAATTAGTAGAAACAATTTAAATTATTTAGGAGTATTTGGACAACATTTAAAAACATTGTTTTGGTATAAAAACAAAATCATCAAAATCATGATAAAACCATTTATCAAACAATCTCCCTCTTTTTGATGATTACAAACCAAAATAATTTAACGAGGTCGATTTTGTAAATAAAACAATTTTACCGGTTAAAATAAACTATCTGTTGTGAGCGACAACATTCCATGCAACATAATCACAAGGATTGGAGTATAGATTTTCAAAAACATTTTTGCAAAAGCTCCCCCTATCAACATGCACAACAAGAGTAATGTAGAAGCAATCAACCAAAAGCTAAAAGCTCAGCTTTTACATATTGAGCTTAAGAATCAAGAGCTTATAAGCTCCCCCTGTCAACAAAACATCATTAGACATGAATATGAGTCCATACTACAACAAATGGACTAAGTATAATCCACAACTTATGGCTTTTAATAGCCACAACTTATAGCTTCTTTCTCAAGCTTATTTTAGCTTTTCTTGAGCTAATAAGCTTATAACTTGTTTCTCCCCCTTTGGAATCATCAAAAAGAATGTTAGTATGATAAAAACATCATATATTCATATCAAAGTGCGCAACTTAACCAATTTATCAAGCTATTTGAACATTGAAGCTTATAAACCAAATAGGAGGGAAAAGTCGATCATATGACTTGTAGAAGCTTATGAAAAATCATTTGATTAGCAAAACATGATCTCTATAAATATATAAGATATTTGAAAACGAGAGAATCATGTAGGTGATGAATTTTTCATTGAAACGTTTTATCGAACACTTGGCGGGCGTCAAAAATTGAAGAAGATATATATAGCCCCTGTAAATGAAATAAAGCCAAGTTTTTCATCACCAAAAGCAATTTTACAAATATCATTCATCAACAATCATCATTCACAACACAATTATGCAAGAATTCCAACCAAAAAAAATCAATACATAAGCATTTTCTCAAGGGTTCCACCCAATTGAGATAAGGGAGTAGAATTCTTACCATTTAATCGGTGAGGATGAGTAACAATGATCATAAACGAGCAATATAATCCCCAAAATATGTAATTTATGAAACAAAGCTCATTTGAAGTGAATTGTGTGTGAAATTTGCAAAGGGACGAAATATAGAAGAAAAATGCCAAATGGCTAAGTCTGGAAACAGAAGGCATTTTAACCATAAAATCACTGTGGGCGACCGGTCGACGGCTTGGGCGACCGGTCGGCCTCAGCCCAGTCAGCCCACTGTCCATTTTGATTTTGCAAAATCCAAAGTTTGAATAAAAAATCCGATTTTTCGCCCCTAAGTTTTAAAAACGTGCAAAATGCAAATGTAGACATCATTCAATATACATTATGTCATAATCAAGCTCGAAATGAGGTAAAAGACTCGGCGGTAAACGGTTGAAAACAAAAGTCCGCGAGTTGTCCTTGAGATGGAATTAAACACATCTCAATTTTTCGTTTTTAGAAACACAATCCCTTAAAAAAATATCGAATCTCAATATGTTTAGTTCGATTATGACGAACCATATTTTGAGAAATTGTAAGCACCATACTTGTTATCCCGAGAAAATATGAACATTTTAAAACCTTGGATAAACAAGCTATAAGAGAAAGTGCCTTTCAAATATTTGAAAATTTCTTTTTAACGGCACTTTAATGAGATTCGTTGGGATAGTTTTGAAGTCGAGCATATAGACATAAGGCATAGAAAATGTCGAGTCTAAAAGAGTAATAAACGAAGATAAACATACCTCGAACCTGAATTACCTTCAATTTGACTTTCAACCATTTCGTTATCAGAGGAGTCATCACCTAGCGCTTCATCGATTGGTTCTTCTTACGACTTTGCCTCAGGCGTCAGAAGATCAAACATAGGCATTGAATCCTTCCGTTCTTTCATTTTCTGAAAATTCTTCACAACTTCATCAATGTATTCATGAACTTTGGCGTTGAAGAAGAGTTTATCATCAGGTGAGGATGAAGTATCTGCTTCTTTCTGTTGCATTTCTGAACGCAATCGCTCCATGTCGACATGGCTTATAACTTCCATGTCACTTTTCAGCAACAAGCATACTTCATTCACACCCTACAAAAAAGTGACACTTTTTAGATAAAAAGTGATATTTTTAAGCATTAAACTGATACTTGAAGATGCATTGAAAATAATAATATCAAACAATGAAAATTAATACTTTTTCAAAAACAAATGATACTTTTTCAAAGAAAAATGATACTTTTTAATAGTAAACTAATACTTGAAGATACTTACATCTTTCGCCTGTTTTTCAACCTCACCGTCGGTTGGGTAGCCAGGTTGTATTTCAAACTAAATCAACTTTGAAGATTCATCATCTTTCCCCCCTTTCTCAATCCCAGACCTCTCACCTATAGATCTTTCGCCTTTTTTTTCTTACCTCTGGTAGATCTTTTACCAATATCAACTTTCTTTACAACTTTATCTACATCAACTTTCTCTACATTTTCCAAATTAACTTTCCTAGAAATAGGATAGATGTTTTCCACATCATCCTGCCCAATATCTCCAACTTTTTTCCCTTCTTTGGCTCTTTTTCATATTCTCTCAGTCGTCTAATGCTGAATAAGTGGCAACTCGGATGGTTCAAATTTCCCTTGCCATTTCAGATGATGAAAATATATAATTTGCAAGGCCAAAACGCAACCACTTATGTAGGTTTTTGACTTCTTGTTAAAGTTGTCCACTGCTCTACATAGCCTATCCAACACTAATGAACACAAGTCAAAATATGGGATTGCATCTACATCAACTAATGACTTAAACCAAGAAACATCAACAGTGTAATTCGTACTTGGTGCCAAAAGCGTTGATAAGCTATATAAGACAAACAATCTTTTGAAATCATCCCCCCTTCCTTATACTCATTTATCAGTTTTTTTCTCAAAGACCCAAACTGTAGAACTCCCATCAATTCCTACCCTATTCTTAAACTCAACAACATCATGTAGACTATCACTCTTCCTATAAACTAATACGTCATGACTGTTCCTCGGCAATAAAAAACATTGCATATATCATCAGCAGTTATAACAAACCTTCTAATATCATCAACACCGAATAGCCAGCTTGCCCCGTTTAATCTCTTCACCAACCACGACAACATTTGGGCAGGGAGTTGCTTCACTTGCAACTTCAACAAACCCCCAAAACCGATACTCTTAACATCCTCATTCTGTCCATCATTCAGAGAATTGACTAAATCATATATTCCTTGCGGTCTACATTGCGTAAGGAAATTGCTGCAACAAATATAAAGTGACATAAGTACTGATATGAAAACATGATATAACATGATACTTCTAAAACATGATATAAAACATAAGTAATAATATAAAAACTTGATATAAGAACATAAGTACTGATATAAAAACTGATACAAATAAAAATTGATACTTTTATGCCAATTTCTGATACTTACAAGCATAAAACATGCTACTTCTAACATGCATAATGATACAAATATATGTTAAATGTTAAAAATGCACTGATATAAAAACTTATACTTTTAAGGCAATTTCCTGATACTTACATGCATAAAACATGATACTTCTAACATGCATAGTGATACAAATATGTGTTAAATGTTAAAAGTGCACTGATATAAAAACTGATACTTTTAAGACAATTTCTGATACTTACAAACATAAAACATGATACTTCTAACATGCATAAATATATAAATATATATTCAATTTTGAAAATGCACTAATACATTGCAATGCTCAAATGCTAAAAGAAACATGGCAAAACTGCACAAAACTCTTAGTAGCTTCCTCAAATAGCTGGATTTTCTTTCGGGGATTTTTGGGATCGTACTTTCCAATTTCATCCTCCGGAGATTTACGCTTTTCATCAACCTTTCCCGGTTCATCTACACTAACTTTCTTCCTCTACATCAACTTTATCGTCGTCTTTTTCCATCTCTTCTTCAACAGTTCCTTCTTCTGCCAAAGTTTTTTCTACTACAGCGCCTTCACCATCAACAATATTTTCCAAATCATGACAACTACTAACTTCCTTATTCGGGCTTTCTTCTTTAACTTCAGTATTTTTTGATGTCCTTTCTCCTACCCTGCCTTTTCCCGGGCTGCCTCTTGCCCTCCCCCTTCTGTAGGTCCCAAGGGCCGAGTTGTAAGGTTTAGAAGGGGGAGGGTTGAATAAACCTTACAAAATTTTCGAATTAGTCCTTTTAAATAATTTTACAGAGTTAACTCAAATCAGCTAAGTACTTAGGGGACAACTTGGTTGGCTTACTTCAGCAAAGTTACCCACTCAACAGACTCGACTGAGCTGTATAGTATAACTCAGTTGGGTTAGCTAACACTTTAACTTTTTAGTTGATTTGGTTTTGTTCAACGGAAGAATTTTAACCCTTGTTGTTTTAAACTTATTTTTCACACTTGTTTTTAGAAATGTTATTATCAGCTAGGTTTAGTAAAGTGCTGTAAGTAAAATGACACAAGCAAATTTTATAGTGGTTCGAGGATGGGGTAATTCCTCTAATCCACTCTTCTCGAACTCCTAGAGAAATCCACTAAGTAATATATCTGATTACAGAGCAGTTATCAGTCCAAATCAATCTTGATCACACAACTGGCTGCTCCTAGGACTCAACTTATTCACAAAATGGATGTGTTGCTACTTCAGCTCCCTCGAACTCTTGGAATTGATCACACAACCTTCCAACGAGCTCAGGACTTCTGGTTCGACATTGAACCTTACTACAACTCCTTCAACTTGGAGAGTACCCCTTTAGTTCTTTAAACTGTTTCATCTTCAACTTGATGAAGTATTCTTTCCTTCACTGAATGTGTTGGATCGAGTTCCTTCGATTTTAGGATTGAGGAATATCTTAAAAATCTTGAGAGTATTTTTTGTAGGTTTTGCTTACTTGTATTGCTTGATAATTCTCTTGGAATTCGTTGTGATTGATTACCTTCTCTCACTTGCTTCCTTAACCTTTTATAGTGAGGATTCGAAAATATGTCCGTTGAAGAGATAGACATATAATTCAAATCCCACTCGTAGGTTGTTGGCATGTCTTGTCCTTGCAGCATTAAATAGGGATCGTACCATGTTTTTAATGCTCTGCAACCTTCCCTTGTCTCTGCAGGTTTTCAGGTACATCCTATTGGTTCCTTGCTTTTTGCACTCTTTCAGCAAAATAACTTTATTGTTGTCAGCCTGACACCAGCCTATTTTCAGCAAAGACTTGACTAGTGTTGACAATGTATCTCTATCAGCTTTCTTCAAGTCTTGTCTGCTGAAAATCCCTTTGACATCGTTTCCAATCATTATAGAATGACTTAGCTGTCAGTCAGCTGACTGAGACAACTTTTCTGTCACTTGACTGATTCTTCACTTAGCTTCACACAACAGACACACAACTGAGTTTTCACTTCAGTCTTCAGTCGAATCTTGTACTTCTTCACCTTAGCTGACTCCACTTAGCTCATCCAGTCCTATCTATTACAAGTTGCATTACGAGAAAAATGGGGTGCCAAATTCCTATTATAAGTTTTATATGGTATCATCAAAATCTAAACATAAATTTTCCTAACAATTTCCCCCTTTTTGATGATGCCAAAACTTAAATAATTACAACAAAATAAACATTGCAGTAACAAAGACTATATGTGTTGAATATGTCAATTTTATTGATCATATCATTCTTGTACTTTGCATATGCACTTTACAAAGTTGTTACATAGTAAACTCTATACATTGTATCTGAGCTATACCATCTATTACATTGTATTAGAGCTTCTAATTTATACTAAAGTACAACAGATATCAGAACAAAATATGAAAGATGATATTAGAAAAACTTACAAAAATTTGTATTTACATTTAAGTAAAATACACTGAAGTGGTTTCAGCCGTCTTCAATGCCTCGGTTGCTTCCTTCTTCTTCTTTCTTTCTTCTTGACTCTTTCCCTCTTCTTTCTTTCATAAGCTCTCTTAGCAGCAGGGTCTTCCCTTCGCTGCCTTTCCTCCCATTCTCTGTTGACTCTTTCATTCTCAGCCTCATGTCTTCTTCTTGCCTCTTCATTCTTCGCTCCACTAAAAGGTTAGCAAGATGGTCGTACCCAACCCAGTAATTGATCCCTTTCTAATGAGGATCAAAAAATCTTTTATCCTCAAGTCTTGGCTATGGTGGAGTGCCTTTGCCTCTTCCATCACTTCCAAACCTTCCCTTCCTCTGAATGACTCAGCTCCTCCTCTAGGAGTGTACTGTACTGGTGCCTTTTCCAGTCGAATGACTACTGGAACTCTACTGCTTCTTAGCTAATCTGCACAATTCAAGTCCTTTTTCCCAGTACAAGGCCCACACCTGTGGTAGAGTCATATTCTTGAAATAACCTTCAGCTACTAGAGTTTGGAACTCCTCTAGTGATCTTGGTTCAGATCCAGCATCGGGCATCATAATTTCTTGAGGGGGTTTTATTGCTGGGGAATCATTCAATAAACCTACTGGGGGGCCTTCGAACCTTGCTTTTAGATATTTGATGCGCTCGGAGTGCTTCTCAGCTACCTTATTAAATTTAGCTTCCATGGCCTTTCTCGACTGGTTAACTTCCATTTCAGCTTTCTCTTCTACTATCAGCTTCTTCGGTTGTCTGCTGAGAATTGAGGCTGTTACTTCTCCTTGTTGTGGGGTTTTAGCAAACATTATTTTCAATGGAGGTTTCTTCACAGAACTTCATTCCCCCTTGCTTGCTTCCCCTTTGTTTCCCTCCTTATCACTCCCTTGCCCTTCCTTTAATTCCTTCATGGCCTCATCTTCTCCCTTTTTGGCATCATCACCAAGGGGTAGAGCCAGGTTTGGGAAAATACCACTCAGGAGGAAATCAAGTTTATTGTTCATGGAATCGTTCTTGTCATGGGTCTTGGAGTACGTTGTTCTGAATTTCGTTCTTAATGCCTTTGACTCAGCTGCCATCAGCTTCATTTCTATTTGGAGCACCTTAATTTGTTGTTCAACATTGGCCTCCATTCTAGAAATTTGGATTTGTGCTGAGCCTTTAGAAACTCCATGTCAGACCTATGTGACTCATCCATCCTGAATATGTGGTCCCTTTGCCTCTGCTGGAACATGAGGTTATCAGAGCTCCAAATCACCATTTCCGCGAATAAAGACTTAAAATAGGTGACTTGCACACGCCTCAAAGCCTTGACCTGTCCAACCCATTCTCAAATCCTCAGAACAATCCCTCGGATGTCTCCAGTGATGGTAACATCCCTGTTATCTAGCCTTTGGTCCAATGATTCAAAGCCTTGCTCTATTTTCTTTATCTCAGCAGGGATGGCTTTAAAGGCTTTCCGGAAGTCGGCTGTCTTAGCGGACTGATCCTCTGGCCACACTGCATCAAAGCCAAAACCAATAGGAAATATGGTAGTTTCACATGGAGCTCTGAGTTCTTCTGGGGGTACTTGGATGTCGTATTTGGCTCGTTCCATAGCTGATTTGGCTTCAAAAGGAATCTGGGCTTCAAACGGAAAATATACCGCAAAACGATCTTCAGGGAAAAGAGGTATCTCCATATCTTGAGCTTGTGGAGCCTTTCCCTTTTCTTTTAAAATTTCTTCAGCTCAATGTGCCTCACTTTGTTTTTTGTCGTAGACATCTTGAGAGTCTGTGTTAGCCCATCGAGCCGATCGATCCTTACTGTCTTAATGACTTCCAAAGATCGATTGTGGCTTCCTTTTGAGTTGTCTGTTCCTCAGATGACTTCTCATCTTAATCGGAGTGTGATGGTGCCATTGGAGGTGGCCCATCAACCAAAATAAACTTCATCGGAGCAGCTTTGTCACTGACTTGGCTCCGTGTGGCCTGAGCATCCTCATAAGCTATGCCCTTGTTAGATGTATCAATTGGAGTGGACTCAGCTTCGTTGTCTGATTCCAAGAATTCAGTGTCTATATTCTCCTAAGAATCATGAAGGGCGTTGATTTCTTCCTCTTCTTTAGCAACCTCCACACGAGGAGCAGGCTCATTTTCAACAGTCTTCTTAACTAGGGAAGTCTCAACCTCCTCTAGGCCTTCGTCACCCTCAATAGTTTCAACTGCTGATGGGCCTTGTTCATCCCTGTGTGCAAGTGCCAACCACAACAGGTCTTCTACGATATCCCTTTCGGTGAGACGGAGCGCTTTGGGGTCTTCAATAGCATCCGTCTGAGTCTCAACTCCTTGGATTGCACTTTCGGGGCAGGAGTCTCAACTCCCATGGCCTCGGTTCCATCCTTTGCCTTAGTCGCTTCAAAGAAGTGTCATCACTGCAGATGCGGTTGAAGTCTCAGCTGAGACAGTCTGAACTGTCTGAACTTCATTAACTTTACTCTACTGTACATTGAGGTTCTCTCATTTGCCTCCAAACTCCATGGATGGTTGGTCTCCCACAAAGATCCTCCGACCTGGCTATGGTGTGAGCTTCTCTCCTCGGTGGTGCACCAACTGAGTCTTGAGTAGTGGGGTTACTCAGCACCTGAGACTCGGTTGTTATTCCAGTTGAGTATTTAGCTATCTAGGAAGGTGTCTCAACACCTTCTGCAGGAATTGGCTTGGCTAAGGTGCCCGCTTCTTCTCTTTCCTTAGCTTCATCGCCAGTTTTCCTGGTCCCATCTTCTTCAAATTGCTTAGGGGATGTGGTGGCAGAAAGGGTTCGCACCACATCCATAACATCAGGGACATAAGAGATTTGAGAGGACTCTCCTGGACCCTCTTGCATTTGCTTCTCGTGCATCTCTTTTGATTCTTTGGCAGCTTGCCTGAAATCTGCTTTCTCGGCTACAACAGCAGGGTCGATCTCCTCAATGTCACTGTCGCTGCTGTCAGTCGAGTCCTTGGCAGACTTAGGTGCATCTGTAAATGGGCAAGTTTGGGGGTTTTCGATTCTTCAATAGCCTTTTCCTTCTCCAAGGCTTTTTGTTTCTCTTCGTCCCTCCTTTGAGACAGAATGGTCATGTAGAAATCAGGATCAAGAGCGGAACTAATAGCTATGTCACCCAGGAAGTTCAAGATCTCCTCTGCTTCTTCAATAAACTCCAGGCTCTGAAATTGATATCTTGAGTAACTTATCTTCCAAGTTATACATACCCTCAATCTCTCCTGGATATCAGGATGAACAGTAGACAACATCACTATATCATCATCCTCTTCTTCCTGAATGGGAGCGAGCGGAGCATGGTCCTCCTCAGGTTCTCTAGCATCCGTCTGAGGGGACTGAACAACTGTCTCTTTAGTGTGTTTAGCTATCTCAGCTCCATGTTCCTCATCTCTCTCTCGAATAACTGGGTCTTCACAGTCTGCTGATATGCATCATCAGTCTTCTTGACTTCGTGGTGACCTCTTCATCACCAGTAGCTTCCTTCGACTGCACTTCCTGAGTTTCAACAATCTCTTTCTGTGCATGCTGGGTGCCGGACTTAGCTTGCTTCTCCAACTCGGACTTCTTGACCAACCTTCTTCTTTTGGTTGGAACCAAAGGGACTTCTAGGTCCACATTTTCAGGCTCATCAAAAGTGAACGCCTTTTCTCCAGTTATCTGCTTCTTGGATTTCTAGGCACAACAGTGCGCCTCCTCTTCACAACTGGAGATGGTACAAGAGGTTCCTTCTCAGTCTCTACTGCAGGGGCAGGTGCAACTTCTAGCTGCAGCTGGCTTGCGAGGCACAACCGGAGAATGTGCAGTTGTAACCTTCTCGATCTCGGCTGTTGGGGTAGGTGCAACATCTGGCACGGCTGCAGGGGCAGGTTCTTGTGTGGACTTGGCTGCTTGGGTAGGTGCATGCTTAGGACTGGCTGCAGGGGCAGGTGCTTTCTTAGCTGCAACAGCTCTTTTCTTCTGAGTCGGCTTTGGAGAAGGAGCTGGAACAATTGTGGTTGTGTCCTCAGGTACCGGATCAGCTGATTTACCTTTACTGGTGTCAGCTCTTCATGCATGTGCTTGCCTCTGAGCACCATATAGATTCGCTTTGAACATCTTTTTGTTGACATGAAAAGGCTTTCCATGCTTAAGAGCAATCCCCTTCACCTCCATGAGATGGCCAATGACCGGGCCATATTCCAAAGAACTTATGAATAGACCACCATCAATAATGATCTTGTTAATCACATTCTGGCAGATGCGGCTGAAAACAAACTCAGCCCAGTTGACCTTCTTTTCCTCCATGATCGCAGCCATCACGATCAGTTTTGTCCGGGACAGCTGATTAAAGCTGTTGAATTTCATGTCAATGCATTTGGACACAATGTCCATCAACTTATGGTAATCTTCCTTTATCAAAGATTTATTGGCTGTGTAAATAGCATTAGCAACTAACTAAGGCTTGGCAATCTCTTTCCAAGCCGCAGCTAAGTTAACATCTTTCTCAGATATCTCCTTCAACCCTTCTAAAGGCAGATTATAGAACTCAGCTAGGTCCGCAACAGTTATTTTGATGGCCTTGCTGTGGACCGATGATCTAATCTCCCCATCGTGAACCTCCACGTTCACGTAAACTATACCAAATTTTCGAATTTAGTCCTTTTAAATAATTTTACAGAGTTAACTCAAATTAGCTAAATCCTTGGGGGACAGCTACGTTGGCTTACTTCAGCAAAGTTACCCACTCAACAGACTCGACTTAGCTGTTGATAGTATAACTTAGCTGGGTCAGCTAACATTTAACTTTTCATTTGATTTGGTTTTGTTCAGCGGAAGAATTTTAACCCTTGTTGTTTTAAACTTATTTTTAACACTTGTTTTTAGCAATGTTATTATTAGCTAGGTTTAGCAATCTTGACAACAAATATCAAAAATATGCAGGAAAGTAAAGTGCTGTAAGTAAAATGACACAAGCAAATTTTATAGTGGTTCGAGGATGGGGTAATTCCTCTAATCCACTCTTCTCCAACTCCTGGAAGAATCCACAAAGTAACAGATCTGGTCACAAAGAAGTTATCAGTCCAAGCCAGCCTTGATCACACAACAGGCTGCTCCTGGGACTCAGCTTCTTCACAAAACGACTGTCTTACTACTTCAGCTCCCTCAAACTCTTGGAATTGATCGCACAGTTTTCCAACAAGCTCAGGACTTCTGGTTCGACCTTGAACCTTTATAGCTCCTTCGACTTGAAGAGTAGACCCCTTTAGTTCTTTAAACTATTTTCTCTTCAACTTGATAAAGTATTCTTTCCTTCACTGAATGTGTTGGATTGAGTTCCTTCGATTTTAGGCTTGTGGAATATCTTAGAAAGCTTGAGAGTATTTTTTACAGGTTTTGCTTGCTTGTATTGCTTGATAATTCTTTTGGAATTCGTTGTGATTGGTTACCTTCTCTCACTTGCTTCCTTAGCCTTTTATAGTGAGGATTCGAAAATATGTTTGTTGAAGAGATATATATAATTCAAATCCCACTCGTAGGTTGTTGGCATGTCTTGTCCTTGCAGCGTTAAATGAGGATAGTACCATATTTTTAATGCTTTGCAGCCTTCCCTTGGTATTTGCAGGTTTTCATGTACATCCTATTGGTTCCTTGCTTTTTGCACTCTTTCAGCAAAACAACTTTATTGCTGTCAGCCTGACACAAGCCTTTTTTTAGCAAAGACTTGACTAGTGTTGATAACGGATGTTTATCGGCTTTCTTGAAGTTTTGTCTGCTGCAAACCCCTTTGACATTGATTCCAATCATTATGGAATGACTTAATTGTCAGTCAGATGACTGAGACAACTTTTCTGTCACTTGACTGATTCTTCACTTGGCTTCGCACAGCTGACACACAGCTGAGTCTTCACTTCAGTTTTCAGTCGACTCTTGTACTTCTTCAGCTTAGCTGACTCCACTTAGCTCATGCAGTCCTATCTATTACAAGTTGAATTACAAGGAAAATGGGGTGTCAACTTCATATTCTAAGTTTAACATGGTATCATCAAATTCTAAACATAAATTTTCCTAACAACTTCCTCTCTTGTGGACCAACTGTTTCTGGCGAGTCATCTACAAATATGAAAACACTGATACTTTTAAGGCGTTTTCTGATACTTTTGAGGCAATTTCAGATACTTGTAATCTAACAATTACAATTAAGTTACATTTAACAACAAATAAACATTCATATGAGTACTTAAATATTCATACATGTATTAGTGATATTTGGAATAGGAGATGAAATGCAGTGCAGAACAGTGAATCTTGTACATGGTACAACCCCATTTCATAATGATCGTGAACATTCATATCCCAATGAGTACAAGAAGAAGAAAGAAGAAGAACAATCATCATTTTAGTGTACATTTAGACGTGTAGAAGAAACAAACTCGCACTTATTGAGGATTCTCTGTCATTTTTACTCTTGATTGGTGTTGTTTTACAAAGTGCCCTATTTAACAAAACAAACTTCAAGCAACAAACCTTAGGCAGCTGACAGTGTTTAAACAAACTTTAACTAATCAACACGTAAGCATGCAATTCCATTTTCTGACCTTGATGTTCTGAAGAAGCCCTAGTTAAAAAATACATATACAGAATACTTAAAATTTTAAGATTGATGGAATTAAAATAGCAAATAATTAGTTTGGACTGGGGCAATAATGTAAACAATTAAAGAAAATAAACCTCAATCATGCAACCAAATTAGAACACCTCTCACTACCCACAACAACAACCAAAAAACACATACTTTTAAGAAATATCAAATCTCCACAAAATAAGAAAAACAATGAAACTTAGACACACATACACATACACACACATACACACACATATATATCTATAGAGAGAGAGAGACAGAGATAGAGATAGAGATGAGCATATGCATGGTACTTTTAAGGCATTTTCTGATACTTTTGAGGCAATTTCAGATACTTTTAATTCCATTTAAAAACAAACAAATCCAGTTTAACAAAAATATGTTCAATGGTCAAATACGTTGATATAAAACTGATATTTTTGAAGCAATATATAATACTTTTATGCCAATTTCTAATACTTTTAAACATCATTGTTCACAGAATTTTACAATACCAACAATGTCTTTATTAACAAATTTTAACATAAACATAGAAAATCACTACACTAGGTTAAAAAATATTAACATAAACAATCAGAAATCAAATTCAGTCCTCGAAACCCTAATGTATTACAATGACTGATTTTGCACTTCTGAACAAATTTTCGAACATAAAATTTCATCAAATTACAAGAAAAATACCTTAACACGGACGATTGTCTGCCTTTGTAAGAACCTTAAGGACTCGTCTTCCGAGAGGCGAATTTCAGTCGTTCACTGCAAAAAAAAAAATGAAGAATCAGAGAATATTAAGAGAAGAAGAAGAATAAGAGAAGAGAGATACTCGAACATACCTTTGCAACTTGCAAGAGTGAAAACGGTGAGACTCCTCTCTTCAACACGAGTTTCATTTGCTTGAAAACGAAATTGATTGATTCAAAAAAACGAAGATTAAGAGAAGAAGAAGAAAGAAAAAGAATAAGAAGAAGAAAAATAAGAAGAAGAAGAAGAATCGAACGGGAGAAAGGAACGAGAGAAAAAAGCCCTAGCAACTGTAACAGAGAACGTGAGAAACTGGGAAAAGAAAAAATAAAAAAGAAAAAGAAAATTTTAAAAAAATCCGAGTTGAGTGGGTCAGGATACCGGGTCGGAAAATGGGTCGGGTAAGTAAGATCCGTCTTACGGAATGAGACCCGTAAGACGGACTTATACAAGTTTTGCCATAAATAAGTTATTAATTTATTGTTAGATGAATATTTGAGCACTTTAGCAAGAAAAATATTTTTAATTACTTTTGTACATATAGTTTTCTTTAGCGATATGGACAAAAATACCTAACATTCTAGAAAAAGAACACATTTATGCTCCCGGTCCTTTTTCTGGATATTTGTATGCTCCCGCCTTTTTTTCTGGACATTTTTACGCTCCCGTCATTTTTTCTCGGATTTTTTACGTTGTTATTTCAAGTTGATTCAAACATGTTTCATCTAGTAAAATTTCAGTGAAAAATTAATTTTTGCCTCCATTAAATAATAAATATTATACTCGAAATATTATAAACAATCAAGAAATATACACATAAAATAACACATATTAAAACAAAACACGTTGAAAATAATATAGAAACAACACATGTATATAAAAACACAATTCAACTCTTGTTCCAATCCATTTAAAACGTCAAAAAATACATAGAAACAACCAAGAAATAACATAACAACATTAAAAACTATATAGAAACAATCCCGAAATAATATAAAAAACAACACAGAAACAAAAGGAACTTAAATATAGGTAAAAAATACATTGAAACATCGAATGCATCATGAAAACAATAAAGAAACATCATAGTAACTTTAAAAATAGTATAGAAACAACCTAGAAACAACAAAAATAATATAGAAAACAACACATCAAAAAAAGATTTAAAAATAGGTAAATACTGCATTAAAACGTTGAAAACTACATGGGAAAAACAAAGAAACATCATACCAACATATAGTAAACAACCCATAAACAATATATAAAACAACACCTAAACAAAAAAGAGCGTAAAAAATAAATAAAAGTTGTATTGAAACATCGAAGCAACATAGAAACAACCAAGAAATAAATAAAAACAACATCGAAACAATAGAAATAACATATAAAGCAATACATGAACAAATATAATCGAAATAACGAAAAAATAAAGAAAAATAATGTATGAGCGTAAAAAAGTAATAAAATTTAAGTGAGAGAGTAAAAATGGGAATGAAACGTAAATAGTTGGGATTTTTCCAAAAATGAATGTATGTGGAGGAATTTCACCTTTTTTTTTAAGGAGGGGCTGACACGAGCCTTCCCCGTCCCAACCTATGACCCAAATGGGCCAGCCCATATGGGCCCACTTTATGGGCCTCTAAATCATTTTTTAAGTTGGCCGGGCAGGCTAGCCTATTTTGACACCCTTAATTTTCTTTTACTAAAATGCATTTATGAGTTATTTATTAATAAGAAAAATAATAATACATAGTAAAAAATTAATATATAAGGGGCACATTGAGAAAGTTATCAATCATTCACACTATTAAAAAAGTAAAACTATATCTAGTTTAAGGTATAGAATTACATTAATGATCTTGAGCATGACTGAAATCACCTGCTAAGTAAAATATTCTTCAAAGGATAATAGATAAGCCAATTGATACGTGATGAAATACAAATAAAACAGAGGATCAAATTAAATATGAAGAAAAATATGTATTGAATGCAACTAAATCCACAGGTTTCTAATATTATAAACCAACCTTTTCTTTTCACAATTTCTCAAAATTTACATGAAAAACCTCCTCATTTTCTGTTCGTGTTGGTGTTGCACGTCGCATCCCAACTACGGAGATATTATTTTTGGTAATTTTATCGGGCTAGGTTGTAATATCCTAGGTCCAAAAAAAACGAGGACTCAAAAGCCTGGCCCATTAGGTCTGAAAAAATGGGCCAGATTGACCGACCTAGTTTTTTTAGGTGTTTTTGTATGGTATGGGGGGGATCGGGCTATGAAATTAGCGGTCTCACATCGCTTTGCCAAATTTGGACCAATTATCTCTCTTGACCCGGCAGGCTGGCACCAGTCTGGCCTGGCCCGTTTGACACTCTACTTAGGAGTGAACGATATATTTTAGCACCATTAATATATATATATAGATATATATTATCCATTTATTTATTTTCAAACATTTTTCAAAGTGCCAAATGAAAGCATAGCTTACAGGGCATGCCACGTACCACTTGGAATAAGTTTTAATAGGAGTATTTATTGAGCGGGCTATTCATACCTCCAAATTTGATGAATACATCCACCTCCATATAATTTTAAATGTGCTATTGACTTAAATGATTATAGTACCCTTACTCAAAGTAAAAGTTCTAAATATACCCCTCAAATCTCTAAATACACTCCCATCTTTTATTACACTTATAATCTTCTTCCAAACATCCATCCACCACCTTCACCCACATTATTCTTGTTTCTTGAGCAAAACTGAAACTTTTTTCTTATAAATCCTAGATTTTCCAACACCAACATTGTTGAATATATGGACAAAGACTTCATTACCCCAAATAATGTAAGTATCTTCTTAGTTTACAGCGTAAAGTATGTAATTTCTCCATTTTTACCGGTCAAAACTACTGTTGCATGATAGTTGTGCGACACTTGGTACGACCAGTCCACATGACACAATCCTTCACTGCTATCGTACCACAAGGCACGATGGCATGATCACACACTTCCATCGTGCCTTGTGGCATGATAGCAGTGAGTGGCACGACGGTACTGTCACACACTATCTTGATAGAATATTTTTTCTGGCTTGTTGATGCTTTTTTAATAGGAAATAAACTCGATACTTACGGAGTATAGTGTTGTTTGTCTTTCAATAATAAGAATGTTGAAGAGCTTTGTGTTGTTATGGATTACACACACGTGTTCACGACGTACGAGTTATTTTGGTCTCAGAATAAATTATTTGATTGGGAGCGTGAGAGAGGACATGAGCATGGCATGGTAATTATAATAAGTAGGTCAGACAGTGGTCAGGGTAAGAAAAGACATCGGGTATTTTTGGCTTGTGAACATAGTGGGCATTACCGTGAATAAAAAAAGATTGGAAATGTCGAAAAAGAAGATGCCAGCAAAGTTGAAAAGAAAGTGACTAAGAGAGAAAACGGAACCAAGAAATGTGGTTGCCCATTTTATTTTAGGGGTCGGCAAGTATTAGTTGAAGGAGAATGGGCACTATATATTGAATGTGGCGTACATAATCATTCAATTTCACAATATTTGGAGGGTCACTCTTTTGCTTGTTGATTATCGAGAAATGAGGAAGAATATGTGTTGGACATGTCACACGGTAATACTTGTCCGACGAACATTTTGTTTGGCCAACAAAAAAAAATTCAAGATAATAAGTCCACAATAAGGACTATCTACAATGCTCGTATGAAGAATAGAGTTATCGAGCATGAGGGCTGATCTCAAATCAACAACTTATGCATAAATTGAAGGATCATGGATATTTCAATCATCATAGATGTTGTGAGATGAGTAACACCGTGAAGGATATATTATTTACTCACTCAACAAACGTTGAGTTATTGCGTCCTATTTCTTGTGTTATTTTTATGGACTGTACGTACAAGACGAATAGATATAAGTTACCTTTGTTGGAGATTATCAGTGTGACGTGAACACATATGACATTCTCTGTTGCAGCGACTTATTTTGAGTGCGAACGGGAAGACAACTACATATGGGCTTGTACAGTCTTAAAATCATTGATGGACCCATCTTCTATCCCCACTGTGATTGTTACCGACATAGAAATGACTCTAATAAATGCAATTGAGAGGACATTTTCCACGTTGAGATCTTTTTTTATCGATGGTACATTAGTAGGAATATTTTGGGGAATCGCAAGAAAATATTGGGCACGAAAGAGAAATGAGACTTTTTAACCTCTATTGGAATATATTGGTCATCGCAGATAGTGAGCCAATATTTTATGACTTAATTAGGAGATTTCAATCAGAATTCTGTGATTATCCAACTGTCCTACACTATATAATGGAGCAATGGGAGGGGTCGTATAAGGAAAGATTTGTATCTGCTTGGACGAATAATGTCATGCATTTCGATAATACCACAACAAATAGGTAATTCACTTTATTGTACTCATCATTTTGTTTATATTCTATCATATAGTGCTTCCAAATTTATTTTAGGGCGAAGAGTCACCATGCAACATTGAAAAGATAGCTTGCATCGAGTCTGGGTAATTTCGAGACATGTTGAGAACAGGACACCCTCATCCAGACATCACACAATGCAATAAATATTCTTTTGTGAAGAGCAAAAATGTAGTCTTACATAAATACAAATCAGTTGTATTCATGTCACTATGAGGTATGGTGTCTATACATGCATTGAGTATGATCTATCAAGAAATTCATCGTGTAATCGAGGGTAGTGTAGACCTCTTGTTTTGTGGTTTTGTATTGAGAAAGACGTGCGGACTTCCATGTGCTCATGAGCTTTCTGAATATGTGAGATTGGAGAAACCAATTCCACTTGATCATGTTGCTTCATTTTGGCGAAAATTAGATATATTACCGAAAAATAGAGATGAAATTGGTGTTGGACACGAAATTGGGTCTCAATGTACTTAGTGTGTCGGTGATCTTTTCACCAAATTCGAACAAGCACCCAAATAAGATAGGTTGTTAATGTTGAAAAGAATGATGGAGATTGTAAACCCAACAACAACCTCACTAATTGAGCCCGAACTACAGAATTGCACGTATGGCCGTCCTAAATTTACCAAGGTTAAATAATCCAAATTACTCCAAGGGTCGAGAACACTGTGAAGTAATTTGGGGGAAAATCCTCAAAAAAAAATATGATTAATTATGGGAAAATAAAGTAATTTTATTTTAAATTTATAAAAATTAATATAACATCAAATTTTAAAAAATGATGTTAACAGTGATGTTATAAACTAATAAAGGGTGGACAAAGTCATATGGTGGAATAACCTATCTTAAAATTGTTGTTATAAAGCAAGAAAGGGATGACCAAAGCATCTGCTCTAAAAAACGATGTGTAATAGCGGAAAAACATGGTCATACACATCGCGTAACATAAAATATGATGTTGTATAAGATAAGACATCATGAAATTCGTGAAACAGATGTCTTTTAAGCAATGTCTTTGAGCATTTTTCTTATAGTGAAATCACAGATTCTTGACAACCACCCTTCCCCCCAAAAAAAACTTAAATCATGTTTCGTCCCGAAATCATAAGGAAGTTATCAAAAGAAAGAGGAATGCGTGATAAGTACTTACTCGGACTATTGTGGCAGAGGATAGTGGCCTTGACCACTTTGCCATTGCTCCATTCGTTTCATTAATTATAATACTTTCACACGAAAATCGTCAGTATGTTCATATGATTTTGCACCTTCAATAGGAAATAATAGTTCCTTCTCCATTGGATGGGTCTCACTTGTGCCTTAGAATGCATAACCAAAATCGTCCGAAATAAGTTTATGTTCCGGTGAAGCAGGGAGTTCATCTGTCAAATCCATTTGTAAGGGAGCAGTTCGCATGACTAGGTCATGTAATTTCATATGCACGTGTGCTTCTATCTGAGCTCTTTTCTTAGGTACATGTTCTCCCGCTGAATCTAGAGCAACCACATATTCAAGTATATCATTATTAGTAACATCGAAACATATACCTTGAGACCCATTTAGGTTTCTCATTGGAACATCTATATTTGGCCCTTCGGGGACAAAAGTAATTGTAGGCTGCTCATATTTTTCTTTCTGCACTATCTCGATTGATATCTTTGGGCTCTCATATTCAACACCACTCCTCAGATGAATGGCATTGCATTGCATTACTATTTGAGCCACTTGTATCTCCAAAGATTTCAAACTTGCGTTTATATTTGTATTAAGCTGAGAAACATGTTCTTCGATTCTATCTATGTTTGCCTCATCGTTGTTAAATCTTGCTCGTGTTTCATAAATAAAAAAGATTAACATCTCTTCCAGAGAGGGCTTCTTGTCATCTGGTGGTATCAACAACTGGTTCTCATTATTCCCATTGTTTCCACGGTTCATATCATCTGCCATTTCTTTCAATTTTTTTTATGTAACTCATAGTATGTCGTGACGCCTCCTACACAATAACTAACAAAACAAACAAAACTAAAAATTAAGTTAGTAAAAATTAAAAATCAAATGAACAAAGGCGTTTAAAAATTTGTGCTTCAATTCAGATTGAACTACTTATTGCTATATGTAGAATCTTTCAATCCCTTGCAATGGCGCTAAAAATACGATCGTGAAATTTTTTTCACTATACTGCAAGTGTACAGTGTAGCTAGCAGATTACAACGAGCAAGGTCATATTCCTCGGGGATTGAATACGAAACACTTAGGCTATAGTCAATATCGTATTTCAATTTTATTGAAGCAGTCAAAATCAGAAAATTGTATATCTAAACTAAGCCATAAATTAACGAATAAAAATATTTAATTATTTATACACCCGAACTCCACAAGTTTTCAACAAATACGAAAGTAACCATAGGCACATAATCTCAACATGCTTCTTCAATATTAATTCCTATTAATGTTTCATCAAAACCAGTTTATGTGTATTTAGTTATTCCCCCTCCCGAAGCGAATAAACAGTTGATTAAAACCGATTGCTAGCATCCTTACTCAATAATTAATATCGACTCCCAAAATATCTTTGAATTAAAATAACTCCCCACGAATAGTTGTAAGCCTCCCACCTATATACCCATTTATGTTAATTATGAACTCGGTTTTTGTAAGTTAGAACTCATCTCCCGAATTATGAACTAATAAATATGACATATAAATTATTGATAAGATAATCTACACGAAACAAGTACTCTAATTCATAAATATAGCACATAAACTAATTAAGAAAAACAATCAGTATAGAATTAACATGAATCCACAGTTTTGATTATGCCCAAGGATCAGAAATATTTAGCCCAACATATTTGATAACAAATTCATAAACAAACTTGAAATCTGTAGGTCCCAAGGGGTGATAAGTAAAGTCTACATGGGTGAGGGGGTTGAATGGACTGTACCAACTTTTGGATTTTAGTCCTTTTAGAAATTTTAGAGTTGACTCAAGTCATCTAAGTCCTTGGTGGACAACTAAGTTGACTTGCACAACAGAGTTAACCACTCAGAAGACTCAATTGAGTTGTTGATAGTATAACTCAGCTGATTTAGTAAACACTTTAAAATACAACTGACTTGGTTTTTAACAGTGGAAGACTTTCACTCTTGGTTCAAATATGTTTTCAACACTTGTTTAAGCTAGGTTATTATTAGTTGACTTAGCAAATTAAGAAACAACAATTATAATGAGCAAGAATGTAAGTGTGCTGAATGTAAAAGACACAAGCAATTTATAGTGGTTCGAGGATGAGGTAATTCCTCTAATCCACTATTCTCCAATCCCTGGAGGAATCCACTAGTGTAACTTTGATTTTGTTACAAAATGGTGACAGTCCGAGATAGCTCTGATCACACAGCTAGCTGCTCTTAGGACTCAGCTTCTTCACAAGATGGCTACCTGCTACTTCAGTTCCTTCAAACTTGTTCACACAGCCCTCCAACAGGTTCAAAGCCTCCCTTGTTCTTGGAACAAGTTTTTTCTCTTCAACAAATGAAGTTGTCTTTCCTTCACTGAATGTGTTAGATCGATTTCCTTCGAGTTTAGGCTTGAGGATAATATTTGAATGCTTGGGACATATTGCTTTGCTTTGTTTTGCAGGTTAATGGATTTTTCTTGCTTCCATTTGTACATATGGGTAACCTTCTATCAAATGAATCCTCAGCCATTTATAGTGGTGGTTCGAAAGTGTATCCGCTGAAGAGATAGATGCATTTTCAAACTCCACTTTCAGGTCATTGGCTTGTCTTGTCTTGCAACTTTGATTTAGACTGTACATTGACTTTAATACGTTACAACCTTTCCTTAAACTCTGCAGGCTTTCAGGTACATCCTATTGGATTCTTACTTTTTGCACTCTTTCAGCAAAATAGCTTTAATATCTGCAGTCTGACAAATGCTTATTTCCAGCAAAATCTTGACTTTGCTTAACAACGGATATCTTTCAACTTTCTTCCATCCTTTCTGCCGCATAATCCCTTTGACAGTCAACTTAAATGATTTTGGAATGACTTTGCTGTCAGTCAGCTGACTGAGATAACTTTTCTGTCACTTGACTGATACTTCACTTCACTCTGTTGCCATACAACTGTGTCTTCTCTTTGATCTTCAGTCGAGTCCTACAATCTTCAACTTGGCTACTTCCACTAAACTTACATAGTCCTATCTATTACAAGTTTATTTACAGTTGAATTGGGGTGCTAACTTCCTAATCTAAGTTTTACATGGTATCATCAAAATATATTACATAAATTTCCCAACAAAATAAAATAGTTTGACATCATTTAGTACAACCAAGAGATCTAAACTATGAGGATATAACCCTTCTTGTTAGGATGGGTTCTTCTTTGAAGTCTCGAACCCTTGTGCTTTCATAGATGCGAAAGTCCTGGTGGTGTTCTTCGTTGATTAGCATTTCTACCTCATAAGTATGTAGATTTGTGTAACCCTAGTGTATTTTTGTGTATGATGATATTTGGAATTGTATATTTTTGTCCATGGATTGATCTTCCTTTTATAGATGCTTTGAGGGATCATTTGTAGAGTCCCGACAGAATTAAAAGATAAAATCCACCACCAAACAAAACACACGGCCGTGTGAAATTTTATGGGCAGACCGTGTAGCCTGCTTTTCTCTTTATTTTTGCTTAAAACAAGACACACGATCGTGTATTCTCACACGGTTTGGTCATGTACTTCGCCTCTGAAATTCTTCCCCCGAACAAGCCACACGGGAGTCTAAAATCACACATAATCAATTCACATGGTCGCGTACTTTCACATGGTCTGATTGTGTAATTTGTTTTTGTCGTTTTCTTCGCATATTTGATTGTCTATTCCTATTCGTCATTCTTATCCAGACCATCCTACTGATATCTTTCCATTTTAGCTACGTTTCATGTAAAAATTAAAAAAATACGCAGTATCACACCCAACAAAGCAAAACCAAGTAAAATACACTAAATATACATGCAAATGCATTGAATATGTATCAAAATAAGCTCCTAAATGGACATATATTTTACACGTATCACTACTGACCTGTTTACATCAATATATTAGTGGGACTAAGAATGTTAACAACGATGGTCATTATAGTTTCTGTGCCGTAGCAGACCTACTTGGATTTGGTGAAGCATCATGGGGTCGGGTTAGAGGAGACCTATATCATGAGCTGAGAACAAATCAAGAGTTGTACAATCATGTATTCACCAAACATGATTGTGTTGACAAAATCTTGAATCGTCTCGACTACTATAATGAGACAATGCATAGAAAACATTGGTTTTGTTTGCCCGAGATGGGTCACTTGGTTTCATCGACTTACAATGTTGCTTTTGTGTGTTTGGATCAACGAATGTCCCTCACATATCTACCATTTAGAATAGAATCCCCAATTTCTCCGAAGCTGATTTTTATCGAATTTGTGAACAACAACCATTTTAGTGAGGTAGACAAAGTAACAATAAACCATTGAGTTATGTATTTTGTTTCGTGTATTCTTTGTTTGACATGTATTTTGATTCATTTGTAGGTTTTATTGCCGACGGTCACCCATTACCCCTCGTGGCACCTCGTGGCACCCACATGGAATGAATTTCGCCATGAATGCGTAACAAGTTGGAAGAATTTGTATAGTCAACAAATTGAAATGTATATTGGAAGTGTAGGAAATAATTACATGTTCGTAGTAGCGAGACTATAAATTTAGGCTAGAATATTTCTTTCTTATGAATTAGATTTGTAATATTTTAGTTGGATAAATTGTTTAAACTTTGTTGGATTTGTTTGTTGTGAATTAGATTTTGGAAATACGTGTTTTAGTTGGTATGATTTTTTAAAGACAATTATGTTGTGTATTCTGCTAAATGGCACGATGGTACAATGGTATATGTCTCGATTGTGCCATGATACACGATGGCATGATAGAGATCGTGCCAATATTACACGATCATGCCATGTGTGCATGATGTCACATCATTTTGTATAATATTGTGCCTTGTTGGCACGATCGCAATTGTGCCATCGTGTATCATGGCACGATGACCCAAATGCCATTGTGCCATCATGCCACTTTAACAGCAGAACATAAAAGAATTGTTGGAAAATCTGCAATCCCAAACATCATCAACAAATATATTTTGTATAACACACCTGTACTAAAGAATCGTCAACACCAAAAATAACCCAAATTATACCAAATATCCAAAATATATATACAAACTAAATATCCAGATCAAAGCACATATCCAAAATATATATACATGCTAAATATCCAAAATATATACAAGCTAAATCAATGTGGGGTTGGGGTCCAAGTGGAGGCATCCGTGCTAAATTTATACTAAGTAAAAGCCAAATGCCGATGGATGTCCACAGCTATGACTATCATTTTGCGTGAATTCTTCGATGCTGGTACAAACTTGACAGCCCAACAGTGGTGACGAGGAGCCAAATCCGGACCCTCCATGTAGAAACTAGCTTGATGCAGTAAAACTGGAACAACACGTACAAATGGATAAAGCAACCTACGTCACTCGAAAAGGACATATAGCAGCAGCCTGTGGATGTTGGAGTCGTAAAAAAAAGTTTGTTTTCCTTAAAATCTATCTACATCGCAATCCAATGATTGTTGAGGTTGTGGATAAAAACGACCTGCAAAATAATAACACTTAGAAATTAGGGGGTATAAACAAAACAATAACGATCAATTAATAAATTGATACCGAAATGAAAATAGTGCTTATGTGATCTAACGCAATCCATCAAGAAACACGCCCAACAAGGTCGTTCACCATGGATGTACTCCACCAATGACCTGAGAAGTTTAGCCGGTATGACCTCTGGCTCGCTCGTGTCAAACTGTGCATACAGTGTGTAGGTCCCAAGGGGTGATTAAGTAAAGTCTAGAAAGGGGGAAAGTTGAATAGACTTTACTAAATTTTAGATTTAGTCCTTTTCAAAGTCAGAGTTTTATCACAAGTCAGATGGATCCTTGGTGGATAGCTTAGTTTACTTACACAACAGAGTTAGCCACTCAAAGGACTCGACTGAGATGTTGATAGTATAGCTCAGCTGATTCAGTTAACTCTTTAAATATTCAGTATACTTGGTTTTTACATTGGAAGACTTGCACCCTTGTTTAAAATCTGTTTTTCAACACTTGTTTTAAGCTTAGGTATTATCAGTTGATTTATCAAATTAAACAAACAAAATATAGATATGCAAGAAAGTAAGTGTGCTGAATGTAAATCATACAAGCAATTTTATAGTGGTTCGAAGATGGGGTAATTCTTCTAATCTACTATTCTCCAACCCCTAGAGGAAATCACTAATGTAACAATGACTTTGTTACAAAATGGTGATAGTTCAAGCTTCGCCTTGATCACACAACTGGCTCATCTTCAGGCACTCAACTTTTTGACAAAACAACTGTCTTACTACTTCAGCTCTTTCAAACTCTTGGATTTGTTCACACAACCCTCTAATGGGTCTAAAATCTTTGGTTTGAACTGGAACCTTACTACACCTCCTTCAAACTTGGAGAGTAGACTCCTTGTTCTTTTAAACAAGTTTCCTCTTCAACAGTTTTGAAGTTGTCTTTCCTTCACTGAGTGTGTTGGATTGGTTTCTTTTGAATTTAGGCTTGAGGATTTGAATAGAATTCTTGAGAGATATTTGCTCTTGCTTTGCAGGTTAATGTCTATTTGCTTGCTTACATTCGTAACCTTCTCTCTGATGCATCCGCAGCCTTTTATAGTGCTTGTTTGAAAAATATATCCGTTGAAGAGATAAATGTATTTTTCAAACTACACATTGAGGTCGTTGGCTTGTCTTGTCTTTCATCTTTGATGTAGACTGTACCTTGAATTTAATGCTCTGCAGCCTTTCCTTAAACTCTACAGGTTTTCGGGGACATCCTATTGGTTCCTTGCTTTTCGTGACTCTTTCAAAGAAAAACAACTTTATGGATGGCAACCGACACATACCTACTTTCAGCAAACATTTGACTTTGCTTGACAACGGATCTCTTCACCTTTCTTTGATCCTTTCTGCTGCATAACCCCTTTGACATTCAACTTTACTTACCTTGGAATAACTTAGTTGTCAGTCTGCTGATTAAGACAACTTATCTGCTACTTGACTGAGACTTCACTGCATTTCACTGCACTTCACTCAGCTGCCACTCAGCTGGATCTTCTCTTCGATCTTCATTCAACTTCTTCAATCTCCAACATGGCTGCTTTGACTCATCTAATATAACCCTATCCATTACAAGTTGATTTATAGCAGAATTGGGTTGCCAACTTCCTAATTATTGGGAAATTTATTTTATAGATTTTGATGAATGCCATCTAAAACTTAAACTAGGAAGATGGCACCACATTTTCCTAGTAATTTACATTATAATAGATAGGGCTGGAAAATCTGAGTTAAGTCAGCTACGCTTGGAAACACAAAAAGGCAACTGAAGATTGAAGTGTAGACTGCGCTATGGAACAACTGAGTATGGCCAAGATAGAAAATCAAGAACTCGACTGAAGATGTATCAGCTGAGGAACAGCTGTGTGAAGAGTCAGTCAAGTCAACTCAAGAAGCCAAGCCTCAAGTTGAAAGTGACAGATGAGTCATCCAAGGACTGGAAGTTGACACAAGTCACATGGGGTATAAAAAACTGCAGTCAAGTCAAGACAACTGAATGAGATCCATTAATGTAAGTCAAGAATGTTACCCAGAATGGTAACAAGTTAGAGTTGTCAGAGATAAAGTGCTAGTTCCAGTTGTGTGCAAAAAGAATAAACTAATGAAAAACACTGCAACAAGTGTCAAAATCGCTGCAACGCTGCAAGACATTAAATCCGAGGAAATGTTAACATCAAGGACTGCAACAAGACAAGCCAACGAACACAAGTGACTTTTGAAATCAGCCTATCTCTTCAACGGGCAGATTTTCGAAAGTTCACTATAAAAGGCTGAGGAAATTCATTGAGAAAAGGTTACCTTAACCACGAACAAGCAAGTAATATCCAAGCTGTTAACCTGCAATATTCTCAAGTATATTTAAGCAAATCCTCAAGCCTGAAACTCGAAGGAAATTGATCCAACACAAGCTGTGAAGGAAAGACAACTTCAAATCTGTTGAAGAGGAAATTTTTGAAGAATCAAATGGGGTCTACTTTCCAAGGAGGATTGTAGGAAGGTTCAAGGTCGAACCAGTATCAAGTTATTGGAGGGATTCGTGATCAAATCCAAGAGCTTGAGAAAGTGAGCTGAAGTAGCAAGGCAACTACCCTGTGAAGAAGCTGAGTCGGAAGAGAAGCCAGCTGTGTGACCAAGGCTGTCTAGACTGTTGACCACTTTGTAAACAAATCTTTTACATAGTGGATTTCTCCAGGAGTTGGAGAAGGGAGGATTAGAAGAATTACCCCATCTTCGAACCTCTATAAAAATCAACTGTGTCATTTATTTTTCAGCACATTTACTTCTCTGCATACTTACATTATATCTGCTGATAAACTTATTTGCTATCCAACAAATCAATAACCAAGTGCTAAAATCAACTGTTAAAACAAGTTTAAAACAATTCAAAGGGTGTTAAGTCTTCCACGATAAAACCAACACAACAAGTTAAGGTTCAGTTAAAACAATGAGTTATTCAATCAACAAACTCTATCGAAAGTCCGTTGAGTGGCTAACTCATTTGAATAATAACCAACTTAGTCCGTCCCTCAAGGACGCAAATTGCTTGATTTAACTCTGTAATATTTTAAAAGGGCTAAAATTGAAAAGTTGGTAAGGTTTATTCAAACACCCCCTTTAAACCTTACTCACACCCCTTGGGACCTACCCTAATCTAAGTTTTACATGGTATCATCAAAATCTATTACATGAATTTCACAACACAGTGGGTTTTTGCCATGTAGCTTGGTCCATAAATCGCCAACGCCGATCTGCACAATGAAAACATGTTTGTAAATGAAAAACATTATTGTAACAAAACACAAAACATGAATGTAAATGAAAAACAAATACATAACACTTACAGAGAACTGTGTGTCAAGCAATCCTATATGCCCCTGCACATTTGATTAGATCACTACATTAGTCAAATCGAGAAGAATATGTGTATGTAGATCTTAAGAAGCCTCCCAGCTGAATGGGAAATAAAGGTTATGGCCCTGAGACACTCAATAGACCTCTCAAGAACATCTAATCATGAGCTATTCTCAGACTTCAAAGCCTATGAGTTTGAGCTGAGAAGGAAAGAGCAAGAAGAGACAGTTGTGCCCAAGACAGCTGCATTGATGGCTAGTGATGGAAAGAGAGTTGAGCCAAAGGAAACCACAGACCAGGAGAAAATTGCCCTGATGGTCAAAAGATTCAACAAGTTATTCAATAAGAACTATAAAAGAAATAAGTGTGAGACCTCCAGGAGACATTCAGCTCCTTCAAGGGAAGACAGGCCACCCAAGAAAGTTGAGCATCAAAGGGTTGATTATCAAAGAAATGATAATCAAAGGAATGACAGAGCTGATCAGAGAGCTGAGAACCTATGTTGGAATTGCAGACAACCAGGACACTTTGCAGTGACACTTTGCAGTGACACTTTGCAGTTGATTGTTCCTATCACCAGTCAACAAGTATAGGAATGAGGAAGAAACAAAAGGCTTCAGGGAAAGAAGACAGGAAAAGAGAAAACCCATGTTGGCTGCTGAGACTGCTGAGCCAGCCAAGAGCAAAGGAGAAGTAGACTCAGATAGTAGTGAAGCAGACTACTCAAGTGATTCTGAGAAAGAGGCTATGATCTGCCTCATGGCTAAAGAACAAGATCAACCAGATCAAGAAGATGAGGTACATTCCAACTCATCTCATTCAGATTCAAGTGATAGTGACTGTGATACGCACACTTCATCACCCACTGATCTTTATGATTCATTAGGCAAAATGATGAAATATTTTGAACACATAAAATCCTCACACACAATCTTGAATGAGGAAAACAACCAGCTTAAAAGCTAAAACTCACAGCTGACTAAAGAGTTGAGTACTTTGAGTCAAATAGTTGATGAGAACACTAAGCTGAAGGCTGAAAATGCCAAGATCATAGCAGAGTTAGCTGCTACAGAAGAGGGAAAAAGATCTTAAAAATGTGATTGCCTCATTTACAAAATCATCCAAATCATTGGATGACCGTATCATGAGTCAAAAAGAATGTGGTGATAAGACAGGCATAGGATTCAATTCCTTTGTGCACAGTCAAACTCCGTAGAGTGATTTTGGAAAAAGGATCTTCGAGCAATGAAGCATCTCAAAAACCCAAAACACCAAATATTGCACCCACATTCATCCCAAAGCACAATCACAAACAAACTGGCCTTGGATATAAAGGGAAAGGAAAACAGCCAGTTGGATATGCTGAAAGACAACTGAGAAGAAATCCAGCAGAGTTTCTCAGCAAACTCCAAACAGAAAGTACTGTGTAAAGAATAAACGAGCTACCAAAAACACTAGAAGTTTCATCAGAGAAACACACATGTTAGGAATGGTAGAAACTATCCAAGCCAAGCTGATTGGAATAAAGTTAAATATCAGCAGAGACCAATGGAATACAAGCCTTATTGGCAAAGACCTAAACCTCAACAAAGGTCATTCCAAAGGGAAAAGAGCTATTATCAGCACACTCATACACCTAAGCACTACACTCACAAATTTCACAACTACCCCAAGAAAGCAGTTGCTAAAACAAACACACAGGCACACAAACAAAAGAGATAGTTGTATGATCCTAAAACCCCCAAGCAATTTTCTAATGTGCATTATGATTATGGTACTGATAGATGGCAACCTCTTAGAGTCAAATCATCTGGATATAGGTTGGTTGGATCATCTTATAGCACTAACCCCTCATGACCCAGGCAAGTATGTGTACCTAAAAATTGATTTCCTTGATTGCAGGTTCAAGGAACAGTTGAGTGCCAAGGAACCTAGTACATGTATAGTAGCTGTTCCAAACACATGATTGGGAACAAGAAAAATATGTCAACATTCAAGGAGATTAGAGGTGCAAAAGTCATATTTGGAGGAAATGAAGCTCCAGGGGAAATCAAAGGCACAAGATCTATCAATAATAATAGATTGGAAATCACAGATGTTGCTTATGTTGAAGACCTCAACTTCAACCTGTTAAGCATCAGCCAACTCTGTGACAAGGGCTACAATGTTGGATTAAATATGGGAGTGTGCTAGAACAAAGATGTTGAATCAAATGAAATAGTGCTGCAAGGATCAAGACAAAAGAATATGTATGTGGTAGATTGGTCTACTGCCACACCAAGCACTTGTCTGTTAGCAAAGAGCACAACCGAATCAAGTTGGCTGTGGCACAAGAAGCTGAGTCATCTGAATTTCAAGACAATCAACAAGCTTGCAAGGAGTTATCTTGTGGAAGGATTACCAGACTTAGTGTACACGAAAGAAAGTGTATGTGATGCATGCCAGATGGGAAAGCAAATAAAATCTTCATTTAAGGATAAGTCAAGTCCTTCTTCAACAAGGATATTACATCTGTTGCATATGGATCTATTTGGTCCAGTTGAACCAACCAACATAAGTGGAAAGAAATACACCTAAGTGGTGGTAGATGATTATTCAAGATATACATGGACAATCTTCATGTGCAAAAAGAAGGAAACCTTGCAGAAGTTACCTCAGCTGATCAAAAGAGTTCAAAATGGTAAGAGTCAAACCATTATAAAGATAAGATCTGATAGAGGAACTGAGTTTGTCAATGGGATAATAACTCAGTATTGTGCTGAAAATGGTATTGCTCATGAGTTATCAGCAGCAAGAACTCCACATCAGAATGGAGTAGCTGAAATAAGGAACATAACTCTTAAGGAAGCTGCAAGGACTATGTTAGCTGAAGCTGGATTGCCTAAGAGATTTTGGGCTGAAGCCATTAACACAACATGATATACTCAAAATAAATGCATAATAAACAGGCAATTAACTAAGATTCCCTATCAGATCTGGACAGGGAGAAAGCCAAATGTTGGGTATTTCAAGTTATTTGGATGTAAATGCTTCATCCACAACAATGGCAAAGATAATTTGAAGGCTTTCGATGCTAAAGCTGGTGAAGGTATCTTTTTGGGATACTCAGCTGAGAGCAAAGCCTATAGAGTGCTGAACAAGAGGTCTATGGTCACAGAAGAGTCTATCCATGTGGTTTTTGATGAACCTAATGTGAATAGAGAAGACATTGAAGAGTTAGCTGACAAGTTGAATCAGCCAACTATGCAGAAGAGTCCCTATGTTGAAGCTGAAATAAGAGCAATCAACCAAGATGAAGATAAGATAGCTGAATCTCAAAGACAGCTGGAAAGTCTATAACTGAATGAAGATGAAAGAGCCGTTGCAAGACAGCATAGCTGCGAGATGGCTGAATCCAGTTGACTTGTTCCAACCTGATGTTAGATGGCTGAGAGACAATCCACCATAGTTAGTTATTGGAGATGTTAGAGATGGTGTAAGAACCAGATCCAGAGCTCAGCATGAAACAATGTTCACTTGTTTTATTTCCCAAATAGATCCAAAAGATGTGTTTCAAGCATTAGATGACACACATTGTATTCAAGCCATGCAAGACGAGATGAATCAATTTGAAAGAAACAAGGTATGGGAATTGGTGCAGAGACCAACCCATCAAAATGGGTTTTCAGAAACAAGATGAATGAGGAAGGATCTGTGGTAAGAAACAATGCAAGATTGGTAGCCAAAGGGTATTGCCAAGAAGAGGGAATAGATTTTGATGAAATAGCTGCTCATGTTGCAAGATTAAAAGCAATAAGGATGTTTCTTGCATATGTTGCACATAAGAACTTCATTGTATATCAAATGGATGTGAAGAGTGCATTTCAAAATGGACTACTAGAGGAAGAAGTCTATGTTGAACAAGAAGCTGAGTCACCTGAATTTCAAGACAATTAACAAGCTTGCAAGGAGTAATCTTGTAGAAGGACTGCCAGACTCAGATATAAGAAGGAAAGTGTTTGTGATGCATGCCAGATGGGAAAGCAGATCAAATCATCATTCAAAGAAAAGTCAAGTCCATCTTCAACAAGGATTTTGCATCTATTGCATATGGATCTATTTGGTCCAGTTGAGCCAGCCAGCACAAGTGGAAAGAAATACACTCTAGTAGTGGTGGATTTGGACAGGGAGAAAGCCAAATGTTGCATATTTTAGAATCTTTGGATGTAAATGCTTCATCCACAACAATGGCAAGGATAATCTAAAGGCTTTTGATGCTAAAGCTGATGAAGGTATCTTCTTGGGATACTTAGCTAAAAGCAAAGCCTATAGAGTGCTGAACAAAAGGACTATGGTCACAGAAGAGTCTATCCATGTGGTTTTTGATGAACCTAATGTAAATGGAGAAGACATTGAAGAGTTAGCTGATAAGCTAAATCAACCGACTATGCAGAAGAGTCCCTATGTTAAAGCTGAAGCTAGAGTAATTAATCAAGGTGAAGATGAGATAGCTGAATCTCAAAGACAGCTGGAAAATCTGCAGCTAAGTAATGATGAGAGAGCGCTCAAGATAACATCGCAAGACGATCAACTGAACCGGTGACTTACTCCAACCTGATGTGAGATGGCTGAGAGACCACCCACCAGAGCTAGTCATTGGATATGTAAGAGATGGTGTAAGAACCACAACCAGAGCTCAACAAGAAGCAATGTTCACTTGTTTTATTTCCCAAATAGAGCCAAAAGATGTGTCTCAAGCATTGGATGACACACATTGGATTCATGCATTGGATGACACACATGGTCTCAAGCATTGGATGACACACATGGGAATTGGTGCAAAGACTAACCCATAAAAATGTTATTGGCACAAAATGGGTTTTCAGAAACAAGATGAATGAAGAAGGTTTTGTGGTAAGAAACAAGGCAAGATTAGTAGCCAAAGGGTATTGCCAAGAAGAAGGTATAGATTTTGATGAAACATTTGCTCCTGTTGCAAGATTAGAAGCAATAAGGATGTTTCTTGCCTATGCTGCACACAAGAACTTCACTGTATATCAAATGGATGTGAAAAGTGCATTTTTAAATGGACTATTAGAAGAAGAAGTCTATGTTGAACAACCTCCAGGCTTTGAGTAGAAGACCATTGGAGATAAGGTGTACAAGCTCAAGAAATCATTATATGGATTAAAACAAGCACCAAGAGCATGGTATGATACATTGCCTCAATTTCTAACTGACAATGGATTCACCAAAGGGAAGGTGGACATAACACTCTTCAGAATTCAAGATGGAGAGAGTATATTGCTTGTTCAAATATATGTGCATGACATCATTTTTGGATCCACAAATAAAGAGTTGTGTGATAAGTTCTCAAACCTCATGCAAGGCAAATTTGAAATGAGCATGATGGGAGAGCTGACTTTCATCCTAGGACTTCAAATCAAGTAATTGAAGGATGGAACCTTCATAAGTCAAACCAAATCCGAAACCAACGTCTCCATCTCCCGCCGGACTAAAGGTGGGACCAACGCATCCATCTCCATCCAAACTAAAGCCAGCACCAAGGCCTCCACCTCCTGCTGCACCATCTCTGATAATAGAGCTCGATCAGCAACTAGAGAGGGTGTGGATGTGGTCGGAGGACCATCTGGAACAGTGTCCTCAAGGGATAGATAATCATAATCACCCCTCTCAACAGGTACATCGGCATCATCATCCTCATCCATCAGTGAAGCCACGAGTGAAGTATGATGTTTGGTCCTCTGTCGCTTCCCTATGATAGGGACTGAAGATGTGGTGCCGCGACGCTGGGTAGACAAAAGAGGAACAAATGTCATTTACTTCTTTCTTCCGATCGGGTTATCTGTTGGGAAATTTGTTTATTAGATTTTGATGAATACCATGTAAAACTTAGACTAGAAAGTTGGCACCCCATTTTCTTTGTAACTTGCATTGTAATAGATAGGGCTATACGAGCTGAGTCGAGTCAGCTATGCCTGGATATGCAAGAAGTCAACTGAAGGATAAAATGAAGACTCCGCTGTGGAGCAACTGAGTATGGCAAGAAGGAGAAGTCAAGAACTCGACTGAAGGAGTATCAGCTGGATACAGCTATGTGAAGTGTCAGTCAAGTCAACTCAAGAAGCCAAGTCAAGTTGAAGTGACAGATGAGTCTTTCAATCATTGGAGCAGACTCAAGTCACCTGGGGAAAAAGGCAGTCAAGTCAAGACAACTGAAAAGAATTCGTTGCACAAAAATCAAGAATATTACCTAAACAAGTAATACTTCCATGCTGGCATGTCTTAAAGTGCTCAGTCCCAGAAGCGTGCAAAAGGAATAAACCAATGGGAAGCACTACACTTTGTGTCAGAACCTGGAAAGCTGCAAGACATTTAATACGAGGAAATGTCAACATCAAGACCAAGAAAAGACAAGCCAACGAACACAAGTGACTTTTGAAAATCACTTTGAGAGAGGGTTACCTGAACCACGAACATTCAAGCTATTATTCAAACTGTAACCTGCAAAATATTCTCAAGTTATTAAAGCAAATCCTCAAGCCTAAACTTCGAAGGAAATCGATCCAACACCATGCTGTGAAGGAAAGACAACTTCAAACTGTTGAAGAGGAAACTTTTGAAGAATCAAAAGGGATCTACATTCTAAGGAGGATTGTAGAAAGGTTCAAGGTCGAACCAGCCTCAAGTTATTGGAGGGCTTCGTGATCAAATCCAAGAAGCCTGAGCAAGTGAGCTGAAGTAGCAAGATAGCTGCCCTGTGAAGAAGCTGAGTCGGACGAGAAGCCACTTTGTGTGACCAAGGCATCTCGACCGAGTCCCAAAGGATGAAGTCAGCTATGTGATCAAGACTTGTATCTGGACTGATAACCACTTTGTACTCTGATCAATACTTAGTGGATTCCTTCAGGAGTTGGAGAAGAGAGGAGTAGAATAATTACCCCATCTTCGAACCTCTATAAAAATTATTGTGTCATTTACATTTCAGTATTTACTTTCTGCATATTACTTTATATCTGGTATAATTTGCATTCCAACTGATAATTAACAAAGTGCTAAAACCATATGTTAAAATAAACTTAAACCAAATTCAAGGGTGTTAAGTCTTCCGCTGAAAATCACATCACAACCAAGTTAAGATTTAAACTAAACAGCCGAGTTATTCTATCAACAGCTCCATCGAGTCTGTTGAGTGACTAACTCTATTTGGTTAACTAACTTAGTTGTCCCTCAAGGACTTATTTGTGTATTTAACTCTGTATTATTTTAAAAGGACTAAAATCGAAAAGTTGGTAAGATTTATTCAACCCCCCTTCTAAACCTTACTCACACCCCTTGGGACCTACAAGTGGTATCAGAGCGGTTGGTTCATTGAGTCTTCCACACTGGTTACTGAACTAGATCTCCAATCTTTCAAAGAAGTTTTTAACACTTGTTCTTTCAAAAGCCAATTTTTTAACAGCAAAGTTATTATCATGGAAGCAAATTTGACACGCATCCCCATGTTCACCATTGAGGAATTTGATGACTGGAAAATACGTATGCAGGCTCATCTATCAGCTTTACATGATGAGATGTGGATAGTGATAGAGGATGGGCCACTACAAATAATGAAGGTGAACACAAATGCAAAGGAGAGTGCTGCAACAAGTGAAGGAGAGGAGGCTGCTCCTCCTAGACCAACTATGGTTGAAAAACCAAGAGCTTAATGGACAAATGATGACAGAAAAAGATACAACCTTGACAACGTGGCCAAGGATATACTTTACAAGACTTTGGACAAAGCCAAGTTCAAAAAAGTCAAATCTTGCAAGACAGCCAAAGAAATCTGGGATAAATTAACCTTAATATGTGAAGGATCTGAGCAGATTAAGGAAAACAAATTATCTGTTGTTGTTCAAAAATTTGAAAACTTTAAAATGCTTGCACGTGAAACAATGGACCAGCTGGATGCTAGATTCACTGAAATTACGAATGAGCTCTCAGCACTTGGGAAAGAATACACACAGAATGAGATGTGTATGAAGATTCTAAGGAGCCTCCTAGCTGAGTGGGAAATGAAGACCATGGCTCTAAGGCACTCAATGGGCCTATCAAAAACATCCAATCATGAACTATTCTCAGACCTCAAGGCTTATGAGTTTGAGCTGAGAAGAAAGAAAGGGAAGAGAGCTGAGACCAAAGAAGTCATTGACCTGGAGGAAATTGCCTTGATGGTTAAAAGATTTAACAAGTTCTTCAACAAGAACTACAAAAGAAACAAAGGTGAATCCTCCAGAAGACATTCAGCTCCCTCCAAGTAAAGGGAAGATAGGCCACCAAAGAGAGCATAGTATCAAAAGGTCGAATACCAAAGAACTGACAACCCAATAAATGAGAGAGCTGATAAAAAAGCTGAAAACCTGTGTTGGAATTGCAGACAACCAGGACACTTTTCTATTGACTTTCCATATCCTGTAGTCAACAAATACAGGAATGAAGAAGAAAGAAAAGTCTTCAGAGAAAGAAGACAAGAAAAGAAAAGAGCAATGTTGGCTGCTGAAACTGCTGAAACAACTAAGTCAAAGGACACAACAGACTCGGAGAGTAGTGAAGCTGACTACTAAAGTGATTCTGAAGAAGAAGCTATGATTTGTCCAATGGCTAAAGAACAAGATCAACCTGACCAAGAAGATGAGGTACACTCTAACTCATCTCATTCAGATTCTGGTGATAGTGATTGTGACACACACACTTCATCACCCACTGATCTTTATGATTCATTAGGCAAAATGATGAAATACTTTGAGCACATTAAATCCTCACACACACTATTAAATGAGGAAAACAACCAGCTCAAAAGCCAAAACTCATAGCTGACTAAGGAGCTAATTACTCTAAGTCACATAGCTGATGAGAACAAAGAGCTGAAGGCTGAGAATGCTAAATTAATAGCAGAAATAGCTGCTATAAAAAAGAGAGAAGCATCTCAAAAATGTGATTGCTTCATTCACAAAGGCATCTAAAACATTGGATGACCTTATTATGAGCCAAAAAGAATGTGGAGACAAGACAGGCATAGGATTCAATTCCTTTGTGCATAGTCAAACTCCAAGAGTGATCTTGGAAAAAGGATCTTCAAGTAATGAAGCATCTCAAAAATCCAAGACACCAAATGTTGCACACACATTCATTCCAAAGCACAACCACAAACAAACTGGCCTTGGATATAAAGGAAAAGGAAAATTACCAGTTGAGTATGCTGAGAGGACAACTGAGAAGAAATCCAACAGAGTTCCTCATCAAACTCCAAACAGGAAGTACTCTGTGAAGAAGAAACAGAGCTACCAAAATCCCCAGAAGTTCTATCAGAGGAACACAAATGATGGGAATGGTAGAAACTACCCAAGTCAAGCTGATTGGAATAATGTGAAATATCAGCCAAGACCAATGGAATACATGCCAAAATGGCAAAGACCTAGAACTCAGCAAAGGTCATTCCAAAGGCAACAGAACTATCATCAGCACACATATGCACCCAGGCACTACACTCAGAGATATCATCATTACCCAAAGAAGGCAATTGCTAAAACACACACACAGGCATACAGACAAAAGAGATTTTGTATGAACCCAAAGCCCCCAAGCAATTTGTCAAAGTGAATTATGATTATGGCACAACTAGATGGCAACCTCTTAGAGTCAAATCATTTGGCTATAGGTTGGTTGGATCATCTTACAGCACTAACCCCTTCAGGACCCAGGCAAGTATGGGTACATAAAAACTAATTTCATTGATTGCAGGTTCAAGAAACAACTGAGTGCCAAGGAACCTGGTACATGGATAGTGGCTGTTCCAGACACATGACAGGAAACAAGAAAAACCTGTCAAAGTTCAAGGAGATTAGAGGTGCAAAAGTTATATTTGGAGGAAATGAAGCTCCAGGGAAATAAAAGGCACTCGATCCATCAAGAAAAATGGATTAGAAATCACAGATGTTGCATATGTTGAAGGCCTCAACTTCAACCTATTAAGCATCAGCCAACTCTGTGACAAGGGCTACAATGTTGGATTCAATATGGGTGTATGCCAAATCAAAGACACTGAATCAAATGAAGTAGTGTTCCAAGGATCCACACAAAAGAACATGTATGTGGTAGATTGGTCGACTGCCACACCAAGCACTTGTCTGCTAGCAAAGAGTATAGCCGAATCAAGTTGGTCGTGGGCACAAGAAGCCGAGTCACCTGAATTTCAAGACAATTAACAAGCTTGCAAGGAGTAATCTTGTAGAAGGACTGCCAGACTCAGTATATAAGAAGGAAAGTGTTTGTGATGCATGCCAGATGGGAAAGCAGATCAAATCATCATTCAAAGAAAAGTCAAGTCCATCTTCAACAAGGATTTTGCATCTATTGCATATGGAACTATTTGGTCCAGTTGAGCCAGCCAGCACAAGTGGAAAGAAATACACTCTAGTAGTGGTGTATTTGGACAGGGAGAAAGCCAAATGTTGCATATTTTAGAATCTTTGGATGTAAATGCTTCATCCACAACAATGGCAAGGATAATCTAAAGGCTTTTGATGCTAAAGCTGATGATGGTATCTTCTTGGGATACTTAGCTGAAAGCAAAGCCTATAGAGTGCTGAACAAAAGGACTATGGTCACAGAAGAGTCTATCCATGTGGTTTTTGATGAACCTAATGTAAATGGAGAAGACATTGAAGAGTTAGTTGATAAGCTAAATCATCCGACTATGCAGAAGAGTCCCTATGTTAAAGCTGAAGCTAGAGTAATTAATCAAGGTGAAGATGAGATAGCTGAATCTCAAAGACAGCTTAAAAATCTGCAGCTAAGTAATGAATGAGAGAGCTGCTCAAGATAACACTACTGCAAGACGACTGAACCCAGCTGACTTACTCCAACCTGATGTGAGATGGCTGAGAGACCACCCACCAGAGCTAGTCATTGGAGATGTAAGAGATGGTGTAAGAACCACATCCAGAGCTCAACAAGAAACAATGTTCACTTGTTTTATTTCCCAAATAGAGCCAAAAGATGTGTCTCAAGCATTGGATGACACACATTGGATTCATGCATTGGATGACACACATGGTCTCAAGCATTGGATGACACACATGGGAATTGGTGCAAAGACTAACCCATAAAAATGTTATTGGCACAAAATGGGTTTTCAGAAACAAGATGAATGAAGAAGGTTTTGTGGTAAGAAACAAGGCAAGATTAGTAGCCAAAGGGTATTGCCAAGAAGAAGGTATAGATTTTGATGAAACATTTGCTCCTGTTGCAAGATTAGAAACAATAAGGATGTTTCTTGCCTATGCTGCACACAAGAACTTCACTGTATATCAAATGGATGTGAAAAGTGCATTTTTAAATGGACTATTAGAAGAAGAAGTCTATGTTGAACAACCTCCTGGCTTTGAGTAGAAGACCATTGGAGATAAGGTGTACAAGCTCAAAAAAGCTCTATATGGATTGAAACAGGCGCCAAGAGCATGGTATGATACATTATCTCAATTCCTAATAGATAATGGATTCACGAAAGGCAAAGTGGACAGAACACTCTTCAGAATTCAAGATGGAGAGAGTATACTGGTTGTTCAAATATATGTGGATGACATCATTTTTGGATCCACAAATAAAGAGTTGTGTGATAAGTTCTAAAACCTCATGCAAGGCAAATTTGAAATGAGCATGATGGGAGAGCTGACTTTCATCCTAGGACTTCAAATCAAGTAATTGAAGGATGGAACCTTCATAAGTCAAACAAAGTACACCAGAGATTTAATGAAGAAATTTGGTATTGAAGAGAAGTCTTCTGTGAAAATACCAATGAATACATCAGTCAAGATGGATATGGATGCAGATGGCAAGCCTATGGATCAAACAAGATACAGATCACTTGTTGGATCACTACTCTATCTCTCGCAAAGAAGCAGCCGGACATCACCTTTGGCAAGAGGTGTATGTGCAAGATTTCAATCTGCACCAAAAGAAAGCCATATGACTGCAGCTAAGCGAATCCTAAGATATTTGAAGGGATGCCAGGAAGTCAGCTTATGGTATCCAAAGGAAGGTGGATTCAAGATTATTGGTTACTCAGACTCTGACTATGCTGGATGTGGAGTTGACAGGAAGAGTACTTCAGGTACATGATAAATGCTTGGAAAGATATTAGTTTCCTGGTTTAGCAAGAAGCAAAACTCAATAGCCACATCCACAGCTGAAGCAGAGTACATAGTTGCGGGAAGTTGTTGTGCCCAAATCTTATGGATGAGACAACAGCTGAGAGATTATGATGTTGAAGAAAACGAAATTCCAATTATGTGTGATAACACAAGTTCTATTGCAATCACTCAAAATCCTGTGTTGCATTCAAGAACAAAGCACATTGATGTCAGATATCATTTCATAAGAGATCATGTTGAAAAGAAAGACATCACCTTGGAATACATCTCAGCTGATAAACAGTTAGCTGACATTTTCACAGAGCCATTATGTGAATAAAGATTTGAAGAGCTTAAGCATGAGCTAGGATTAATTGAGATGAGTTAACACTCAGAAGACTCAAGGAGAAGAGATGGAATGTGAAAAGATGAAAATAGAGCATAGCGTGTGAATCAGCTGAGTGAATCAACCATATCAGAAAGTCAGATGTATCGAGTTAGCTGACAGCTGAGGTCCTATGTGAATAGAGAGAAGAAGAGTCGAATCAGCTAAGGAGTAAGCTGAGCCATTTATGAGCTAAGTGACAAAAACGCAATCGTTTTTAATAAGCGGGAATGTTTTAAGGATGACGTCAGCTTAATAATGACAGGTACAGTCAAAAGCTGTACGACAAAGCATATGATTGGATATAAATGCTGCCGCATTAAATGCGAGCAATTAAATGCTAATTGGCGTGCTAAATCTGAGCCGTTGATCTCGATCAAATTTTAAAAACCGTATGCACGTCCTTTCATAACCCATACATATACCATTTTGTTCAGCTTCTCTCTCACACTACACTAAAACTGTTCATCTCTCCAAAAGAAAAGACAATATTTTTCTCTCAAAACCCTATCAAATTTCAAATTTCTAAGGTTTCGTTCGGTAAAACTCAAAAATGGCAACTACCTATGATTTCGCTAAGTTGGGAAAGCAAATCCACACTGGTTCTACCGTGGATTTCGAAGGGATGATCAAACAGGGGTCCGATGAAACCCTTGTGAAGAAGATAGCTGAGAAAGTGGAGAAATCTGGACTGAAACCCTTTCTCACGATGGAGTTTCAGATGACGTATGTAGAAGAGGTCGCCCAGTTCTATGTGAACGCTGAAGTTCTCGACGAGGGCATCAAGTTTTCTATTCACGGAAAGGAGTTTATGATCACTGCTGAAGATCTAGCGGAGCATTGTTTGCTGCCGTTGGAAGGAGTGCCGGAGATCTATGAGGCCGATGTAAACCTGGCTGCTGCATGGAAGGAAGTGGCCAAACCTGAATGTGCTGCGAAGATTGTCTACACAGCTGAGAAGAAGCTGCTAAAGGAAGATTATCATAAGCTGCTGGATATTGTTGCCAAGTGTGTAGACATAAAATTTGGAAGCTGTCCAAAACAAAGTTGATCGTCATGGCGGCAATCATGGAGGAGAAAAAGGTAAACTGGGTTGAGTTTGTATACAGCAGACTCTGCCAGAATGTTGGAAATAAGTCCTTCAAGGATGACGGGTCGTTTGGAGGATCTCTTGGGTATGGCCTTGTAGTTAGCCAGTTGATGGAGGTGAAAGGTGTTCCACTCCGACATGGAAAGGCGTTCCATGTCAACAAGAAGATGTTCCGATCGAATCTCTCGGGAGCTCAGAAGAGAGCTTATGCCAAGAGAGCAGACACCAGGGAGGGGGAATCAGCTGACCCTGAGGAAATAGCTGTTGCCTCCCCTCCGAAGAAGAAAGCTGCCCATGCAGCTGGGAAGAACACTGCTGCCCCAGCAGCAAAAAAAAAACAAGTGCACCTACCCTGCAGCCAAGTCACCTGCCCCTGCAGCCGTGTCTCCTGCCCCTGCAGCCGCAGTGGAGAAGGAACCTCAAATACCTTCTCCAGTTGTCAAGAAGAAGAGGACTAACAAGCCTAGAAAGCCAGCTCCTCAGAAAACGAAAGTAGCACCGGCCCCCGCCGCCCAGGACTCTGAGGAAACTGTTTCCGAACCAGAAGTTCCGCTGGTAAGGACCAAAAGAAGAAGACTCTACAAGCGTCCAGAGCTTGAGAAAACAGCTGAGTCTGCCACTCAGCTGGAGCAGATTGCTGAGACAGCTGGAGAAGTAGAGTCTCCAGAAATTATAGATAAAACATCCAAGTCTGTTGAGGCCGATCAGCAGAGGCAAGTTGAAGACCCAGCTGTAGACAGAACAGCTAAGGAGCAAGAAGTAGCTGAGAGAGCTAACTCATCCGTCGATTGTGGTTGTGTCCCGCCGCGACAGATCTTTCGCCGAGGGTGAAGAGCAGCAAGCTCTGCTACCTTCCATTCCTGAGAAAGAAGTACAACAGGAAGATGATGACGATGATGTGATCATGCTATCTCCACCATATCCAGACATCCAAAATCGTCTGCGCGAATGGAGAAAATGGAAGCTGAGTCGCTCAAGGGAACAATTCCAAAGACCTGAATTCATTGAAGAAGAAGAAGAACTGATGAGTTTCCTTGGGTTGACCACAGTGGTCCAAGTACTTGATGAAGATAACTGCTTAGATATCCTAAATATATTCAAGGAAAAGGAGAATGAGAGGTTGGCCGAGGAAGCTGAAGCTCGTGAGAAGGCCAATATCTGTCCTTTCACTGGAACCACTGATCATTCCCACCCTCACTTCGATGCATTTTCAGGCAGTGATGAAGACCTGGACAGAGTTGCTTATACAGAAAAATTGGAAATGCAGCAAGCCATGCAGGAATCCAGGATGATGCATGAGCAACAGCTGATGGAAGGACCAAGAGAGTCTTCCAAATCCCAGCTGGAGATCGATCCATTGGGAGTGGTACAGCAGATTGCCACTGTTATTGCTGCAACCACTTCCTCATCTCACTCAGAGGATGGATCTAGGGGACTTGGCGATGAAACTGGGAACTTGGGGACCCAAGTTGAGCCAACCCCTACTGAAGGTGTCTTACCACCTGCCCCAACGGCTTAACACTCACAGGAAACAGCCGGGAGTTTGGAGAAGAGTGACCCCAACCAAGTCACTCAGCTGGTGTGCCAGCTGAGGGGGAAACTCCCTCCACTGCAGCTAGGTCGGAGGATGTCGTGGCATAACTCCACCAAGAATCTAAGGGGTGAAGTGGAGAAGGAAAACGAACAAACACAACAAAGTTGTCACCGACGAAGCTCGGACGATTGAGACTCTCTCGGTGAAGTGCCAATCGCTCTCGCAGTCGAGGATGTTGTGATGCAAATCGAGGCACATGATGGATCCGCCCGGGAGTTAACGATCACCGGGCAATGAAAGTGCAATCCACGGAGTTGAGACTCCTGTGGATGCCACCGTAGAAGACCCTAAGACAGCTGAGTCTGTTGAAGGGAATGTCCAAGTCCTTGCTGCAGTTGAGACCGCAGGAGGTAATGAAGGCCTACGGGAGGTTGAGACTTCATGGGGTAAAGAGGCAGAAGCGCAGAACATCCCTCCTGTTATCATCGATGCATCTGAGAAGGAGATAAGTGCACATCATGATTCCCAGGACAACCCTGATGTAACCTTTCTGGGATTTGAAGGTGAAGATGAAGCTGAGTCATCCCCCGTTGCAAATCCAAAAGACTCAGCAGAGGATGTTTTTCCAAGCACGAGTAAGTCAGACCTCAAAGCTACTTGTCAAACATTCAATTTTGATGATGAGCCACCCTTTAAAATCTCATCATCTTCCGATGACGCTACTGATACGGCCGAGGAATAGATAACTCAATTGGAAAAACCAGCTGAGACGACGAATCTATTGAGACAGCTGAGGCTCAGCCAGTTGGGTCAATACCACAAAAGACCCCAGCTAAATCACATTCAACTATGCAGGCTCCCAAAGTTGCAGCAGATTCGACTCAACCGGGCACATCACGGCCACAAGTCACTGTTGAACATATTCCCTATGTCCGTGATGATGCGTTTGAAGCAACATTCCCCTTCTCACTAGAGTTGTCTGATCTGGATGAAGAATCAACTAGAGGTCAAAGACGTTTCCACAAATCTGATCTAGTCATTCCCACAGATACCATCGTCCCAGCAAATTTTGATTTTGATGTTGCTTGGCCGCCAGCTGAGACGGAGGTAACAACTGAGGTTCGAGAAGTCTTCAAGGCAATTTTTGCAGAAATAGAGAAGGTGGAAAGGTACCAGGCCTAGCCGATCTGCGTGGAATCATACTCAGGATCCGAGAATGGTGGCAACAGCAACAAACAATGCGTGTGGAACAAGTCAGGTACTTCAAAGCATTGTATAATAAAATGTTGATCTGGAGCGCTGATAATGATGACATGAAGAAGAGGATGCAAGAAAATATTGATAGGATGCATGCCTCTCATACCATCGAAATGGAATCAAAAGTGCGAGAATTTCATCGAAAAGAACTTCTGCGCGTAGAGGAGAATATGAATGAAAAATTTAGCCTTCTTATGGCTGAAATGAAGTTGTGACAACCGAATCAAAAGTCACCCGCTCAGAATTTCGGACAAAGATACTACTGCAGAGAATCCAAGCGTAACTCGCCTATCACCGCCTAGATTTCATGTTTTTGCAGGTATGTTTCCAGGATTCTCTCTCCTTTGATGATGCCAAAAAGGGGAAGAGGAATACCTAAAGACGTTGAAAGGGTCCTTGGTGAGAAGAAGGACGCACCTGTGAAGGAGAAGACAGCTGAAGATCAGAGGAAAGAAAAGGGAAAATCAGTTGAGGGGGAAGGTTCGAAAGACATGACTTTAATGGTTGCTAGAACCCCTCAACAAGTATTTGTCACTGGTGACATCATCAAAGAAACTTCCATGACTCGCGCTCCAACACTACTGTTGTGCCCATGTCCGAGAAGAGAAAAATAGTAGAAGCGAGAGATGAAGGAGACTGAAAGAAAAATGGATGCCGTGGCGATGGACATATCGAAACAAGATGGAGGCATTCGGCAGGAAGAGAACAGATGCCATTTCGACGCCGTAACCGAGCCTAGATCGTTGATGAATTCAAAACGCCGCAATCGAGGGATACTTGGCCATGACCATGGCCCAAGCCTGGGACTTGTATTGGGAAAAAGGGCTCAAGTCGTGCGAAGAAGCCGACAGCGCAAAGCAGACTCTAGCAATCACTACCCGCACCACTCTTGGAAAGAAGAAGGCCCCAAAGACAATACACACCCAGAGGAAGAGGTAGAATCAGTGGAGGAAGAGGTTTCAAACCTAGACCTCTACCCAAAAACATCGAATACATAGATCCAGGGAAGAAAGGAGCGATCTATTGGGCTGGGTATGACGAAATAGCCAACATGGAAGTGGCCAGGAAGAATGCTAATTATGTAAAAAGGATTGAAGAAGAAAATAAAAGACAAACTCAGCTATGGAAAGAAAGACACGAAAGAAAGAAAGAGAAAAGACGAAGCTGCCAGAAGAGCCTATGAGAAAAAGAAAGCAGCTGAAGAAAAAAAGAAGAGAAATAGACCAGAAGACGACAGAGCTGAAGAGGAAAGAAGGAGGCAACTAAGGCGATGAAGTGTTGTTGTCCACCCCTTCATGTATTTTACTATTGTAAATGCATATGTATGTAAGTTTTTTGTACATTGAATAAGAATCTCGAATTTCTATATTTTTGTGTAGATATAGAATGCTATGATTGCTCTGATACACTTTGTAAACAACTGTGTAAATGACAAGAATGTAATGATCAATAAAAAGATTGATTCTGCGCATATATTCTCTGTTTCTACATTGTCCGTATGTATCTTTGCTATTTACTTTTTGTATGTATGTTTTAAGTTTTGGCATCATCAAAAAGGGGGAAATTGTTGGGAAATTTGTTTATTAGATTTTGATGAATGCCATGTAAAACTTAGACTAGAAAGTTGGCACCCCATTTTCTTTGTAAATTGCATTATAATAGATAGGGTTATACGAGCTGAGTCGAGTCAGCTATGCCTGGATATGCAAGAAGTCAACTGAAGGCTAAAATGAAGACTCCGTTGTGGAGCAGCTGAGTATGGCAAGAAGGAGAAGTCAAGAAATCGACTGAAGGAGTATCAGCTGGATACAACTATGTGAAGTATCAGTCAAGTCAACTCAAGAAGCCAAGTCAAGTTGAAGTGACAGATGAGTCTTTCAATCATTGGAGCAGAGTCAAGTCACCTAGGGAAAAAGGTAGTCAAGTCAAGAAAACTGAAAAGAATCCGTTGTACAGAAGTCAAGAATATTACCTAAACAAGTAATACTTCCATGTTGCCATGTCTTAAAGTGCTCAGTCCCAGAAGCGTGCAAAAGGAATAAACCAATGGGAAGCACTACATTTTGTGTCAGAACCTGGAAAGCTGCAAGACATTTAATACAAGGAAATGTCAACATCAAGACCAAGAAAAGACAAGCCAACGAACACAAGTGACTTTTGAAAATCAGTCTATCTCTTCAACGGGCAGATTTTTAAAAGTTCACTATAAAAGACTGAGGAATCACTTTGAGAGAGGGTTACCTGAACCACGAACATTCAAGCTATTATTCAAATTGTAACCTGCAAAATATTCTCAAGTTATTCAAGCAAATCCTCAAGCCTAAACTTCGAAGGAAATCGATCCAACACCAAGTTGTGAAGGAAAGACAACTTCAAACTGTTGAAGAGGAAACTTTTGAAGAATCAAAAGGGGTCTACATTCCAAGAAGGATTGTAGAAACGTTCAAGGTCGAACCAGTCTCAAGTTATTGGAGGGCTTCGTGATCAAATGCAAGAAGCCTGAGCAAGTGAGCTGAAGTAGCAAGACAGTTGCCCTGTGAAGAAGCTGAGTCGGACGAGAAGCCAGCTGTGTGACCAAGGCATGTCCAGACTGAGTCCCAAAGGATCAAGTCAGCTGTGTGATCAAGACTTGTATCTGGACTGATAACCACTTTGTACTCTGATCAATACTTAGTGGATTCCTCCATGAGTTGGAGAAGAGAGGAGTAGAAGAGTTACCCCATCTTCGAACCTCTATAAAAATTATTGTGTCATTTACATTTCAGCATTTACTTTCTGCATAATACTTTATATCTGCTGATAATTTGCATTCCAACAGATAATTAACAAAGTGCTAAAACCAAGTGTTAAAACAAACTTAAACCAAATCCAAGGGTATTAAGTCTTCCGCTGAAAATCTCATCATAGCCAAGTTAAGATTTAAACTAAACAACTGAGTTATTCTATCAACAGCTCAATCAAGTCTGTTGAGTGACTAACTATGCTGGTTAACTAACTTAGCTGTCCCTCAAGGACTTAGCTGTGTATTTAACTCTGCATTATTTTAAAGGACTAAAATCGAATAGTTGGTAAGGTTTATTCAACCCTCCCCCTTCTAAACCTTACTCACACCCCTTGGGACCTACATTATCCAAATGAACATAATAGATATTGGATTGGAGGTCAAGATGGACATGTAATATATAAGATAACTCTCAAAGTCAAGGTCGGGTGCACATCAATCTACACAATGCAAGAACCAAATTAATAACTAATTAATATTATAGTGCAAAGGTGAAAAAACACAAAATACATTATGTACCCGAAGATCAAGAAAGCTATGCATATTGATGGAGCACTTCGAAAATATCAACTAAAACGTATGATTTATACTAAATGTAAATTATAGGACGTAAATAATATTAATATCATTTACCGAAAAAGCCCATGTAAATTTGTAAATACGGAAAATCGAAATGGGTCGGGTAGTTAGTCGCTCAAGGTAGTGCGATAGAATTTGGTATGTGTACTTACCTCAGTAGAACGACTCCCACTGATCCACATCTTCAACCAAATTCCACATCGAATCCTCATTACTATGAACCTCCCATCCCACCCAAATAGCCAAAAATAGTCTATCAACAACTTTGGCACCTTCAACTCATATGATGGCTCATCACGGAATACACCAACTGCAAAATGCAATCGTAGATTATCCATGGTCATCTTAGAACTCCGGTAATATCTATTATACACCATTGGGAGCCAGACGGTGATTCGTGTTAGGGTCAAAGGCAGTTGAGGCAAAAAAGTGCCCCGTAATCAATGCATACTCGTACTTGAAGAACCGAATCAAACGGTCTCCAATCTGATACCAAAATTCACCCCTTGCGTTCTTCTTTACAACCTCCTTCACAATAATGACATGAAGGGCGGCGTTGGAACTGACTCCATATTTGTCCAACCCCAATAGAAAACCAAAACAGGAGTTCTCAAACTCCTGGTACACAAAGTCGTCATCCATAGTCAACTCCACATCTAAGTCATCAATAATCGACAATCGACTATATATATTGATCTTGGGCTTTATCGACACAAAGTCTTCCCTATTCCAAGCCCATTGTGGAAAACGATAAAAAACAACACCTAACAATAAACCACAATTAGCAAATCACACAGAAAAAGGCAAAAAATTGACAGTGGATGTGGCACGATGGCACTAAACAATGATCGTGCCATCGTGCCAAGTGGCACGATGATATGATATATTTGATCGTGTCAGGATGCCACAAGTCATGATGGTACAATCAAATAAATTATACCATCGCGCCTAATGGCACGCTAGTAGTATATTAATCTACCGTGCCATCGTGCAACTAGGCATGATGATACAATTTATTTGATCGCGCCATTGTGCCTTGTGGCACAATGGCGCGATCAAATAAATTGTACCATCGTGCCTAATGGCACACTAGTATAGGGGTGGCCAAATGGAACCAGTGGTTTCAAGGTTAAAACCATAGAATCGTCGATTTTAACCGTCGGTGGAACCATGGTGAAACCAACGGTTTCAAGGTTAAAACCAATGTTTTTTTATTTTTATTTGGTAAAATATGCTATAGAAAATATTAAATATTTATTGTGATGTTTTATATTCGTAACCACATGAGACACGTTTAAACCAAATATTGTAATCGAATTACGTGAACTTTGATTCATTTATTCTCTAATAGTATATATCGATAATTTAATATTAATACTAATATTAAGTACAAAACCCAATTGAATTTTAAGTCCAAGTCATTTTCTTTCTTTTTTCTTTTTTGTTGTAACCAAAATTGATAAACTATTTTAAAAAAATAAAAAATTATCAAAAGACAAACAAACAGTTCCGGTTAATTCCAGAACCAGAACAATGGAGGAATCGGGTTCCAAACTGGAACCAAAACGGTCCGTTCCGATTTTGGAACTGGTACCTTGAGGCAACAGTTTTGTTTCCAGTTCCTCCAAAATGAGGAACCGGAACCGCCAGTTCAGGAACCGTTGCTACCCCTACACTAGTAGCATATTAGTCTCGTGCCAGCGTGCCACTAAAGCACGGTGGCACGATCACGGGCCGTGTCATTACTATGTCATTGTGCCTCCTAGGGTTTTCTATGATCGTGTCAAGTGTCGTCGTCTTCCCCAAATTTGAATCAAAACCAGTCAACAATGGCGGAATAAATTACACCAAACTTCACATATCACTTACCCATTAATTACCCATCAATTAAAAGCTTAAAATCATACTTAATTAAAAAAGCACTATACTTGCAAGTTATTTTCTAAAAGAGAAGTTTACCTCTTCGTCGACCGCTGGGATATCTTTCGGTGCCCGTCCCGCTGCCGCCGTCGCATCTAGCCCCAATATGGATGGTGGTGGCAACACATCGTCGTCGTCCTCCACCATGACCGATCTTCTTCTCCGATAAGTCAATATGTCACGAGCCATCTCTCAATAGAATAATTTTTGAGAATGAGAAAGTGGTGGATGAATGGATTGGTTTGAGATTGAGAAAGTGGGAGAGGTGGTATGGTTTGGGTGGTGTATTTGGGGGGAAAATAGAGCAAGGGTAAAATAGGAAGTTAGGGGTGGTGTATTTAGTAATTGTGTTACATTTTAAAAGTAGTTGAGGTGTATTTATTAAGTGGGTGTATTAATCAAATCTGGGGGTGTGAATAGTGCCACTCTTAGCATATATAAACTATTACAACATGAAAGAGTTAATAGTTAATACTAGTTTGGGGTGATGTCTGGTTGCTGGCACACACAGTTTGGTTGTTCGAATCCCTCGGGTAACGATTTATACGGTGGAGGAGAACTTCTTGTGTGGTGACTCGGTCTTCGGCAGCCCAAGAACCCTGACTACTTGAGACATAACCCGCGCTTCACATCCTCCACGAAGTTTTAGGGCAAGGGCAATGAGGGCCTTCAGGGATGGGATTCATCCTTTTTATTAATACTAGTTTGAACATTTTATATTGGTTCATATTTAATTATAAGCATGCAGACACAATTAACCAAAAAAAACACAAGTGGTTCATTGGAAAATTTAGTTATAATGTCCAATAATTTGCAGTAGACTACAAGAAGTCAAAAAAAAAGATGTTATTGTAGTTAATGATGTTAGCATGATTAATGCAAGTAATTGATTCCTTTTCTATTAATTATTTTTCAAAAAGCTAAAAGATTTGACTCCTTCTAATATATACTGATTTTCAATGTTGTCCTTTTTTTCAAGGAAAGAAATTAAGTATTCTCAAAAAAAAAAAAGGAAATTAATGTTAAAATAAATAGTTTTTAGCTATATGATATGATAATGATATTCACATTTAATTTGATAGTAACATGACTATATATATTTCCCCTCAAAAAAAAAACATGACTATATATATTTATGAGACACTACTACAAATCTTATTGATTTTATGTTAAACGTGAGATTAATTTACTACCTACTCATTATTGGATCGACACGTACAACGATTTAAGATTGATAAACAAATCCAGCTAGGAATTTTAGGTCTGCTTGATTAAAGGTGAACTGTTAAGAAAGATATTGAGCTCGAACTTTACGACATAATATTTCAATGCTTCTACTGTTCGATAAGTTCTAAGCTCTTGTGAAACTCTACCTCAGCTAAAACAAAAAGAAACAAAGAATTTATTTTACTTGTATTTGCCGCTTAAGAATAATTCGAGCTCAATTTTCTAATAATTAAGTAAAATTAAAAATATTATGAATTCAATTGATTTCAAATAACAATTTATTTAAATTTTGTGCAGCTCAAACGTAAATCCTAATTAACTAGTACAAATACAGATATTTGAATGGCCACCTAAAAAACTACTAGGATTCTTGTTCTCTATGTTTGAATATGTCTGCATCCAAATATACTATATATACATACACTATAAGAAAACAATAAAATTCCAACGAAATAATTCCAACGGTATAAAAATTGTTGGAATTTTCAAAATTCCAATGGAAATTCCAATACTACAGCATACCGTTGGAAAATTCCAACAGAAAGTCCAACGATAAGCAAAACCATTTGGTACTGTTGGAATATTTTTTCCATAGGAATTTTCGTTGGAATTTTGTCATTCCAACGACCATTATACCAATGGCGCTTTTCCATTGGAATTTCGTTGGAATCGATAATTCCAATAGAAATTGGCCAAATACCAACAGATTTTTTTCGTTAGAATTCTCTTGTTTTCTTGTAGTGATATATACACTATACAGAATTTTAGTTACCCATACTAATAAATAATTAAGGATCTAAAACCCGCATTTATAAAGTTACGAAAATAGAAATTACAAACAAAATTGAACTTTTTGTTACATTTTAAAATCTATCTTTTAATTTTGTGTGCCAATTAATTACATTCACATTATAACTAATTCATTTCCAAATTATTGCATATCCTATCCTTATAGATTAGGTGGCCTAGCATGGACATGTGTCGAGAAGTGTATGCGCAAATAGTATGTCATGAGTTATTCATAAATTCCTATTAACTATTAGTTTCTTCCAATCCTTTGTTTTAGTTAATTAGTTGTTATCAATAAGTATAAAACATAAAACAGTTTTAAAAAATAATTAAAAAATGATAAAGAAATTCATATATCAGAATTGTGTAGGGATGACAATGGGACGGATAGGGGTGGGTCGGTGAAGACCCAGACCCGCCCTATGCCTAAAAACGGGCGGGGCGGGGCAACCCCTTCTGCCCCGTTTAGTTAAATTAAATAAAAAAAATAGAAAAAAAAACGAAAAAAGATATATTTATAATATTTTTATAAAATATTATTCATAAAAGTTATTATTATCAATTTATAAATCGTAGATATAATATAACAATACATAAAAATTAGATTCTAATATATATTATATATGTAAAATATATATTAAAATATATTTTAAAAATAAAATTCTAGGTGGGGCAGGGCAAGGCGAGTACCCGCAGGCGGAAGTGGTACCCAGACTCGCACCGTGACCCAAACGAGGTGGGTCGGTTCGGGTACCCGTAGGTCGGTCGGAATTGACATCCTCAGAATTGTGTTTGTATGGATTTATTTTAAATTTAAATAGTAACTTACAATAAAATAATTAAAACTACTAAAGAAAATATCAATGCCCTTTTGTCCATAGCTCCATATTTGAGTTTTATTGGCTAGAGAGAAAATAATGACCACATCAACATGATCCGTTTCAATATTTCGAACAAGATATTGTACCAATACGAAAATAATAATATATCCTCAAAATTTGTTAAAAGTATAAAACTAAAGAATTTATTATGTGAAGATGATTGAGACTTGATTCCATTAAGTTGAGAGAGGTACGATATTTATGTTGGTAAGGGAAGGTTTACTGTTTCAGAAAAAATGGCAAAGTGTTTGGATTGAGTCGAGGCCTATATTAGATACAGTCTACACAAGACGAAAAATGCCCCGTATACAAAGTGTTTATGGTTCCCGTGTTGTCCCTAAAATACAACGACTTGAACGAGTTCAATTTAGCAGCACTTGCAAAAACCGAACTACTAGGGGACATAAAGTGTTTAAGACTTTCAAACTTTGAATAGGAAGGGTATCAATATGCTGATGCAAATGACTCGATTTTAGGCTTGTAATTTTGTGTTGTTCATATGTTATTTCATCTGTAGGGGGTTCTTATTTATAGGCATCAGGTGCTCGTATGTAAAGATCATGTCTTTTGGCTCGAAAAGACATATTTACAGCCAACAGGTGCATCTGTTCAGACTTTTGCATCGACGCACGACCTGGCACACGGCCTGTGCGTGTGCCCGTGCTTGGATGCGAACGAAAGAGCAAAGTTTCGACTTGACGCACGACCCGACGCACGGGCCGTACGTGTGCCCGTGCTCGTTTTCGAACACTTCAGTTGGAAATTCTTTAATTAATTAATTAAAATTAATTAATTAATTTTAAAGGTTTGTGGTCCAAAAAGAATAAGGGCCATGAAGCCCAAGCCCACGGCCTAGACCCGGACCGGATCTGGGCCGGGCCGGGCCGAGCCGGCCGGCAGACGGCAGCGGCGCGCGCGTGTGCTTTGAACCAAACCCACAAGCATGTAGGTCCTCACCCCTTTAAAAATTTGGGTGCCCCCAAGGGCCCAAACCCATAAGTCCAACTTGGGATTTGTAAAGTGAGCAAACTTTGCCTTCTCTTCCTATGTGGGATGGAGCATTTCTCCTTCCCCACATTTTTCATTTTCCATACCGTTTTCTACTTTTAAGTAGCTAACTTCTAGCATTAATTTTTCATTCACCCGGAATTGATTTTGAGAAATTTCAAAAGCTATTCTCATCTACTCTCTTGGTAGAATTTATACAAATAATTTAATTTCATTTTTCACCAATGGAAACGACTTAAATATTTGATCAAAATGGGGTCAACACCCATATTACCAAACTAAAATTCCAACAATCCCTCACATGAATGAAATTAATGCATGCATGTATGCAGATTCGCTTGAAAGTCTCGGCGAACTATTATTGCATCTGGATAGGTAGCTTGTAGCTTTGAACCTTCCTTAGTAAAATACTATCGCATTTACTGGCTGCTTAGTGACGTGATGTCTTGAACTACTCCGCCGTTTGTGTAAACTGAGACAATAGTACTTACACAATAACAATTCTAACACTTGTTGTTCTCACGTTGTGTCTATTTCGACCCTGAACCATATCTTAGATTCATAAATGTTTCTTTGAAGCGGCCATTACTTCTCACTTATATAGGTGATCTCCTATTGAAGAGTATCCTACCATACTCCACCTTTCAGTATATGAATCATTAAAAGTTTTAAACTTAACCTCACCACATTCAGCAGGTTTTTATTCACTTGGATGTTTCGGGAATGAGCTAACACATTTTCTAAGTGTTCAGCTGAATATTCATAACTTAGTTGTCCCATTGAACCAAGGTGTTGGGATCTCCAATTCACAAGCATGGTTACCGCTATGAATATTCTTTAGTTTGTGGATTTTAAACTCATTCTCCTAAACAGTTTATACAATTGATCTCGATTTATACCTTTAGTAAGCGGATCCGCAAGGTTTTCCTTTAACTTCACGTAATCAACCGAAATAACCCCATTCGAAATCAACTGTCTAATGGTATTGTGTCTTTGACGTATATGTCTAGATTTACCATTATACATACTACTTTGTACCCTTCCAATTGTTGATTGACTATCACAATGTTTCAAAACAGCAGGCACAAGCTTATTCCAACAAGGAATATCCTCTAAGAAGTTTCTAAGCCATTCTGCTCTTCTCCAGCTTTATCTAAAACAATGAGCTCGGATTCCATAGTGGATCGAGCTATGCACGCCTGCTTAGAAGACTTCCACGACACCACTCATCCACCTATTGTGAAAACATATCCACTTGTGGACTTGGAGTCTTTTGTGTCTGATATCCAATTGGCATCACAATATCTTTCTAATACTGCGTTGGATATCTCGTATAAAGTATTCCATAGTTCATGGTATTCTTTAAGTATCTAAGTACCCTAGTGACGGCCTTCCAGTGATCCGTACTTGGGTTACTTGTGAACCTACTTAGCTTACTCACTGAATATGCAATGTCTGGATGTGTACAATTTGTTAAGTACATCAGACCGCCAATTACCCTTGCATATTCCAGCTCAGAAACTGGTCTGCCTCTATTCTTGGCCAAGTGTAGACTTAGATCTACATGTGTCTTAGACGGAGGACTATCAAAAGCATTAAACTTTTTAAGTATGCTTTCGACATATTGGGATTGTGACTAGACAATTCTATCTGAAGTTTCTAGATATAATAATCCCTAATATAATATCAGATACTCCCATGTCTTTCATGTCAAAGTTCTTCTTTAACATATTCTTAGTATTCATGATTAAATCATGACTACTACCCATAATCAACATATCATCTACATAAAGGCATATTATGACGTAATCACTTGTAGTACCTTTAATGTAGACACACTTGTCACATTCGTTAATCTTTGAAACCGTTTGACTTCATAGTCTAGTCAATCTTTTAATGCCATTGCTTAGGTGCTTATTTTGTCCATAAAGTGACTTAACAAGTTTACACACCTTTTGCTCTTAACCGGATTCAACGTACACCTCGGGTTGTTCCGTATAGATCTCCTCTTCAAGCTCACCATTCAAGAAGACAGTCATAACGTCCATTTGATGTATCTCAAGGTTATGGAATGCTGCAATATCAATGAGACCACGAATGGACGTAATCCTCGTAACCGGAGAATATGTATCAAAAAAGTCATATCCCTCCTTTCGTCTAAACCCTTTAGCTACCAAACGGGATTTGTAGTGTCTATAGATCTATCTGTTTTATACTTCTTTTTAAGGATACACTTGCATCCCAAAGGTTTGCAACTCGGTGGGAGATCAACTAACTCCCAAGTGTGATTTTGCATGATGGAATCTATTTCATTATTGATAGCTTCTTTCCAGAGAGGAACGTCTAGACTAGATAAAGCTTCTTGAATAGTTCTAGGTTCGTTTTCTAACATATAAGTTAGAAAATCAGGACCAAAAGACTTAGCTTCTTTTGTCCTTTTACTGCGTCTTGGTTCCTCTTCATCATCACTTTGAGGTAACCTTCCAGTTTTATAAGTTTGTTTACTCGAACTTTCTTTTTTCATTTCTTTGTTCGGAAAGATATTCTCGAAGAATACAACATTCCTTGATTCAATGATCATACATTCATTTATATCAGGAATAACTGTCTTGTGCACTAAAAAGCGATATGCACTACTATTGTTAACATATCCAATGAAAGCACAATCGATTGTTTTCGGACCGATTCTAACTTGTTTCGGCTTAGGTACTTCGACTTTAGCCAAACACCCCCACACTTTGAGGTACTTATATGAGTTTACGTCCCTTCCATAACTCATATGGAGTTTCGTTTTTACCTTTGTGTGGGATTTTGTTAAGAATGTAGTTTGCAGAAAGTATGGCTTCCCCCCACAAGTTTTGGGGTAAACCAAAACTTATCAACATCGCATTTATCATCTCCTTAAGAGTACGATTTTTGCATTCTGCAACTCCATTTGATTGAGGTGAGTAAGGAGTTTAAAAGCTACTAAAGCTTCATCTTTGCTTTTCAAAAGAAATACATAGCAATATCTTGTGCAATAGTTTATAAACATCATAAAGTACTTTTTCCCACCTCGAGTTTGCACAAGTTTTAAATCATACACATATGTGTGAATTAACTCGAGAGGTTGGTACTTCTCGTTACTTAATGAAACGATGATTTGGCCAATTTTGCTTCAACACAAATTTCGCATTTGTCTTATGAATCGGTTTTAAACGTAGGTATTAATTCCAGATTCACTAACCTTTTAATTGTGTTGAAGTTTACATGTCCTAATCTATCATGCCATAAATTAGAACAATCCAACAAGCAAACAGAAGTAACATTTTTATTCGTTGCCTCTTGGCGGAAAATAGACATTACAGACATCTTAAAAAGCCCCTTATCAAGGTAGCCCTTACAAAATTGACCATTCTTGATCATTACAAACTTGTCGGACTCAAACACTAGTCTAAACACCGCTTTACTAAGCAAAGGACCAGAAACCAAATTTTTGCGGATATCCGGGACATGCAGCACATCCACAAGCGTAAGCTCCTTTCCGGAAGTCATCTTGAGCACAACCTTCCCAAGTCCCACGATGTTGGAAGTCGAAGAGTTTCCCATGAAAAGCTTCCTTCCATTTATCGGAGTGTAGGAGGAGAACATCTCCTTGTCGGCACAAATGTGACGAGTAGCCTCGGTATCTATCCACCACTCCCTTGGGTTATCTACCATATTGGCTTAAAACACAACGTCAGTGAGATCTAGCTCCGACATGTCTATTGGAACAGACTTGTCCTCCATCAATTTGGCTTGTTGGTTGCCACCTTGATTGCCCTTTTTTGGGTGTCAGTAATCTTTGGCCATGTGATTCGGTTTGCCACAGTTGTAGCAATTCCCTTTGAATTTCTTGGCCTTTCCCTTGTCTTTTCCGGAGTGCTTGTGTTTCTTGCTAGTGCTCAATTCAGCAAGATTGGCCTTCGCCTCCATTCCAGACTTACTGGACTTCACTTTGGATTTTCGGTTGTCTTCCTCAATCCGAAGCCGAACAATCAGATCCTCAAACCCCATTTCTTTGCGCTTGTGCTTGAGGTAATTTTTGAAATCCTTCCACAATGGCGGCAATTTTTCGATTATTGCAGCCACTTGGAAAGACTCGTTCAAAATCTCTTGGACTTGGCTGATCACCACCTTGGTGTCAAACATCTTGTACTCCAGAAATTTACTGACAACAAATTTCTTTGTGCCGGCATCTTCCATTTTGTACTTCTTCTCCAAAGAGTCCCACAACTCTTTAGATGTTTTCAACGAACTATAGACATTGTATAGGGTGTCACCTAGCCCATTCAAAACATAATTCTGACACAGAAAATTGTTGTTATGCCAAGCATCCACAATGATTCTCCATTGGTTGTCAGATTCTTCATCGCCAACGGTAGGGGGATCCTCCTTCAAAAATCGGGACCAGACCCAAAGTCGTGAGGTAGAACAGCATCTTCTGTTGCCAGCGTCTCAAGTCAACGCCGAAGACTTTGGGTGGCTTTTCTTCGAGAGCAGGAGCAACAACCATCAAAGTGAACGAAACTGAAGCCATCATCTTGAAACAGAAAACATACGATTGTTGGTAAGGGAAGGTTTACTGTTTCAGAAAAATGGCTAAGTGTTTGGATTGAGTCGAGGCATGTATTAGATACAGTCTCCACAAGATGAAAATGCCCCGTATACTAAGTGCTTATGGTTCCAGCGTTCGTCCATAAGATACAACGACTTAAACGAGTACGATTTAGCAGCACTTGCAAAAACCGAACTACTAGCGAACATAAAGTGTTTAAGGCTTTCAATCTTTGAATAGGAAGGAAATCAATATGCTGATGCAAATGACTCGATCTTAGGCTTGTAATTTCGTGTTGTTCATATGTTATTGTTTGACAAATGGTTTTATCATGATTTTGATGATTTTGTTTTTATACCAAAACAATGTTTTTAAATGTTGTCCAAATACTCCTAGATGATTTAAATTGTTTCTACTAATTTTCCGGAGTATTTCCTCGAGTTTATTTTAGACAAAAATTGGACAACACTTTTGATGATTTTGAGTTAATGTGTTTTTACATCAAAACTGTATTTCAAATGTTGTTTAAATACTCCCGATCGGTTTAAAATATTTTTACTATTTTTTGGAGTATTTCTTGAAGTTTATTTTCGATATAAAATTGGAAAACACTTTTGTTTTGAGGTCAATCGGTCGCCCTATAGGGCAACCCGTACCTGGAGTTGAGTTTTGAAACAGAAAAAGGGGCGGAAGTTTTTGTAAGGAGGTTGACCGGTCGACCGTACCATCGACCGGTACCTGAAATGAGAAATTTCTCTCTGTCTTGGACTATATGTGAGCTGGACCGGTCCCCAGGGGGGTCGACCGGTCGGACAGGGTGTCGACCGATCGGACCCCACCCTGACCGGTCCAGATGATGGTTTTTGCTGCGTTATTTTTCTTTCTGTATCAATGCGTGACCGGTCGCCCTATGGTTTGACAGCAAAATTCTAACCGTTGTGCAGCAGACAACTTTTCCTTAATTTGTGGGATTGATTTCTAACAGCTATGATCTTGATTTTAATTGCAATTGTTTTGTAGAAATCAGTTCCCAAGAGGAGCCTATCAATGATCAATCATCTCCTATAAATAGATTAAGATTTGAAGAAACACAACAAGATACATTCAAGCAAACATATTTGTTCTTTATTGTTATTATTCTTGTTGTAATTTTCCTAGCTTTTCAATTTCACATCTTGAGGTCTAAGCATATTTCTTGATTACACTTGCACTCAAATTTGTATCATTCATTATCGAGTTATAATCTTGAATTTTTGGGTTATCATTCAACACAAGATATACTTGTGAGTGTTCTTGTGGTAAGAACACACTTGGATGATCTAGGTGATAGGTGCAAGAAGATTGTGGTGATCTTCTTATTGAATAGTGTGGTGCTCTTCGAGGTGTTGAAGAATTTGGTGTTCTTCAAGGTTGAAGATTGTGGTAATCTTCACAAGGTGCCGTTGGAGATTGTGGTAATCTTCAAGTGAGATTGTGGTAATCTCAAAAGTGGTGTTGAAGAAGAGTGTGGTGCTCTTCAAGGTGATGTTGTAAGGTGTTGTATTAATTTTGGTAATTAATAAAATCTTTTTTTCTTTTTGAAATCCATCCCGGAGATACTGGGGTGGTAGAGGATTAGGCCCTAGGTGGGTTGAACCTCTATAAATCGACGCGTGTTGTTTACTTCCCGCACCTTTATTATTGTCTTGTCTTATTTGTTTCAAAAAAGAGGGCATAATTGAAAAGATGGCAAACTCTTTGGACTTACAAGTGGTATCAGAGCCAAACTCTTTGGCAAGCTCGTTCCACATCGCGAGTAAAGAGGAACGATCATCGGCTACGAATGAAGTCTACCTTACCGGCGCCTCCACCACCAAGCCACCACTTTTTGATTTCAAAAATTTTTCATTTTGGAAAGAATGAATAGAATGCTATCTACAAGGTGGCGGGTTCGACATTTGGAACATGGTTGTCAACGGAGAATATATTCCGATGAAGGACACACCTCACACCTCCAAAGGCTTCAAAGAGCTCAATGATGAAGAGAAGAAAATCAACTCCTTAAATGGTAAAGCTCTTAATATTTTGTATTGTTCACTTACCATTTTGGAATATGATCATATTGTAGGAATTAATTCGGCACATGAAGTATGGAGAAAATTAGAAGAAGTATATGCAAATGAAAGGAGCAACTCAAAAGGGTACAACATCAAATCCAACAACATGTGATGAGTTTCCACAACTTCCGATGACGATGAAAACGAACGTTGTCTTATGGGCTTCGAAAAAAACGATGTAAGTTCTAAACCCTCTACTTCTTATGAATTGCAAAATGAGTATAGTTATTTGCAAAATGATTTTGATGAGCTTCAAAATGAATTCCAAAGCTCACTTGTTAAATACAAAAATTTGAAAAAGAAATTCAATGTTTTGAAGAATGATAAGGATAGTCTATTTACTTCCTATGAATCTCTATCATGTGCTCACACCACAACACTTGATAAGGTTGGAAACCTTGAAAAAGAAAATAGTACTCTTGTTGAGAATATTAATTGCATGAAAAAAGATTTATCAAAATTCAACTTGAGTACCGATAAAATGACCGATATTGTTGATGTTCATAGTTGTGATAAATTGAAACAAGGACTTGATCATAAGCCTAGTGTTGTTAATTATGTGAAAAGAAATCAAGTCCCTATGCATGTTGGTCATTATGCTCCAAAAATTATTACTTGCTTCTATTGTGGTAAAAAGGGTCATACGGTAAATACTTGTCGGGCTAGAAATAGCTCTAATTATTGTTGGAGACCTAAGGCCTTGTTTGTTTATGTTTCCAAGGCCCCATTTCCAATTTCCAACTATTCATAGAAATAGAATCATGTTTGTTTCTAAAATTTCCAATGGAAATCATTATTTCCACTTTCCACTTTTCACATAAAACATCATCTCAAACCTACAATTTCAATTCTCAACCCTATACACTACCCTACATCACTTATCAATCACTATTCTTATTTTTTAATCCAATTATATATGTGGGACCCTCCATTACCAACTTTATCTACTTAAAATATTACTATATATATCTAATGGGACCCACTAGCCTACAATCTTACAAATATAATATTATATATTCAATTAAAATATTCAACCACTATCAACTTTTCAAATTATTATATACATAAAATACTATTTCAAAACTACTTAACCAAAATAATCTCATTTCCAAACCTACATAAAACTCATTCTCATTCACTCATCCAAACATAATTCCAGTTTTCACACGAAAACCAATAAATTCTGAAAATTCATTTTCCAACACTAGAAACTAGAAATAGTTCATGGAAACATAACCATACAAAGCCTAAAAGTCTCAAAGCTAATCCCAAAGGACCCAAACACTTGTGGGTACCACAAAACAATGTCATATTAGGTACCCGGCGGAAAAGTTTCAAGGAAAATTCATGACGCCAAGGAGACATCAAATGACCGTCTCATTCAATCAAAAGAGAAGACGTCACCACAATGAATTTCCAAGAGAAAGACATTATCAACAATGGGAAGGACATAATCCTTAGAATTGGAGCAATTGGAGAAGCCATCATCTACAAGATGATTTTCAAAGGGGAAGATATCATCAACAACGGGAAAGACATAACCCATGGAAATGGCGTAATTGGTAAACCGTATCTCCTCATTTAAATATGCATTTTATTTTGTTATTATGCATGTTTGTAATTGTGCCTAATTTTTCAAAATGAGTTTTCAAAAATTTATTTTTAAAGTTAAGGTCTTCAATATATTTGTGTGTTCTTATAATATTTTTGAAAAGATGACCTTGCATGTTATTTAGACTAAAGTTTTATAATCTCCTATGGTTGCTTATGGCATAATCATACTTGTGACGCATATTGTTTTTATCCTATTCTTGTATCATGTTGTTTTGTGCAAAACTTGTTTAAGAATTGTGTAGGATTTATATCTCTTATTCATTGGCTATCTTCTCATAATCCATCAAGAAATGATTAAGATATCGATGTACGCTCACCATTGTTATTCATCTCATAGATTCAATATACTTTTGCCATATGCTTATGTGCTTGCCTTTCAAGATATTTCAAAGTATCTCATACAAGTGTCATTAAAAGGATTTTTCGATTTTTGAAAGGTACTATTCGATAAAACTTGTCTTATCCGAGACTTGTAAAGGATTATATTTTGTTTTGATAAAATATTTGATTTTCATTCTTATCTCAAAATTATGCATTTGATTGCTCATATTCATTCTTGTCAAAACTATTGTTCAAATGCTTCTTTTAATGAGGTCTCAACTATATGTTCTTGAATTTTTCAAATTTCAAAAGAGACCTTATATAGCTTTCTATAAGCTTATTTGAACTTACATGTTTTATGAAACTCCTGATGATTTGTTTGAAAGCATAGTATGTGTTACTTGTTATTGTATCTCTATTATTCAATATTACTATGCTCTTGTGCAAAGATATCTTGTTAAGAGTTTTCAGAAATTATTTGATATTTTGGAATAAGTTTGATGACCAAGGGGAGGTTAATAGCTCAAAGGTAATGTCAAGAAGAAGGTAATTGATTTTGAAGCTATTCGTATTTTACTTGCCTATTCTTGCTTTATGAAAATTTCAAGCTTTACCAAATGGATGTTAAATCCACTTTTCTAAATGGTTTTATTCTAAAAGAAGTCTATGAAAAACAACCGGGTTTTGAAAATCTTTCTAGGCCAAGTGATTTCTATAAAAGGCCTTGTTTGGTTTAAAACATGCACCCCGTGTATGTTATGATAGACTTAGATATTTTCTTTTGCAAAATGATTTTACAAGATGTAAAGTTGAAACTACTCTCTTTGTTTCTGAAAAAAGGGCAAGATTGCTTATTAGTGCAAATTTAAGTTGATTTGGTGCTACTAATGAATTTTTGTACAAGATGTTTTCTAAGTTGATGCAAGGTGTATTTAAGATGATCATGATGGGGAGCTCAATTTCTTCCTTGGATTTCAAGTCGAACAATGCCATGAAGGTTGTTATATTTCACAACCAAAGCATACACAAGAACCTTTGAAGAAGTTAGGAAGAAGGAAGAACAATCTCTATTCCTATGGCAACAATATCAAGATGGACAAAAGTTGAGAAAGGAATATTCGTTAACAATCAAATTCGAGGTACGTTTATCTTCGTTTATTACTCTTTTAGACTCAACATTTTCTATGCCTTATGTCTATATGCTCGACTTCAAAACTATCCCAACGAATCTCATTAAAGTGTCGTTAAAAAGAAATTTTCAAATATTTGAAAGGCACTTTCTCTTATAGCTTGTTTATCCAAGGTTTTAAAACGTTCATATTTTCTCGGGATAACAAGTCTGGTGCTTACAATTTCTCAAAATATGGTTCGTCATAATCGAACTAAACATATTGAGATTCGATATTTTTTTAAGGGATTGTGTTTCTAAAAACGAAAAATTGAGATGTGTTTAATTCCATCTCAAGGACAACTCACGGACTTTTGTTTTCAACCGTTTACCACCGAGTCTTTTACCTCATTTCGAGCTTGATTATGACATAATGTATATTGAATGAGGTCTATGTTTGCATTTTGCACGTTTTTAAAACTTAGGGGCGAAAAATCGGATTTTTTGTTCAAACTTCGGATTTTGCAAAATCAAAATGGACGAGTGGTGAAATTTGGTTGAGGCCGACCGGCCCGTCGCCGCCGTCGGTCTCCACAGTGATGATTTTATGGTTAAAATGCCTTCTGTTTCCAGACTTAGCCATTTTGGCATTTTTCTTCTATATTTCGTCCCCTTTGCAAATTTCACACACAATTCACTTCAAATGAGTTTTGTTTCATAAATTACATATTTTGGGGATTATGTTGCTCGTTTATAATCATTGTTACTCATCCTCACTGATTAAATGGTAAGAATTTTACTCCCTTATCTCAATTGGGTGGAACCCTTGAGAAAATGCTTATGTATTGATTTTTTTTTTGTTGGAATTCTTACATAATTGTGTTGTGAATGATGATTGTTGATGAATGATATTTGTAAAATTGCTTTTGGTGATGAAAAACTTGGCTTGATTTCAATTACAGGGGCTATATATATCTTCTTCAATTTTTGACGCCCGCCAAGTGTTCGATAAAACGTTTCAATGAAACATTCATCACCTACATGATTCTCTCGTTTTCAAATGTCTTATATATTTATAGAGATCATGTTTTGCTAATCAAATGAGTTTTCATAAGTTTCTACAAGTCATATGATCGATTTTTCCCTCCTATTTGGTTTATAAGCTTCAATGTTCAAATAGCTTGATAAATTGGTTAAGTTGCGCACTTTGATATGAATATATGATTTTTTTTTTATTGTGCTAACATTCTTTCTGATGATTCCAAAGGGGGAGAAACAGGTTATAAGCTTATTAGCTCAAAAAAAGCTAAAATAAGCTTGAAAAAGAAGTTATAAGTTGTGGCTTTTAAAAGCCATAAGTTGTGGATTATACTTAGTCCATTTGTTGTAGTATGGACTCATATTAATGTCTAATGATGTTTTGTTGACAGGGGGAGCTTATAAGCTCTTGATTCTTAAGCTCAATATGTAAAAGCTGAGCTTTTAGCTTTTGGTTGATTGCTTCTATATTACTCTTGTTGTGCATGTTGATAGGGGGAGCTTTTGCAAAAATGTCTTTGAAAATCTATACTCCAATCCTTGTGATTATGTTGCATGGAATGTTGTCGCTCACAACAGATAGTTTAATTTAACCGGTAAAATTGTTTTGTTTTCAAAATCGACCTCGTTAAATTGTTTTGGTTTGTAATCATCAAAAATGGGGAGATTGTTTGATAAATGGTTTTTTCATGATTTTGATGATTTTGTTTTTATACCAAAACAATGTTTTTAAATGTTGTCCAAATACTCCTAAATGATTTAAATTGTTTCTACTAATTTTCCGAAGTATTTCCTCGAGTTTATTTTAGACAAAAATTGGACAACATTTTTGATGATTTTGAGTTAATGTGTTTTTACATCAAAACTATATTTCAAATGTTGTCTAAATACTCTCGATCAGTTTAAAATATTTTTACTATTTTTCGGAGTATTTCTTGAAGTTTATTTTTGATATAAAATTGGACAACACTTTTGTTTTGAGGTCAACCGATCGCCCTATAGGGCAACCCGTACCTGGAGTTGAGTTTTGAAACAGAAAAAGGGGCGGAAGTTTTTGTAAGGAGGTCGACCGGTCGACCGTACCGTCGACCGGTACCTGAAATGAGAAATTTCTCTCTGCCTTGGACTATATGTGAGCTGGACCGGTCCCCAGGGGGGTCGACAGGTCGGACAGGGTGTCGACCGGTCGGACCCCACCCTGACCGGTACAGATGATGGTTTTTGCTGCATTATTTTTCTTCTGTATCAATGCGCGATCGGTCGCCGTATGGTTTGACAGCAAAATTCTAACTGTTGTGCAGCAAACAATTTTTCCTTAATTTGTGGGATTGATTTCTAATAGCTATAATCTTTATTTTAATTGCAATTGTTTTGTAGAAATCAGTTCCCAAGAGGATCCTATCAATGATCAATCATCTCCTATAATAGAGGAAGATTTGAAGCAACACAACAAGAGAGAATACCACAACACAACAAGATACATTCAAGCAAACATATTTGTTCTTCATTGTTATTATTCTTGTTGTAATTTTCCTAGCTTTTCACTTTCACATCTTGAGGTCTAGGCTTATTTATTGATTACACTTGCACTCAAATTTGTATCATTAATTATCGAGTTGTAATCTTGAATTTTTGGGTTATCATTTCAATACAAGATATCCTTGTGAGTGTTCTTGTGGTGAGAACACACTTGGATGATCTAGGTGATAGGTGCAAGAAGATTGTGGTGATCTTCTTATTGAAGAGTGTGGTGCTCTTCGAGGTGTTGAAGAATTTGGTGTTCTTCAAGGTTGAAGATTGTGGTAATCTTCACAAGGTGCCATTGGAGATTGTGGTAATCTTCAAGTGAGATTGTGGTAATTATCTCAAAGGTGGTGTTGAAGAAGAGTGTGGTGCTCTTCAAGGTGATGTTGTAAGGTGTTGTATTAATTTTGGTAATTAATAAAATCTTTTTTTCTTTTTGAAATCCATCCCGGAGATACTGGGGTGGTAGAGGATTAGGCCCTAGGTGGGTTGAACCTCTATAAATCGACACGTGTTGTTTACTTCTCGTACCTTTATTATTGTCTTGGCTTATTTGTTTCGAAAAAGAGCGCATAATTGAAAAGATGGAGATAATCTATTCACCCCCCTCTAGATTATCGTAGCCGCTTGGACTTACAGTTATTTCATCTGCAGGGGGTTCTTATTTATAATATGGCAAGATCATATCTTTTGAGAAATTCCAAATGTTATTCTCATCTACTCTCTTGGTAGAATTTATACAAATAATTTAATTCCATTTTTCATCAATGGAAACCACTTAAATATTTGGTCAAAATTGGGTCAACACCCATTTTACCTTCCCACAATTTATACACAAGTGATGCAGGGTAGAGCTACGCGATAGACGGGAATAACAAAGACGATAGAACAAAGCAAACACACGTAAAACTTGCAGAGAAATTCTTAAAGTCTGTAAAATTCAACTAACCTAAAAATTCATAAACTCCTATTTATACTTAAGAGTTCTTCTAAAATAAGACTTTCCATCACAACTTGGAAATAAGAAAACTAATCTTGGAATAATTAAACTAACATAGGAAACTAAAACTCTAAAAACAGTCACTGCCCGAACTTATCGTGCATGCGATCTGTCCACCGCCATTTGATCATATTGTGCTAAAAATGTCACATAGTCTCATCGCCATCATTCTCCCCCGCTTGAAAAAGATTCGTCCTTGAATCAGAAGTCTCATCACCAGACGAATTATCACCATGGAAAGGGATCAAATTCTTTACATTAAAAACATCCGACATACGCACATGACTCGGAAGTTTGAGGCGAGAAGCATTAGGATTTATTTTTTCCACAATCTCCAAAGGACCAATCTTGCTAGAGGAAATTTTATTGTACTCATGAGCTGGAAGATGGTCCTTTGTAAGATAGCCCACATAAAGTCACCAACTTCGAATTGGACATCCCGCCGCTTCGTTCCCACTGCAGACTTGTAGCAGGCTAATGCCTCGAACAAATGCACATGAGTAGAAGAATGCACAACCTGTAACTCAGAAATTAAATCTAAGGCCAATTTGTCAGCACATATAGCATGTGGTAGAGTCAATAAAATAGCTGGGCTGCAAGGAAGCATGGCGTACACTACCTCAAAGGGACATAAACATGTGTTGTGATCTAAGGCCAAGTTGTACGCAAACTCAGCGTGTGGAAGTTTAAGATCTCATGATTTAAGATTGTTACCCAACAAACAACGTAAAAGATTACCCAACAAACGATTGACAACCTCCGTTTGACCATCCATTTGCGGCTGGTATGCACTACTAAAATGAAGCTCGGTATTTGACATGCGCCATAAAGAACACCAAAAATGACTCAGAAAACGTGTATCAGGATCCGAAACAATGGAAGAGGGTAAGCCGTGCAAGCGAAAAATTTCCCGAAAGAATAACTGAGCAACATGGATAGCATTCACGTGCGTTTACAAGGAATGAAATTTGCCATTTTTGAGAAGCGATCAACCACAAAAAATATCGAGTCATGGCCCCATTGAGTACGTGGCAAGCCCAATACAAAATTCATGCTAATGGTGCACCATGGTTGCGAGGGTATAGGCAAGGGACGATATAAACCAACATTAGTTGTTGTCCCTTTAGAGACATGACATACACAACAACGTTAAACAAAATGCGAGACATCACGGCAGAGACAAAGCCAAAAAAAACAACGGCTAACGAGGGCCACATACCGATCACGACCCACATGGCCTAAATTATGTAGCTCGGCAAACGAAAACTACACGCCGTAATACATAGACATAACCCCTTAAAAAGAAAGCCCTCATGACATATAAAATCAAACACTTTACCTTCCTGTAGAAGCAACAAAATAGGTGCAAAAAAGGGTAAGTTGAATATAGATCTTTAAATGCCTCAAATACCACAACCTCGATGCCCACATCAGATAATAAACAAGAGGCGACAGCTAAGAGCTTCAACAACACGATTGGCGATGCCCGTGTAGTGTTTAACAACAAAAGTAAATTGTTGGAGATAGGCTGCCCAATTAGCGTGACGTGCAGATAAATTTGCTTGAGTGGCGAGATGTTTTAATGCTTCATGGGCGGTGTAGAGAATAAATTCTTGATGGAAAAGATAGTGACGCCAATGGCGAATGGCACGTACAACTGCATAAAACTCAACATCATACGTGTTATAGAGAGAGCGGGCGGATGTTAGTTTTTCGCTAAAAAATGCAACTGGACGCCCAACCTTGGTAAGAACTGCTCCAATTCCGGTTTTTGAAGCATCACAATATAGTTGAAAAAGGGCGTGAAAAATCCAGTAGGATTAAAACGGGAGCCGCTGTCAATTTAGATTTCATATCTTGAAATGCGATTTCCACCGCCGGTGTCCAAATAAAAGATTTCCCACGCATGCAGCCCGTAAGAGGCGCCATAATGTTGCTAAAGTCGCAAATAAAACGCCGCTATAATGAAGCTAGGCCATGAAAACTTCAGACTTCAGTCAGCAAAGTGGGTGATGGCCAGTCTCGAATGGCTTCATTTTTTTTTTATCGACAAAAATTCCATCCGCTGAAATGCAATATCTAAAGAAAAGAATGTTATCGACCATGAAAGTGCACTTGTTGTGGAACGCCTAAAATTTTTGTTAGCGTAAAATAAGAAGGACCGCACGTAGATGAGCTAGATGGTCCGAAATAGATTTGTTGAAGACCAAGATGTCATCAAAGTAAACGACAACACATACACCAATTAGGGGACGTAAACTCTAACTCAGCACCCGCATAAAAGTATTAGGGGCGTTAGATAGACCGAATGGCATGACAAGCCACTCGTAAAGACCTTCACAGGTTTTTAAATGTCATTTTCCATTCATCATCCGGGCGAATCCGAATTTTATGATAACCACTTCGCATTCCAATTTACTAAACAAAGAAGCACCACTAATTTGATCCAATAAATCATCCAAGCGCGGAATAGGGAAAACAATAATTAACTGTAATGTTATTAATAGCGCGGCTATCAACAACATACGCCACGTCTCTTCTTTATTTGGAATGAGCAAAGCGGGACATGCGCAAGGGCTGAAACTTTCACATTTGAACGCAATGCAATAGTTCTTCCACTTGACGGCGTAACTCAGCATGTTCCGAGGGGCTCATGCGATAATGTGGATGATTAGTCAATGATGAGCCAGGAAGGAGATCAATGTGATGCTGAATATCCCTGAGCGGGGGTAAATCTTCCAGTAATGTGTCCGAAAATACATCTGAAAATTCCTGCACTAAAAATGTGATTGGAGCAGAAACAGTAGGTACTTGATTCGATAATGCGTACGGGACCAATAAAAGGACATGAGAGACAGAAAATAATTCCCTATGAAAATCATGATGATAGAGTAATAACACAGGCCCCTCATGAGGTGATGGCGAGATGCGGGTAATCATAGGAAGAAGGACAAATTTCACGCCTTGAAAGAGAAAGCTATAGGTATTAAGACGTCCATCATCATGAACATGGTGATCAATTGGCCAAGGGTGACCCAATAAAATATGGCACGCGTCCATCAGGACAATATCACACCAGATACTATCCGTGTATTTTTTGCGAATGGAAAAGGTTAACAAAACCCATTCTCCACAGTAAGGTTCGTCTTGTGATTAAGTTAAGCTAAAGAATACGGTTTGGGGTGCGGCTTAGGTGTGAGAGAGAATTTTTGTACGGCGTCCTCGACTATGATATTCTCAGTCGAGCCCGAATCAATAATAAAACAACATACCTTACCATGAACAGTATATGTGGACTCAAAAATTGTGTGACGTTGGTTTGAAGTATTATCATCATGAGGAGTGAAACAAGTACGTCGGATAATAAGGTTTTTACCCACATCACCGACAATAACTTCTTTAGGTGGATAGAGCGAAGGGTCAAAATAAAAAATTGGGGGGCCGGAATAAAGGCCCGGGTCCATATCATCAGTGAAAAGTGCGCGAGAGTTACCTAGTTTCGAACATGCATATTGTCAATGGCTGAAGTTGCCGCAAGAAAAACACCTGCCGAGGCGAGGGGTGCTCACAATGGCTTGTTGTGCAGATGTAGGCGTGCACATATGTGGCATTTGGGCAGTGGTGTTGCGACTGTCTGGTGGGTTCGCTACGACCAGCGGAAGGGGAAGTGGCCTGAAACGGTCGACGATTATGTTGACGCATAAGGAGTAAAGATCTCTGATGATCTTCAGATACCGAAATTGGCGAAAACATATTTAATGTGTTATGTAACGGAATCCACGACCAATGATATAACGCAAAATAAGATGTTCATTAGTTTCACGCAAATCAATTTGGGCAACTAGTTGATAAAATTCCTCAGAATAATCATCGACGGTGCGAGAACCTTGGCGAAGATTCTGTAATTTCTGGTAAAATGTGCGTGCATAATTAAAAGGAAGGAACTCACGACGTAGATATTTGGTGAATTTATCCCATGAAGTAATAGATGCTTCACCTTGGCGCGTTCGGGTGCACTTGAGGTGTTGCCACCACGCACTTGCGCGCCCTCACAATCGAGTGGCAACAAGTCCAACACGACGATCTATGGGAACCGCCTTAAAATTCAATTATTCCTCGATGACACTCAACCAATCTTGAAAGGCATCGGGTTCCAAACTACCTGTGAAATCTGGTAAATCAAGTTTGAAACCTTGTTCCCATCATCGAGTTTCATCAAAACGACGTGAATATAGGGGTGCGAGATGGGCAAACGGTTTGTCAATGGAAGCAGTTTCTTCCTCATAGGAAGACGCATGTGGCGATATTGGCAAACTGACATCACGTCTGTCACAACCACAACGCGCAGGGGTTGTGCGATCTCCTTCGCGCGCTAAACCTCGAACATCAGCGAGTTCCACAAACATAGCATCAAGAAAGTTTGTTGATGCGTCTGAAGATTGGCGACTTGGTTAGTCAATAGATCGATTTGTTGAAGCATGTGTGTGTTTTTGTTACATTGTTGTGGATCTGCCTCGAGCGGCATGTTTCAAGAAACGTAAACTGCTCTCTGAATACCAACTGACGCAGAGCGGAGCTACATGATAGACGGGAATAACAAAGACGATAGAACAAAGCAAACACACGTAAAACTTGCAGAGAAATTCTCAAAGTCTATAAAATTCAACTGACCTAAAATATTCATAAACTCCTATTTATACTCAAGAGTTCTTCTAAAATAGAACTTCTATCACAACTTGGAAATAAGAAAATTAATCTTGGAATAATTAAACTAACATAGGAAACTAAAACTCTAAAAACAATTGCTGCCCAAACTTCTCGTGCATGCGATCTGTCCACCGCCATTTGATAATATTGTGCTAAAAGTGTCATATAGTCTCATCGCCATCAACAAGTTTTTCAAGGACTTAGAATTAAATGTTGCTAACTACCAATTAACTATTAATTAACTAACTATGTTACTAAGCTAATAAATTATATTAACTACATTCTAATACACCACTATGAAACCAAGCCAGGGATTGAATTGACAAATTTGTTACATAAAAATTTAAAATGTTTTGTGGGTAGTGGTTCTATAAGATTATCAGCGAGCTGGTCATTGAACGATATGTGACGAATGTCAATAGCTTAATGTCGAACTTTTTCTCGGATAAAATACACGTCAACTACGATGTGCTTCATTTGAGCATGAAATATCGGATTGGAAGCTATTGAAATTGCACTGGTATTGTCACACCAAAGAATAGAAAAAGAGTAAATAGAAATGCCTAGCTCATCGAATAATAACTTGATCAAAATCAAGAGTGTGATAGCAATTGCCATAGCTTGGTACTAAGATTTCGTACTACTCATAGCCACTATATCCTGCTTTTTAGAAATCCAAGCAATGAGACTTGGCCCAAGATATACACAATAACCACTAATATATCACCTATCATCAACAGAGTAGCCAAATCAGCATCTGAGAAGCTTTCAAGTTGAAATCTGCAGAAAGAACTGGAAGAAATTCCATAAGAAATGGTGCCTTTAATGCAGAGAAGGACCCTCTTACAAGCTGCCGAATGAGCTACGGTTAGGTCGTGAATAAATTGACTTAGCTTGTTCACAGTAACGGCTAGATCAGGCCTAGTAAGCGTCGATGCGACACAAAGTAAGATGAGCAAATAATCACTATCCTGTAAAGAAATCTTCCGAATAACAGTGAAAGGAATGTCACACAATTTGGAGATGGACACGTTGGATTTCTTGAGAAGTTCATAAGCATATTTTGTTTGATTAAGAAAGAAAACAGTTGCAGAGATGCTTGTTTCAATGCCTAGAAAATAGTGGACTTCCCTAAGTGTTTCCGAGAGAATGCCGTGAACTAGAAAAAGATCACTTGTTTTCCCTATATAGAACAAAGAGGAATCACAGTGATACCTTAAAATCAAAGGACAAAAGAAATGACTTCAATTTATCATTCCATGACTTTGGAGCTTGTTTTTAACCATACATGGCATTTACCAGTTTGCAAACATGGGTAGGTTTAGTTGAATCAACATATCCAATGGGTTGTGTCATGTAGACTATTTCTTTCAAGTCCCCATTGAAGAAAGCATTGTAAATATCTATTTGTTAAACTCATCCCTTAGCAACAACAACAAATAACACAATACGAATGGTAATTGGTTTAACAACCGGACTAAAATTTTCGAAATAATCAATCCCAGGCACTTGTTGAAATCCTTTTGCCCCAAGATGTACGTGTTTTATATCTATCTATAGAACCACCATGTTTTTGCTTTACCCGATACACCCATTTGTGATCAACAACTTGTATTTTATCATGACAAAGGAACCAATTCTTGGGCTTAAAGGTTCCTACCTCGGACCTGCTTATCATATGATGAATATATTGTACTAAGGGCTAGATATGGAGGAGAGAATGGAGAAGTGTGATGAGAGGTGATATGAGAATGATCAGTGGAGTTGTTGGCAGAAGGAATAGAAGGAGAATGAGGAACTGATGGGGATTGAGGAAAATATGTTGAGGAGAATGCGGACTATTTTATGATTGAAAAGAAAGGCATAAAACAGGATGTAGCCGGAGGAATAGGAGAGGAGATAAAAAAAAATAGCAGCAAAAGGAAATTTAGTCTCATTAATGCTGATAATCCTACAAATGTCATTCTTCCATTATATTGCAAGCATTTATACCCTTTATGACTGTAGCCAATGAAACACATTTGGAAGAACAAAATTGGAGCTTGGAAGAGTTATACAACCTAAGGTAAGGGAAGCAAGCACAACCAAATACTTTAAGAAAAGAAAAATTAAGTAAATGAACATAGAGCTTTTGAAAGGTAGTGAGCTGGTCTATGACTGGAGCGAGAAGTCTATTGATTATATAATAGCACTCTCAAAGGCATACCAACAAAATCTTAAAGGACGGTCAACATTTTCCAACAAGGTAAGTCTCATTACTGAAATATGTTGATGTTTTCTTTCAAGTGTCCCATTTTATTGATGTTTATGGGGACAAGAGTGTCTAATAACTACCATTTGAGCTCTTAAGAAAAAACTAATAGGCATGTACTCCCCTTCAAAAAAAATTAGACTGGAAAGATTTAATGAGAGCATTAAACTGTCTAGCAATGAAGATAATGTAACGTTTTAAGGCATTTGTTCAGTTGGTTTTATACCATTTATTTGGGCTTCCTAGACTGATTATTATAATACACAACAGATTATATCCGTTGTGTATGAGCGAAATTCTTGTAGTGCTTGATGTAATTTTGTTTGATCTTGTGTTTGATTAATCTATTTTATTTCATGCAATTCATGGTTTATTTGTGTTAATTGTACTAGTTACATCTTGATTACTTAATCATTAATATTTGATACTTGACGTGTTAATCCAACATTCGAGAGAAGGGATTTAAAAGCAGATCTAGAATAACACAACATAGAAAATTATATAATCGAGAGATTTATAAATTCTTTATTGTAGAAATTCCACTGTTCTATTTAAGATTATAATTCATGAAATTTTTTTATAAAGATTTTGAAATCTTGTTTTAGAATTTAAAATCACTAGACACTCGAGAGAGATAGTTGATTAGATTGTGAATTTTAACTTATAAACCATTGCTTGATATATATAGATTGTTGATCAAACATAAGTGATAACTTGGTGAATCAACCTCTAGAATAATTTTCCCGTAGATTTAGACCTTTATTTTTGTTTCTTTCTTCTATTTGTATAATTTTAATTTTGTTTAATTTTTTTATGGGAGGTGCATCGTTAGATGGAATCATAATGTATCCATATAATTGGCCAACCAACGATGATGTGGGGATGTTTGGAAGTCAAAATGTGGATACTTTTATTCCTTCAAACACATAAGTCGAGTAACCTCATTGCATGTGGGATTACCATGAGAAATATGACACCCAATTCTCTGGAATGAATAACCAAAGATTACAACTTCACCCGAATGACTTATGGTAAGGTTTGCATAACACTACTTGGGATAAACTTTGTTATCCACCTCAAGAGAATGTATGGGCCCATGAAATTCCAAATCTTGAAATCTCTTATCAGGCACAAGAAGAATTGTCTAGCTTGGAAGATACACTTTATCAACTTGTAGCCAATTGTGAGGCAAGAAAACAACAAGTTGAGATAAAACGTCAATCCAAGTTGGGACCTGATGAAGAAAAAAATCATGAACATGAACTGCCCATTATGAAAAAGGTGGACATGCACCCTTCAAATTTTGGAGGAGACTTTTGAAGTATGCAATCCAATCTTACAAGAGGAACCACATCAAATTAACTCAGGGAGTTTTTCTATCTCTCTCAAATGAAAATCTCTTTTTGACAAAAATATGTGCACTCTATGTAATCTTTAATATAAAGTTATCAAATTTTAAGAAGCATACAATAGATGGAACAATGCTTAAAAATGGTGATCAATTCACATGTTCTACTGATTTCTTGATATTTAATGTGAGTAAAGATAGAAATATCTTTAGTATGATTGAAAAACCATTTTTCATCATTAGGAACATATTTTTTGATTCCCAAAGGACCCTCAAAGTGATCCTAAATCATCTACGTCTTATATACACTCAAGGATCGCCTATATTATTAGAAAATACAAAGATGTGGCATGATCGATACTTATTTTTAGATCCAGGATGAATAAAACAAATGTTTGGCTAAAGACTTTAAACTTAACGCTTCTTGGGAGGCAACCCAAGCCCATTTTACTTGCTTCCATAGTTTGATTAGCTTGCATGTTTGTGTTTTATTAGGAGTAGTCATGTTGCATCTCACCCCTACCCCTCTTTGCATGCTCATTACGTGATCCTGATGAAATTCTGTGTAAAAGTTGCTTATTGTGATAATATTAGAATTGGTATTAAAATTTTGCGCATAATCTATATATATATATATATATATATATATATAAAGAGAAGTCGATGGAAATAGTAAGTCCAGATTTTTCCCATACTTTTGTAGTTACTATAAAAAGTAATAAAAATATGTTTAAAAATAAAAAGTGATAAATATTAGTTATTTCATTATATTTGGTAGTCAACTTTTTTTAAATAATCACTTATTAAAATGATATAAAAAATATAATTATGTAAAATTAGCTTTCCAAATTTGTGTGTGTACTGCATTAATTATTATATTTATCTTTAAACTTTTATTAAAAAAATAATAATATTTTTGTTTTTGATCCATTTTTTATGTATAATATATCAAATTAATTATTTTTTTATGATCTTCAGTTTGACACCCATATTGCATATATAAATAACAAAAATATAAGAAATATTTACTCATTATTTTGTATTCGGGCTACTAAACATCAATTTGTATATTCATGTATTTTGGCTATTTTTGATATATGTATAGTTGTTATTTGGGCTTAACCTATTTCTTAATAATTATATATAATTATATTTAAATTTATTATATTCAATTAAAAACACTTATTTTAATTAAAGAACGTATCTCAAAATATGTATCCAAATTTTATATATCACATATATAAAATACATAGCATTATATAAATTTACGTAAGAAAAAAATTAATATTTTTTTAATATCAAATTATTCTCATAATAGTATTATATACATAGAAAATTTTTTTATTATTGAAATACTTTTCATGTTAATTGAAATTATTTTTTATATTTTTCAACGTGTTTTGATATTCAAGTTTTAAAGTTGTACATTTGAAATTAGATATGAATTTGTCTGTTTGATATTTTTATGATATGTGTATATATATATATATATATAATAGATATTACAAAAATGCCACCGGTTCAGTTATATTGTACCACCTCCAGAATATTATAAAAATGTCACAACGTTCAAAATCACAAAAATGCCACCACCTCTTTATAATTACAAAAATGCCATCATCTATTGTTATGGGGTCGGGTTGGGATCCGTCCAATGAATATGAACCCGTTAGACGGTCTGATAGAAGTTTTTGTCATTTAAAATAAATTTTATTTTAAAACCTTGTGCTCAAATATCATAATATTTTTTAAATGTTTCATTTTCCCTTAAAATTGCATTGTTAAATATAAAGCAAGGTTATTGTTTAATCCCTTTAACAATTTTGATAATTGTTCAGCTTTCTAAACCCCAAAAAATATTAGAATTTTGGTATGACTTTATTGCAGATTGTATTGAAATTACAATTTATTAAATACAGTTAAAATGTTTTTTAAAAACTTTTACTTTCTTATAGATAAATATGTTTTATAAATAGATACAATTCATATTCCAAATATTTCATATTTAAAGAGATTGTTTTATAGTTTATAGTAGTTTTTTTATTGTTTAATCGATGATTTATAATCAAATTAATTATCTTTATATTTTAATTATTTTTTGAAATTTTAAACATTTTGAAATCACTATTTTTGGTTTTAGAGAAAAACATAGATAACATAATTCCATAAGTTGTAAAATAAAGAATAAGTACAAATAAAAATGTAAAGTTTTTTGGATTTAATTTTTAGAATTAACAAAATTAAAAATTATAAATAGAATTAATATTAATAATAGATAAATAAAATATACATATTCGGGGAATGTGGATGAGAACCGAGAATCCCCGTGTTATATCTACTTCGAATAGAAAGTGGGACGGGGATATAAATACCGTCCATGTCTAATCTCTAATTCTAGAGAAGCAGAGAATACCCATTTCCGCTCTCATACCTGAATTAACCAAGGATTCCCCATCCCATTCTATTCGGTTACCAACGGGGATGGTTCCACATGAGGATGTTCTCATCCCTAAATGCAGGAGAGAGAATTCATAGAACTATTAGGAAAATGTACATGTAATAGTATAAAATAGAAACCTAACAGATATTCACCCCGTGCATCGCACGGGCAAATGACTAGTTTGATTAATAAATTGAATATACATCATTTGCTTTGATTTATGCCCACCATGTGTTTGATAAATGCCTCAATGAGAAACTTAAGACTTTTGCATGTCCGTCTTGGTTTAATTTCTTGGAGTTCACATGTTGATCACAATTATATAACAGTGACGCCTCTCTCGTGGTCTTCACATGATATTGTGGTACTTTACCCCATTGCTCATTTCCACGTGTTTGGTTTTATTTTGACAAGTTGAAATAATGCCTCCTAAATCACGGAAAGGCAAGGAAAAGGCTACCGGCTCTATGGAGCGCTATCGGTTGGACCTGTTGCTCCTCTTTCACCACACGATTCTGATGAGGAGCCTTTTCCATTGAGGGAGTGGTAATACCTTTATGCGTTTGTGATCCTACTTTCTTTGTTTTTTTTAGTTGTTATTAAGAAAACGTAATGTCGAGTCTTTATATCTTTGCTTTGAGTTGAGTTGAGTCATCAATATGATTGTGAAACTTCGTAATTATTTGAATTCGCTGAATATGACGTGTTGATCTGTGGAAATAGTATGTTGTTGAGCCTTGATCTGTGACTACTTTACTTGAACAACAATATTTTGATTGACCCTGTTGATTTGTTTGGAGACATTTTATGTAATTAATTGTTAACGGAATGACCCCACTGGACTCTAGAACTTGTCTGAACACTAGTACAAGCAAAATCCTAGGTGATATGATATTAGGGAAATGATTTAGGCCATTTTTGAACAGCTAGAGCCTAATAGTGCCACCTATACATTATATTATCCCTAGTGTCCCCTTTTGAGCCTATTGAAATCCTTTTCTTTGACAGCTAATACAATACCCGAGCCTTACATGGATAATATCCGAAAAAGACCCCTCACTCATACACACAATTTTCTAGGATGATATCTTGGGAGTTGGAAATTAAATATGCTATGAATGGGTGAATGTTGAAGAAGTTGTAAATTTGTCTAAGTAAAGAGGATGTGAATACCCCATACATATATATAGGGGTAGGGTTATATGAGACCCATGTCTTATGTAAGTATGTAGGACCAAATCTGAACCATATATCAACAAATTTCAATGGCTAATATTAAAGATGCATAAAATATATAAAAAGCCTAATTAAATAGATATAGAGGTATATTAGTCAAAAACAAACAATCAAATCCCATGAAAATAGGAGCAGTTACCCACAATAATCTTACCATCCAAAAAAAAAATTAAAATCACGAATAAATTGCCTCAATTAAAATCGTTCCATTAAAATCTGAAAAAAAAAACCGCCTGCTACCTCGATAAAGTGTCCATTTGCTTAAAGTTATATAAAGTGTTGCTTAATTGTTATAATAAATGTGCTTATGAACATGAACAATGTTGCTTATTTATTGATTCTAATTTGCGTTCTTACAGTAAAATTGTCTGCTGAAGAAATTGTCCTTTTATGCAAAAAAAAAATTGCTTACATAACAGACTCATATTGCTTGTCCATCGAGTATATGTTGCATATGCACGACAAAATATCAAATGGTGTCTCTTAGCGTTTACGAAGAAATAATTTGCTAACTATCTACATTTTTTTTTGCTTATCTATTGAATTTTAATTGATTTTTATTTTAGTTTATATTTAATTAATTATTGTTAAGGATAAGTAGGAAATTTTGTTTCAATATCAGTAAAAAAGGGAGTTATTTTTGGTAGTGCCCACATTGCAGATTTTTTGGTATTTGTTTGAAGTGGTGTCTCTGACCTTATCCGCTGTGAGAAATATGTTTCTTATTGAAGACAAATATGTTGCTTATTAAAGACAAATATGTTGCTTTTTTTGGATATGTTTGAAACCGTATCTCTAAAATTCTCTCTTTCCTTTCACAGTCAAACTTGCAATTAATATTAGTGATCCTCCCATTTTTAAGACCAATCATTTGCTTACGTATATATAAAGTTTTGCTTAACTGTTCTTATAAAGTTGCTTATGAACATGAACATTGTTGCTTATTTATTGACTCTATGTTCCATGCTTGACTACACAATATATATTTAAAATATACCCTGATATGTTTTAGTAATAATACATTGGAAATGGAGGATTAATAATATGCCTGACCAACGGACGGAGTGTACAAACAATCTCTGAGGCTCAACAGGAATTTAAATTTCGGACACCAAAAATTCATCATAAACTGTGTCAAAGCAAACATTGCGCCATAAAAAAATTATCGCTTGTATAAATAACATTGCATATGTTATACCATAATATTGCTTATATAACATTTGCATCCTGCTTAACTACTCTAAAAATTAAACCAAACTCAACCACAAATTTAAAAATCCAAAACCACATATAATGTTCAACCATTTGGTCAAAATAAAAAAACATCAACATCATTTTCCTATAATCCTACGTTGTTCCAGCAAACTTCTTTGCCTCTCCCAGATTCAATTCCCTCTGCTCATTCATATCATCCAAACAAATCGCAACGGTATATTTCCTGCACATCATCAATATTTGGTCTTAATAAGCAATATATTTGTACCAAGTATTTTTGTCATTATAAGCAATATTTACTACACACATAAGCAATTTGTACTAGCAGCATAAGCAACTCATATACATCTACTCATACGACCATCTAACAAAAAATCACAGTTACAACAAAATAAGCAACATTTTCTGCCTACGTATGCAAGATATTTCTGCCTAATAAGCAAACATGTAACATTAAAAAATAAATGAATCTCTGCAACGTACAAGCAATATTTTTTGTCTATGATAGCAGTGCATATATCCTTAATAAGCGACATTTAACATTAAAAAAGTATACATATCTCAAAAACTATTCTTCTCATAAACCCCCAAGGCACAAAGAAAAAAATCCATCTTATTCAAGAAGAACAACTATTAAACAGTAATTAAAAAAAAACTCAACCTTCTACAGAGCAACAATGATTAAACTAAAAATATCTTTCTCAGAAAACTAGCAAAAAAAAAATAAGCAAAAAATCTCTATAGCAACTAAGGGATTTTTTTCCCCAGAATATTTTTTTAAACAACTAACAGATTTTTCTCCCCAGAAAAAAAACCTTACAAAAAACGAGCACAAAAATCCCAAAAACCAAAAAAACCATAAACCCAACCAAGCATGAGTAGGATATAAAGCATGTATAAGCAGAAAACAAACCATACATAAGCATAATTAAAAACAACAATAAGCAGTGGAAAACATCAGTAAGCAAACCCCCAGACTTAAAGAAAACATAATAATAACATAATTTAACCCCTGCTACATCGAAAACAATTTACCCAAATCCCAACCTAAATCAAGAACATAACAAGCAAAATTTATTATAAAATCAGAAATATTATACATGATCATATACTTGTGCAAAGGACTTAACACAAAAATTCTGGAAAAACAAAATCAGAAAATGAAGAGAAAAATAAACCTTGTTCTACAGACAATTTGGCCATCGACTCGGTTAAGAAGATGAATACAGTCGACTTGAATATGTTGTTCCATCTTGAATAATTGCCATTGAGTTGGTGCCGCCTCGAAGAAAAGCTGTCGGGGAGATGATTATAGGATTCTTTTGCGAGAGATAGATGATTATAGTTGGAAGACGCTTTGCAGGGAGTATAACCCTTGAAGAATCAACAATGGAGTAATGTTTTCTCACAGTAGTTTATTTTTTGCAGAGAAGAATTTTGTGTTAGGAAAGGAGAATAACTCTTTTATAAGACTTCGTTTACCAAGTTGACGGGATATGAAAAGATTTTGGATAAAACACATCTCCAAAAACGGCTCCTAAATTATAGCCCACTCCCTAAAAATAACTTCCCTCCCAAAATTGATTTTAATTAAAATTACCAAACAACCATTTTTTATATTAAATTATATAGTAAAAAATGGTAAAATCTGTTTAATCTCAACCGTTAAAAAATTGAATCAAGGCCTCAGATTTGGTCTCTTGTACTCACATAGGATATGTGGACTCACCTGATCCAAATCCCATATATATATATATATATATATATATATTATATACGCAAATGATCAAGTTTGGGGGTTTGAAAAAAAATGAAGAAAAACTTATAAAGCTCATGGAAAGGGGGATGTCTAAAGCTTTTATTGACGTTGATGGTTGGGTGTTGCTGTATGGATGTTAATACTACATAAATGTGTGTTTTGAGTGACTTGAGCTACTTAATTTCATATATTCCTACCTTACCCCGAGCCCACATTACAAGCTTTAAAAGTCCTATTGATCCTTATGTTATAATCACCTACATTAGAGGAGATTAGTGTGGAAGGCATGCCTATGGAGTCCGGGAAATATTTCAATTCTATGTTCTAAAAGTGGATCATTTGGAAAGTAATTGATTGCGTGAACTTATCTGGACAGTGAAAATAGAGTTCAGAAATTGACTACACACACACACACACACAAAAGATCACATGATTGAGGTGAAACTTACATGGTGATTGACAGTGAAATGTATGTTGCATTTGTGTGAATTCACTAGGTTATCAATTTTTACATTCTACATGAAGAATTGGATTGTTGGTGTTGTATGTAAACTCAAAGATATGTTTTTATTCTTTGTTGGAGTCAGTTAGTTTGCTTGAGGACAAGTAATATTCTAAGTTTGGGGGTATTTGTTCTGTTGGTTTTATACCATTGGTTTGGGCTTCCTAGACTAGAGTTTTGTGTTGTTTTTAGTATTTTGAGTCTTTTTTGTTATATTTTATCGGTTAGCTGTTTATTTCCATTGTTTCGAATCATTTTAGTGGCCAAGTAATGTTGAGAGCTAATTATATTGAGTCTAGAGTCATAGTATTGAATCGTGTGTTATAAGAAGCATGAACGATCAAACAACGGGAGATTGATTTCAAGAAACATCCAATCGGGTCAGGAATTTCCAGCACTGGCAGTGTTTAGTATTTAGACCATAACTTTGTTTAAAAAATTGATATTGAGCGGATTCAAGTGGATATGGAAATCTAAGAGATAGGGCTACAACTCTTGTGAAGATTTCCAAATCAAATTCGGAACTTTATATGGCGACGAAGAGCCATAAACGGGCACTGCAGCGCGCTACCCCAAAATTAGGGAGTGGCGATTTGTGGGAAGGTGGTCCAACTCCCGTTCTTTAGCGCCGCATCACCTCTGGGTGGAAAAAACAAGGAATGTTATTTTTTCAGATCTGGGACGGTTATGGACTATAAATAGACACATTAAGATGTGAAATTAGACATAGAGAACACCTGGGAAGAGAACAAACACCAACAAGATACAAGGAAAGACTAGGGGAAGAAGATGGAAGACATCTATCATCTAGAAATAGATAAGGTTATTCTTTAATCTCTTGAATTCCTTCATTGTTGCTTATTGTCTATCATTTGAGATGTACTATTATTTTGATATGGATCTTCATATTTTCATCATGAGTTAAATTCTATAATTCTAGAGGCTTGATGTAATCTTGTTTGATCTTGTGTTTGATTTGTAGTCTATTTTATTTCATTCAATTCATGGTTTATTTGTGTTATTTGTACTAATTACATCTTGATTACTTGATCATTAATCTTTGATGCTTGATGTATTAATCTAGAATAACACAACATAGGAAATTATATAATCGAGAATTTATAAATCCTTTGAAGTTGTTTTAGAAATTCCACTGTTCTAATTAGAATTATAATTCTTGAGATTTTTACAGAGATATTGAAATCTTGTTTTATAATTTAAAATCACTAGACACTCGAGAGAGATAGTTGATGAAATTGGGAATTTTAACTTCTAAACCATTGCTTAAAATAGATAGATTGTTGATCAAACATAAATGATAACTTGGTGAAAACAACCCCTAGAATAATTTTCCCGTAGATTAAGTTGTTCATATTTTAATTATTTACATTAATTTAGTTATTGTTAGCTATAAATTAAGAAATCCACCAATTATTGATATGTCAAATATACCATAGGTAGTTTATATTTGGTACTTACACATGCATTCCCTGCAGATACGACAACCCTACTCATTACATTATATTAAACTTTACAATTGTATACTTGCGGTAGATTAGGTGAGTGTTTTCACGGCTAACATAATTCAAGGCCTCACTTTTCCCAGTAGAAGGGTAAATCCAAGTAAATCTAGTATGGGCATTGTAGGTCCCAATGGGTGATGTGTAAGTTTTAGAAGGGGGAGTTGAATAAATATTATCAACTTCTCATTTTAGTCCATTTAAAATATTTTTAGAGTTAACTCAGATCAGCTAAATCCTTGAGGGACAGCTAGGTTGGCTTACACAACAAAGTTACCCACTCAACAGAATCGACTGAGCTGTTGATAGTATAACTTAGCTATTTTCAGCTAATACTTTGAAATACAGCTGATTTGGTTTTGTCAGCGAAAGACTTTTCACCCGTATGAATTTTAAGCACGTTTTTCAACACTTGTTTTAGCAATGGTCATTATCAACAGACTTAAGCAGGTTTAACTTAACAACAGTTATAAAATAAAGCAAGTAATTGAGTGTGCTGAAAAGTAAATAGACACAAGCAGTTTATAGTGGTTCGAGGATGGGGTAATTCCTCTAATCCACTATTCTCCAACTCCTGGAGTGTTAGGAAATTTATTGTTAGATTTTTATGATACCATGTGAAACTTAGAATAGGAAGTTGGCACCCCATTTTCCTTGTATTTCTATTTGTAATAGATAGGACTGGATGAGCTGAGTGAAGTCATCTATGTTGAAGAATACAAGAGTCAACTGAAGATTGAAGAGAAGACCCAGTTGTGTGTCAGCTGAGTATAGTCAAGAGGGAAGGCACAGACTCGACTGGAGAAGAGATGCAGCTGAGTAAATGATGAAGAAGTGACAGTCAAGTCAGTTAAGAGCCAAGTCTGCCAGTTGAACTGACTGTTGAGTCATTCCTAAAAGATTGGAGCAGGCTCAAGTCAAAAGAGTAAAAGCAGTTGTTAAGTCAAGGACTTTACTCAACATAGTAATTCGTGCAAGCTGCCATGTCTAAACGTGCTCATCCCAGAAGCGTGCAAATAGAATAAACCCATTGGAAGCACTGAGCTTGTGTCAGAACCTGAAACACTGCAGACATCATTTAATACAAGGAAATGTCTCGATCCAACACATTCAGTGAAGGAAAGAATACTTCATCAAGTTGAAGAGGAAATATTTTAAAGAACAAAATGGGTCTACTCACCAAGTTGAAGGAGCTGTAGAAAGGTTCAAGGTCGAACCAGAGATTTGAGCTCGTTGGAAAGCTGTGTGATCAATTCCAAGGATTCAAAGAGAGCTGAAGTAGCAAGACAATTGTCTTGTGAAGAAGATGAGTCCCAGGAGCATCCAGTTGTGTGATCAAGGCTGACTCGGATTGACAACTACTCTGTAACCAGATCTGTTACTTAGTGATTCCTCCAGGATTTGGAGAAGAGTGGAGTAGAGGAATTACCCTATCCTCGAACTACTATAAAATTTGCTTGTGTCATTTTACTTACAACACTTTACTTTCATGCTTATCTTTTATATATGTTGTTAAGTTAATTTTGCTAAACCTAACTGATAATAACATTGCTAAAAACAAGTGTTAAAATAAACTTAAAACAACAATGGTGAAAAATCTTCCGCTGAACAAAACCAAATCAACTGTTAATCTAAGTGTTAGCTGATCACAGCTAAGTTATACTATCAACAACTCAGTCGAGTATGTTGAGTGGGTAACTTTGCTGAAGTAAGCCAACCTAACTATCCCTCAAGGACTTAGCTGATTTGAGTAAACTCTGAGGTTAATTAAAAGGACTAAAATTGAAAATTTGGTAAGGTTTATTCAACCCCCCCTCTAAACCTTACAACTCTCCCCTTGGGACCTACATGGAGGAAATAACTAACTTAAACTTTGTTACAAAGCAGTTATCAGTATGAGTCAGCTTTGATCACACAGCCTGCTGCTCCTGGGACAGCATCTTCACAAGACATCTATCTTGTTACTTCAGCCTCCTTCAAACCCTTAGACTTGATCACTTAGCCTTTCAACAAGTTCAAAGCACTGGTTCAAACTGGAACCTTACTACTTCTCCTTCAACCTTGGAGAGTAGATTCCTTTGTTCTTGAAAATAATCTTTCCTTCACTGAGTGTGTTGGATTGAATATCTTCGAAGTTACGCTTGAGGATTTCTTTCAAGAGCTTGAGCGATATTGCAGGTTATTTCTTGTTTGCTTGAATGATTGATAATCTATGAAATTCGTAATCTTCTCTCACTTGCTTCCTCAGCCTTTTATAGTGCACCTTTGAAATTATGTCCGTCGAAGAGATAGACATAAATTTCAAATCACAGTCGTAGGTTGTTGGATTGTCTAGTCTTGCAGCATTGATATAGATCGTACCATGAATTAATTGCTTTGTAGCATTTCCTTAATCTTTGTAGGTTTTTAGGTACATCTCATTGGTTCCTTGCTTTTTGCACTCTTTCAGCAATACAACTTTATTGCTGGCAGCCTGACACATGCCGATTTCCAGTAAAACCTTGACTTGTCTTGACAACAGATCTCTTTCAGCTTTCTTCAAGTTTTGTCTACTACATACCCCTTTGACATTTGATTCCAATCATTTTGGAATGACTTAGCTATCAGTCAGCTGAATGAGACAACTTTTTTGCCAAAGGACCGAGCCTTCACTTTACTTCACACAGCTGGGTCTTCTCTTCGATCGTCAGTCAAGTATTGTAATCTTCAACTTAGCTGACTTAAACTCAACTTAAACATCCCTATCTATTAAAAGTTGAATTACATAGAAAATGGGGTGCCAACTTCCTAATCTAAGTTTTACATGGTATCATCAAAATCTAAACATAAAATTTCTCAATAATTTCCCCCTTTTGATGTGCCAAAACTTAAATAAATGCAGCAAAGTAAATAGTGCAGTAACAAGAGATGAATGTATAGAATATGTCAATTTTATTTGAACATATCATTCTTGTACTTTACAGACGCACTTTACAAATCTTTTTACAATGTATAGGATATTACAGAATACTTACAATAATGTGCATTTACAGTTAAGTAAAATACAATGAAGAGGTTCAGCCGTCTTCAACGCCTCGGCTGCTTCCTTCTTCTCTCTTCATCCTCAGCTCTCATTCTATCTCATTTAGCTCTTCTTCTTTTTCTATTTTCTTCCTCCCTCTTCATTTTCTCATAAGCTCCTTTAGCAGCAGAGCCATCCCTTCTCTGCATTTCTTCCCATTCACGGTTGAGGCTTTCATTTTCTTCTTTTTGCCTCATTCTACCCTCTTCATTCTTTCTTTCCACCTCTCTGTTGGAAAGCTCATCGAGCCCAACCTAGTAGATTAATCCCTTTTTCTATGGATAAACATACAAAACAAACTTAGGTTTTGGTTGTGATGGAGTACCTCTCCCTTTTCCACCACTACCAAACCTTCCCCTTCCTCGTTGCGACTCAGCTCATCCTCTTGGAGTGTACTGTATGGGTGCCTTTGTAGTTTGCTGACTACTTGAATTCTACTGCCTATCAGCTGATTTGCACATGTCGAGTGCTTTCTCCCAATAAAGATGCCACGCCTGGGGTAGAGTCATGTTCTTGAAATATCTTTTTGTAGTTAGAGTTTGAAATTCTTCTAAGGACCTTGGCTCAGATCCTACATCAGGCAATGTAAGCCCACAAGGGAGTCTCACAGCTGGGTAATGCTTTAATAGTCCAGCTAGGGGGACTTCATACTTTGCCTTAAGATTTTCAATCCTCCCGTGATGTTTCTCAGCTACTTTTTCAAATTCAGCTTCAATGGCCTCTCGAGACTTCTTGAAGGCCAAATCAGCTTTTTCTTCAACATTCAGATTTTGGGGCAGCTGACTTAGGATAGAAGCAGTCACTTCACCTTGCTGAAAGGTTTTAGAAAGCATAATCTTCAGAGGCGGCTTCTTCATTTCACTACCTTGCCCCTTACTACTTGTTTCCCCCTTACTTCCACTTCCTTCCTCATTACTCTCTTGATTTTTACTTTCATCTTTCTCCTTTTTGGCATCATCACCAAGGGGTAGAGCCAGTTGAGGGAATACTCCTCCAAGGAGTAGATCAATCTTACTGATGGTCATGCACATCTTGTCATAACTGTTGGAGTATGATGCTCGGAATTCAGATCATAGATCATTCGTCTCAGCTGCCATCAGCTTCATTTTAGTTTGGAGCATCATAACCTCCATACGCATGTTGGCCTATGTTTTCTGAAGTTCTGCCTTGTGTTGTGCCTTCAGCAACTCCATGTCACTCTTATGATACTGATCTATCCGAAAGATATGGTCTCTCTGACGCTGCTGAAATTTGGCATTTTCTGAGCTCCAGATCACCATTTTAGCAAAAGAAGATTTGAAGTATGTGACATGCTCACGCCTTAGTGATTTAGTCTGCCCAATCCATTCCCTTATACTTAAAACGGTTTCTTAGATATCTCCTGTGATATTGGCATCTCTATTGTCAAGCCGTTGGTTGAGTGCTGCGAATCCTCGTTCCATATTTTCAATTTCATTACAGATGGCCTTGAAGGCTTTGCGGAAGTCAGTTGCATTAGGGGACTGCTCTTTTGGCCACACAACATCAAAGTAAAATCCAATCGGCACCACGGAAGTTTCAGTAGAAGTTCCAAGTTCTTCAACAGGGACTTGGACGGTGTACTTTGCACGTTCAGCAGCAGACTATGCTTCCAAAGATACATGAGCCTCGAAAGGAAAGTAGTTGGCAAACAAATCCTCTAGAAAAATAGATATCTCCACATCCTCTGCTGCTGGAGCTTTACCCTTTTCCTTCAATATTTCTTCAGCTCTTTATGCCTTGGTTGTTTTAGCGTCATCGGCATCTGGTACAGCTGTGTTAGCCTGCGGAGCTGAATGACCCCCAGTTGTCTTAACAACTTTATTGGCATTAGTGGAATCTTCTTTTTGGGTAGACTGTTCCTCGGCTAACTTATTAGCATCATGGGAAGGTGATGGCGCCATGAGAGGTGGGTTATCAACCAATGTGAAGTTTATAGGAAAAACTTTGTCACTAGCTTGCCTCCTTTTTGCCAGGGCCTCCTCAACAGCTTTGTCCTCAGATGATTTTTCAATAGGACTGGACTCAGCTTCGTCGTCGGTTCCCAAGAATTCAACATCGACATTCTCTTGAGAATCATGAAGACCACTAATCTCTTCTTCCATGAATTGTTCTTGAGGGGCTGGCACCTGTTCTTCGACTTTATTACCCAGGGAAGTCTCAACCTCCTCTGGGCCTTCGTTATCCTCAGCAGTCTCAGCCGCTGACAGGCCTTGGGCTATCCATTTTGTAGTCTCAACTGCAGTAGGGTCTTCAACAGATATCCCTTCAGTAGACTGAGCTGCTTTGGGGTCTTCAGTGGCATCCATCGGAGTCTCAACTCCTTGGATTGTACTTTCAGGGCCAATAGTCTCAACTCCTGTGGCCTCACTTCCATCCTTTGCCTTGGCTGCAGTAGCAACTTCATCGGCCTGCATTGCAGCTGGGATTTCAGCTTAGACAGTCGAAACCGTCTGAGCCTCATTAAACCCACTCTATTGTACATTTGTAGTCTCACTTTCGCCTCCTAAATTTTGTTTGATATTATCTCCCACAACCTCCTCCGACCCGGCTATGGTTGTTTGAGTTTTCCCCTCAGCTGGCGCACCATTTGAGTCTCGAGCAGTAGGGTCACTCGAAACCTGAGACTTGGCTGTGTTTCCTTTTGAGTGATCAGCCGTTAGGGCAGGTGACTCAACACCTTTTTCAGGGATTGGCTTGGCTAAGGTTCCCTCTTCTACACCATCCTTATCTTCATCGCCATTCTTCCTGGTATTTTCATCCTCCGAGTGCACTGGAGATGTGGTGGCATCAATCGTTCTCACCATCTCCATGATGTATGGGTTTGGAGATATTAAATTGAAGAATAGTCTCCTTGACCCTTTTGCAATCTTTGTTCTTGTAGCTTTTTGGATTCTTTCAGTACTTGCTGCAGCTCAGATTTCTCCACTGCATTAGCAAGGTGTCATCGCTACTGCTAGCAGGCACGAAGGCACTTTCAGGCACTCCTTCAAAGGGGCAAGGTTGAGGTTGTTTGGATTCCTCATTTGCCTTGGCCTTTGCCTTGCGCTTCTCCTCATCCTTCTTTTCAAAAAGATGGACATACAGAAATCAGGGTCCAAGGCAGAACGGACTGGAATGTTCCCTAGGAAATTCAAGAGTTCTTCTTCTTCTTCTACGAACTCTGGGTGCTGGAACTGAGCTCTGGCCTAGCTCAACTTCCAATTCCTCCACACCATCAGCCTCTCCTGAACATCTGGGTATGCAGGAGATAGCATAATCACATCATCATTATCCTCATCTTCAGCATTAGGTACGAAGGGAGCTCTTTCATCCTTATTGGATCAGGCATCGGTTTGAGGGGAGCGAACAACTAACTCCTCAGAATGGTCAGTTGTGCCCACTTCTTTGTCTTTAGCTGTCTGGCGAAGAGTTGTTTCTTCCACATTTTGCTGATCTTTACCAGCAGACTTCTCTACAGCAGCAGTGGTTTCTTAACCACCATTTTCTTGTTGAGACTGGTGCTCATCTACTTCAGCAGCCTCATTCACAGCTTCAGTTCCTGACTCGGCCGGCACTTTCAATGCAGATTTTTGTACTAATCACCTTCTTTTTGTTTGGAGAAGATGAATCTCTTCCTCTTCTTCTTCTTCTTCTTTCATGGCAGTTGGCTCTGCCATCTTTATCTTCATAGCTGCAGCTGGCTTTCGAGGCACAACTGAGCGCTTCTTCTTAATGACTAGAGAGGGTGCAGTGGAATCCTTCTCAGTCTTGGTTGCTGGGGTAGGTGGTGGATCTTCGACGATCAAGAGGCGGGGGCGGTGCTTTGTTGCAAATAGACTTTTTTCTTCTTCTACACAGGCTTTGGCGAAAGAGCCTTTATGGGAGTTCAACAGTTGTTCTCGGGGGATGTGGTGACTCACCTTCGCTGGTGTCACCTCTTCTTGCATGGGCTTGCCTCTGTGCAGCTGAGAGTTTCGCCTTGAACATCTTTTTATTCGCATGGAAGGGTTTTCCATTCCTTAGAGGAATTCCCTTCACCTCCATCGAATGGCCAATCATAAGGCCATACAACGAACTGACAAATAAACCAGCATCATTGATAGTCTTGTTCATCACGTTCTGGCAAATTCAGCTGAAGATGAACTAAGCCCAGTTCACCTTCTTCTCCTCCATAATAGCAACCATGACAGTCAGCTTCGTCCTAGACATCTGATTGAAGCTGCCAAACTTCATGTCAATGCATTTTGACACCACGTCCATGAGCTTGTGATAATCGTCCTTGATGAGCAACTTATTAGCTGTGTAAACAACCTTAGCAGCTGACTCTGGCTTGGCGATCTCCTTCCACGCCACAGCCCTAAGTTGATGTCTTTTTCAGCGATCTCCTTCAGCCCAGTCGAAGGAAGATGGCAGAGAGTAGCCAAATCCATAGCAGTTATCTTTATCTCGGTGTTGTGGATGGATGAACGGATTTCTCCACCGTGAACCTCAGTGTTCACGTAGAACATGGCCACCTCAAGATAGGTGTGCGAAAACTCCATAGTGAGAAATCCCTTAAGACCAGATTTCTCCAGTTTCTGAGCGATCTTCTTAGCAAGGGCTTTGTCAACCCCTTGCTTCACCAGGCCTTCAAAATCCACCGTCAAACCCAAGTGGATCTTCTCAGCTATCTTCACATAATTGTAACTTGGAGCCATTTCAGAAAATGAAACTTGGAAACACGAACTTGAGCGAAGTACGAACTAAGGTTTTGCTTTGTTTGCAGAGAAAACTTTTGCCTTTGCTTTGAGAGGGATGAGTGTAGAGTGAGGAGAGAGAAAATGACAAAGAGTATATAGGGGATGTGAGGGGACGATTTTAGAATTGAAAAAGGAGGATCACAAACAACGGTTGAGATTAAAAGATTGAAACCGCATTAATTTCCCCACATTAAATATCGCGGCATTTATATCAATCATAAGCTAAACGGGTACATGCTTTTTACTGACACCATAGTTACTGCTGATGTCATGCCCAAAATAGTCATGCCCGCAGAAAACGACTGCATTTTGTCACTAAGCTCATAAATAACTCAGCTATCTTCCAAAAGTGACTTAACTCTGCTTCTCTCTTCACATAATGATCACTCGGTTGTCCGGCTAACTTGATACAGTTGACTAGCCGTATTGACTGTTTCACTTGGCTAAAAAATGGAACTTTACTGATTTTCAATTCTCTCTTATTTGACTCTGCTGATTGAGTCTTCTGATCCTCCTAACTCAGCTCAATTAATCCTAGCTCATTTTAAGCTCTTCAAACCTTGATTCACATAATGGCTTTGTGAATATATTAGTTAACTGCTTATCAGTTGATATGTACTCCAATGTGATATCTCTCTTTCCAACATGATCTCTTATGAAATGATATCTGATATCAATGTGCTTTATTCTTGAATGCAATATAGGGTTCTAGGTTATTGCAATAGCACTTGTGTTATCACACATAATTAGAATATCTTTTTCTTTTATATCATAATCTCTCAGATGTTGCCTCATCAATAATACTTGGGCACGACAGCTGCCTGCAGTTATGTACTATGCTTCAGTTGTGGATGTAGCTATATAATTTTGTTTCTTGATGAACCAAGAAACTAATCTATTTCCAAGCATTTGGCAGGTACCCTGATGTACTTTTCATATCTACTATGCATCCAACATAGTCTGAGTTGGAGTAGCCAACTAGCTTGAATCCTCCATCCTTTGGATACCATAAGCCAACTTCTTCGCATCCCTTCAAATACCTTATGATTCTCTTGGCCGCAGTCATGTGACTCTCTTTTGGTGCAGATTGAAATCTAGCACATACTCCTACAACAATGGTGATGTCTGGCCTACTTGCTGTCAAATAGAGCAATGATCCAATAAGGGCTCTATATCTGGTTTGATCTACAGATTTGCAATCTGCATCAATATCCATCTTGTCGATGTATTCATGGGAATCTTCACTGATGACTTATCTTCCACACCAAATTTCTTCATTAAATCTCTGGTATATTTGGTTCGACATATGAAGGTTCCATCCTTCATTTGCTTGACTTGAAGACCTAGAAAGAAAGCCAACTCTACCATCATGCTCATTTCAAACTTCCCTTGCTTGAGGTTTGAAAACTTGTCACACAACTTTTTGTTTGTGTAACCAAAAATGATGTCATCCACATAAATTTGAAACAAGCAATATACTCTTTCCATCTTGAATTCTGAAGAGTGTTCTATCAACCTTGCCTTTGGTGAATCCATTGTCAATTAGAAACTGAGGCAATGTGTCATACTAGGCTCTTGATGGTTGTTTCAATCCATACAATGCTTTCTTGAGCTTGTAGACTTTATCTCCAATAGTTTTCTGCTCAAAACCTTGAGGTTGTTCCACAATGACTTCTTCTTCCAAAAGCCCATTTAAGAATGCACTCTTCACATCCATTTGATACACAGTGAAGTTCTTGTGTGCAACATAAGAAAGAAACATCCTAATTGCTTCCAATCTAGCAATAGGAGCCAATGTTTCATCCCCTTTGGCTACCAATCTTGCTTTATTTCTTACTACAGATCCCTCTTCATTCATCTTATTTCGGAATACCTACTTAGTACCAATAACATTCTAGTGGGTAGGCCTTTGAACCAATTCCCAAACATTGTTTCTTTCAAACTGATTCAGCTCTTCTTGTATAGCTAGAATCCAATGTATGTCATCTAATGCTTGTGACACATCTTTGGGCTCTATCTGAGAAATGAAACAAGTGAACATGGCATCATGTTGAGTTCTGGATCTGATTCTTACTCCATATCTAACATTTCCAATGATTAACTCAGGTGGATGGTTTCTCAGCCATCTCACATTTGGTTGGAGTAAGTTTGCTGGATTCAGTCGTCTCGCAACTAAGTTGTCTTTAACAGCTTCTTCATCATCATTCAGTTGTAGACCTTCCTGTTATCTCTGACATTCATCTATCTCATCTTGATCAGCGTTGAGTGCTCTTACATCTGCTTCAACATAGGGACTCTTCTGAATAGTTTGTTGATTCCTCTTGTCAGCTAACTCATCTATGTCTTCTCAACTAACATTAGGTTCATTAAAAACCACATGGATATACTCTTCTGTGACCATAGTCCTTTTGTTCAACACTCTATAAGCTTTACTCTCAACTGAGTATCCTAAAAAGATACCTTCATCAACTTTAACATCAAAATCTTTTAGGTTGTCCTTGCCATTGTTTCGAAAGTACTTACATCAACTTTAACATCATGAAGCACTTACATCCAAAGATTCGAAAGTATCCAACATTTGGCTTCCTCCCTGTCCAAATTTCATAGGATGGTTTGGACAATTGCCTGTTAATCATACACCTATTCTGAGTGTAGCAAGCAGTATTGATGGCTTCAACCCAAAATCTCTTAGGCAATCCAGCTTAGGCTAACATGGTCCTTGCAGCTTCCTTGAGAGTTCTGTTCCTTCTTTCAGCAACTCCATTCTGTTGTGGAGTTCTTGTAGTTGACAACTCATGAGAAATACCATTCTCAATATAATACTGAGTTGTAATCCCATTGACAAACTCAGTTCCACTATCAGACCTTATCTTTATAATGGACTACATTTTTAGAATGGATGAGTCACATAGGTCTGATATGGAGTTACTCAAGCTGCAACAAAAGTCTGAAATTGCAAGAATGAAGGCCAACGTCGAATAGCAGATTAAGGTTCTCCAGACAAAAATGAAGCTGATGGCAGCTGAGTAAAAGGCTGTATGGTCAGAATTCAGAAAAGCTTATTGCAAGACCCATGATAAGCATGACTCACGAACAACAAACTCAATTTCCTACTGAGTGGTATGTTCCCTGGCTTTGCCCTACCCCTTGGTGATGATGCCAAAAAGGGGGAAGAGGAAGCTATGAAGGAATTGAAAGAAGGGCAAGGGAGTGATAAAGAGGGAAGTAAAGAGGGTGCAAGCAAGGGGAAGAAAGTTTTGTGAAAAAAAACCCATTGAAAATTATGTTTGCTAAGACCCCACAACAAGGAGATGTAACAGCCTCAATCCAAAATAGACTACCAAAAGAGCTGACAGTTTAAGAGAGCTGAAATGGCAGTTAAGGAGTCGAGAAAGGCCATGGAAGCTGAATTTGAAAAGGTAGCTGAGAAACACTCTGAGCGCATAAAGGATATTAAAGCAAGATTCGATGGCCCCCAACTGGATTATTGAAGGATTTCCCAGCAATAAAACCCCCAGAGAAATCATAATACATGTTGTTGGATCTGAACCTAGATCACTAGAGGAGTTTCAAACTCTAGAAGCTGGAGGTTATTTCAAAAATATGACTCTACCGCAGGCGTGGGACTTGTACTGGGAAAAAGGTCTATAACTCTGCAGATCAGCTGAGAAGCAACAGAGTTCCAGTAGTCACTCAGCTGGAACGACACCAGTACAGTACAATCCCAGAGGAGGAGTTGAGTCAGTTAGATGGAAAGCAAGGTTTGGAAGTGGTGTAAGAAGCAGAGGCATTCCACCACAACCAAGACCGAAATATACAAGATTTATTGATCCACATAAGAAATGGAACAACTACTGGGTTGGTACGACCATCTTGCTAACCTTGAAGTGAAGCGCAAGAATGAGGAGGCAATAAGAAGGCAAGAGGTTGGGAATGAATGAGTCATGAGAGAATGGGAAGAAAGGCAACGAAGGGAAGACCCTGCTTCCAAGCGTGCCTATGAAAGAACGAAGAAGGGTGAAGAAGAAAAGAAGAGAAGAAGAGATGAGGAAGACAGAAGGAGAGCTGAAGATGAAGAGAGAAGAAAGGAAGCAGTCGAGGCGTTGAAGATGGTTGTAACCCCTTCAATGTATTTTACTTAATTGTAAATATAAGTTTTGTAAGATTTTCTTGTAATTTCATCCTTCGCATTGGCTCTGATACCTGATGTACTTTAGTGCAAAAAGAAGCTCTGATACAATGGAATATATAGTTTAGCTCAGATACAGTGTGTAGATTATACTATGAAACAACTTTGTAAAGTGCATATGTAAAGTACAAGAATGATATTATCAATAAAATTGACATATTCAAGGTGTACATTCTTTGTTACTGCACTAACTTATGTTTGCTGTAATTTTTATTTAAGTTTTGGCATTATCAAAAAGGGGGAAATTTTATTGTTAGATTTCGATGATAGCATGTAAAACTTAGAATAGGAAGTTGGTACCCCCATTTTCCTTGTATTTCTATTTGTAATAGATATGACTGCATGAGCTGAGTGAAGTCAGCTATGTTGAAGAATACAAGAGTCAACTGAAGACTGAAGTGAAGACGCAGCTGTGTCAGCTGAGTGTAATCAAGATAGAAGGCACAGACTCGACTGGAGAAGAGACCCAGCTATGGGACAGCTGAGTAAAGGATAAAGAAGTGACAATCAAGTCAGTTGAAAGCAAAGTCTGCCAGTCGAACAGACAGTTGAGTCATTCCTAAAAGGTTGGAGCTGACTCGAGTCAAAGGGGTAAAGGTAGCTATCAAGTCAAGTCGACTAATATTAATTTGTTGCACATAAGTCAAGGATATTACTTAAAATAGTAATACATCCATGCTACCATGTCTAAAGGTGCTCATCCCAGGAGCATGCAAATATAATAAACCAATGGGAAGCACCAAGCTTGTGTCAGGACCTGAAAAGATGCAGACATCATTTAATACTAGGATATGTCACCATCACAAGCTGTAGGTCAAGAAAAGACAAGCCAACGACCAAGAAGTGTTATTTGAAAATTGTTTATCTCTTCAACGGGCAAATTTTAAAATATGCACTATAAAGGCTGAGGAAGCAAGTGAGAGAAGGTAATGAATCTGAATGAATTTACAAGCAATACAAGCAAGCAAAACCTGCAAAACTTTTCTCAAGCTTTCATAGACATTCCTCAAGCCTAAAGTCGAAGGAACTCGATCCAACACACTCAGTGAAAAGAAATAATACTTCATCAAGTTGAAGAAGAAACAGTTTAAAGAACTAAAGGGGTCTACTCTCCAAGGTTGAAGGAGCTATGTGATCAATGCTGACTCGGACTGATAACTGCTTTGTAACCAGATCTGTTACTTAGTGGATTCCTCCAAGAGTTGGAGAAGCGTGTAGTAGAGGAATTACCCCATCCTCGAACCACTATAAAATTTGCCTGTATCATTTTACTTACAACACTTTATTTTCCTGCATATTTTTGATATTTGTTGTTAAGTTAAGATTGCTAAACCTAGCTGATAATAACAATGCTAAAAACAAGTGTTAGAACAAGTCTAAAAACAACAGGGTGAAAAGTCTTCCGCTGAACAAAATACTATCAACTGAAAAGTTAAGTGTTAGCTGACCCAACTGAGTCTGTTGAGTGGGTAACTTTGCTGAACTAAGCCAACCTAGCTGCCCCTCAAGGACTTAGCTGATTTGAGTAAACTCTGAATTCATTTAAAACGACTAAAATTGAGAATTTGGTAAGGTTTATCCAACTCTCCCCCCCCCGCCCTCTAAACCTTACAACTCACCCCATGGGACCTACAACTTTCCCATTTGACATGTATAAAAAATGCTTTCTTTCTTGTAAACTGAGTCAGGCAATCCTTCCACAAGATGACTCCTTGTAAGCTTGTTGATTGTCTTGAAATTCAGGTGACTCAGCTTTTTGTGCCACAACCAACTTGATTCGATCTGTACTCTTTGCTAGCAGACATGTGCTTAGTGTACCAGTTGACCAATCCACTACATACATGTTCTTCTGCTTTGATCCTTGTAGCAAAATTTCATCCGGTTCAGCATCCTTGATTTGGCAGACTCCCATGTTGAATCCCACATTATTGCCTTTGTCACAGAGTTGGCTGATGCTCAACAGATTGAAGTTGAGGCTTTCCACGTATGCAGCATCTGTGATCTCTAGTCCCTTTTTCTTGATGGGTCATATGCCTTTGATTTCCCCTATAGCTTTATTTCCTCCAAATATGACTTTAGCACATTTGATTTCCTTGAACTTTGACAGATTTTTCTTGTTCCTTGTCATATGTTTGGAACAGCCACTATCTATGTACCAAGTTCTTTGGCACTCAGCTATTCCTTGAACCTGTAATCAAGGAATTTAATTTTTAGGTACACATACTTGCATGGGTCCTGAAGGATTAGTTCTATAAGGTGTTCCAACCATCCTATAGCCAGATGATCTGACTTTAAGAGGTTGTCACCTATCAGTTCTATAATCATAATGCACATTAGCAATGCTTGGGAGCTTTAGGATCATACACCTATCTCTTTTGTCTGTATGCCTGTGTGTGTGTTTGAGCATTTGCTTCTTGGGTTAATAGTGAAATTTCTATGCGTATTGGGTTTTGTGCCTGGGTGCATATGTGTGTTGATTATAGCTCTTTTGCCTTGGGAATGACCTATGATGAGGTTGAGGTCATTGCCACTTTGTCTTGTATCATATAGGTCTTGGCTGATATCTCATTTGATTATTCCAATAAGCTTGGCTTAGGTAGTTTCTACCATTCCCATCATGTGATTTTCTTTTCTGAAATCTCTGGGTTTTTTGGTAGTTCTGTTTGAATTTTACAGAGTATTTCATGTTTGGAGTTTGCTGATGAACTTTTTTTATTTTAGTTTCAGCTGTCCTGTCAGCATACTCAGCTGGCTTCTTGCATTTTCCCTTGTATCCATGGCCAGCATGGTTGTGGTTTTGTTTGTGACTGGGTGTTGGTGCAATATATGGCGCTTTGGATTTTTCGATTCTCTTATTGCTTGAGGATCCTTTTTTCATAACCACTCTTGGGACTTGGGCTTGCACAAAGGAATTGAATCCAATGCCTGTCTTGTCACCACTTTCTTTTTGAACAATTATAAGCTCATCCATTGATTTGGATGCCTTAGTAAATGATGCAATCACATTCTTAAGATCCTTTTCCCTCTTTTCTGTAGCAGCTAAATCTGCTTGGATCTTGGCAATTTCAGCCTTCAGCTTAGTGTTCTCATCAGCTATGTGACTCATAATACTCAGCTCTTTAATCAACTGTGAGTTTTGGCATTTAAGCTGGTTGTTTTTCTCATTTAGCAGTGTGTGAGAGGTTTTTATATGCTCAAAATGTTTCATAATTTTGCCAATAGAATCATCAAAGATCTGTGGGTGATGAAGTGTTTGTGCCACTATCGCTATCACTTGAATCAGAATGAGATGAGTTAGAGTGTACCTTGTCTTCTTGATCTGTGGAGTCTTGTTCTCTGGAAAAAAGGCATATCAAAGCCTATTCTTCTGTATTACTGGAGTAGTCAGCTTCACTACTATATGAGTCTACTAGTTCCTTGCACTTGGCTGTTTCAGCAGTCTCAGTAGCCAACATGGCTTTCTTCTTTCCCTGACTTCTTTCCCTGAAGACTTTTCTTTCCTCTTCATTTCTGTACTTGTTGACTGGTGAATAAGGATAGTCAACAGCGTAGTGTCCTGGTTGCCTACAATTCCAACACAGGTTCTCAGCTCTCTGCAAGTCAGCTCTTTCATCTCTCTTGTTATCAGCTCTCTGATACTTAGTTCTTCGATGTTCAGCTCTCTTGGGTGGTCTGTCCTCCCTTGCTTTGGAGGTTGTTGAGTGTTTTCTTGATTATTCACCCTTGTTTCTTTTGTAGTTTTTATTGAAGAACTTATTAAATCGTTTCACCATCAGGGCAATCTCTTCTTGGTCTATGGTCTCCTTGGATTCAGCTCTCTTTGCTTCACCAGCCATAAGTGCAGATGTCTTGGGTACAACTATCTCCACTTGTTCTTTTATTCTCAACTCAAATTCATATGCTTTAAGATCAGAGACCAACTCATGGTTTGATGTCTTTGTGAGATCCATTGAATGTCTCAGGGCCATGACCTTCATTTCCCACTCAGCTGGGAGAGACCTTAGGATCTTCACACACATCTCTTTATGTGTGTATTCCTTCCCTAGAGCTGAAAGCTCATTGGTGATCTCTGTGAATCTGGCATCCAGCTGATCCAGACTTTCACCTGCAATCATTTTAAAGTTTTCAATCTTTTGAACAACAACAGATAATTTATTTTCTTTAATTTGATCAGACCCTTCACAAATCAAAGTAAGTTTTTCCCAAATCTTTTTGGTTGTTTTACAATATTTAACTTTATTAAACATAGCCTTATCAAGAGCTTTATAAAGTATATCTTTGGCAACATTGTTAAGGTTGTATCTCTTTCGATCATCGTTGGTCCATTCACAACAAGGTTTTTCAACCATAGCAGGTATGGGCTCTGCTGGTGCAACATCCTCTTCTTCAGCAGGAGCTGCCCTTCTTACATCAGTGTTGACCATTAAGATTTGTAGTGGCCCATCCTCAATCACTAGCCACCTGTCATCATGCAGAGCTGATAGATGAGCATGCATACGAATTTTCCAATCATCAAATTCTTTAACAATGAACATTGGAATGTGAGTTACATTTTCTTCCATGATAATAACTTTACTTTTGAAATAAAAGCTTTAAAAACTCAAGTGTTGATTCTTTGGAAAAGAATGAGATCTAGTTCAATAACCAGTGTGGAAGGCTCAGTGAACCAACCGCTCTGATACCACTTGTAGGTCCTAAGGGATGATGTGTAAGGTTTAGAAGGGGAAGTTGAATAAAATTTACCAACTATTCCTTTTAAAATATTTTCAGAGTTAACTCAAATCAGCTAAGTCATTGAGGGACATCTAGGTTGGCTTACACAGAAAGTTACCCACTAAATAGACTCGGCTGAGCTGTTGATAGTATAACTTAGCTTTTTCAGCTAAAACTTAGTAATACAGTTGAATTGGTTTTGTCAGCGAAAGACTTTTCACCCTTATGAATTTTAAGCACGTTTTTCAACACTTGTTTTCGCAATGGTTATTATCAGCAGTCTTAAGCAAGTTTAACTTAACACCAGTTGTAAAATAAAGCAAGTAATCGAGTGTGCTCAAAAGTAAATAGAAACAAGCAATTTATAGTGGTTCGAGGATGGGTTAATTCCTCTAGTCCACTCTTCTCCAACTCTTGGAGGAATCCACTAAGTAACTTAAGCTTGGTTACAAAGCTGCTATCAGTCCGAGTCAGCTTTGATCACACAACATGTTGATCCTGGGACTCAGCTTCTTCACAAGATAGTTGTCTTGTTACTTCAGCCTCCTTCAAACCCTTGGACTTGATAAATTAGCCCTCCAACAGGTTCAAAGCATCGGTTCGAACTGGAACTTTACTACTTCTCCTTCAACCTTGGAGAGTAGACCCCTTTGTTCTTGAAAATAATTTCTCCTCTTCAACTGATGAAGTAATCTTTCCTTCACTGAGTGTGTTGGATTGAATTTCTTCGAAGTTAGGATTTAGGATTTCTTTGAAAATCTTGAGAGATATTGGAGGTTATTGCTTGTTTTCTTGAATGCTTGATATGCTATGAAATTCGTAACCTTCTCTCACTTGCTTCATCAGCCTTTTATTTTGCACATTTGAAATTATGTCCGTTGAAGAGATATACATAAATTTCAAATCACACTCGTAGGTTGTTGGCTTGTCTAATCTTGTAGCATTGATGTAGATCGTACCATGAATTTATTGCTCTACCGCCTTTCCTTAATCTCTGTAGGTTTTTAGGTACATCTCATTGGTTCCTTGCTTTTTGCACTCTTTCAGCAAAACAGTTTTATTGCTGGTTGTCTGACACATGGCTATTTCCAGCAAAATCTTGACTTGTCTTGACAACGGATCTCTTTCAGCTTTGTTCAAGTCTTGTGTGATGCATACCCCTTTGACATTCGATTCCAATCATTTTGGAATAACTTAGATGTCAATCAGCTGACTGAGATAGTTTTTATGTCACTAAACTGAGTCTTCACTTCACTTCACACAACTGACACAGAGTTGGGTCTTCTCTTCGATCTTCAGTCGAGTCTTGTAATCTTCAACTTAGCTGACTTCAACTCAGCTTAAATTGCCCTATCTATTACAAGTTGAATTAATAGAAAATGGGGTGTCAATTTCCTAACATAAGTTTTACATGGTATCATCAAGATCTAAACATAAATTTTCCCAACAGGCATCAATGAAGTGAATGTAATATTTGTAACTAAAAGCAGATGGAACTGAAGTTAGGCCCCAAACATCAGAATATATGAGTTCAAAATGTGCGTAAAACATGAGATACAAATGAAGGAAAATTCATACAGTGAAGCTTGCCCATCTTGCAGGCATCATAAAAAGGTAAAGAAGGCATTGTGGGAGAGTACTTTAAATGTTTAAAAATAGTAGAGAGTACATCAGGATATGCATGGACTAGCTTCTGATGCCAAAGAGAAGCATCAATAGTAGCTTTAATAGAGACAATGTAAGTGGGAGGAGGAGTATGGCACTTTTGTGGAACAGAGACAAGCTTGAGTGCTTGGATAGCTAATTTATGTCCAAGAGGTAGAGCCCCTCTTTAACTACCCCTCTCAGTAGGATTCTATGGGAAGTTTTGTCCTTAACAATATAAGAATATGAGTGAACAAAATAAACTTGATTGTCACGAGTAAATTGAGATATGTTTAATAGATTCTTAGCAATATTAGGAACATACAGAGTGTTTTGAAGAACAAATGGTTTGGATGAAGAATGATTTGGAAAGAAAGTAGAGTCAATGGAGTTAATAGAAAGAGAAAAGCCATTACATATAGTGAGTCTTTCAGATCCAGTGTAAGGGCTTTGAATACTGAGATTATTGAAGTATGAGTTAACACGGTTTATTTTCTCATTGTCCACAAATCATTGTCCATAGGTGGAGAATATTGGCCAGAAACTAACTGATTCGGTTGAGCAGTAAATGCAGTAGGTGTTGGTGAATATATGGGGCAAGGAAACAAGTCAGAAGAACTTCCACCATAGGAAGAAACAACACTAGAATGACCTCCAAAAGAACCACCATTACCAAATTCATGTGGATTAAAGGCTGCCAAGTGAGCTTGAGCAGAAGTAAGATTGATTCCTTGAAAATTAACATCAAATCTATTATAACAATTTGACGCAATATGATTTGCTTCCCACAAATTTGACAAACAGACTTTTGTCTTATTAAAACGACCTTTTCCCTGACCTCTAAAAGAACCACCACCTTATGGTGTGTAATTTTTAGAATTAAATCCCCTTCTATAAGTGTGTTGAGCAAAATGAGCAGTATGAGCCACATAAATAACACTACTCTTAGGAACCGTAGAATGATTTAATTATTGCAATATCGTTTGGAGGAAATAAAGTTATAGGGGAAATCAAAGGCATTCAGAACCACAACCACCGAGGGTATATAAAATTAAATCATCATCTAATTGACCTGGAGCATGCAAGTTATCAGTAATTCCCTCATCTTTATAATACATTCATTAATAGACATATCACATTTTTTTGTGTTCATAAGTTGTCGACGAAGATGCATAAGATGAGCTTTAGACTGTGTATTAAATAGTGTTTCAAGTACAAATAAAACCTCAGCAGACGTGACACAACAAGAGACATGGCCTGACATAGCTTCAGTCATGGAATAGAGCAACCATCTATACATAAATTGAATTTTATGGAGTAATTTAATATATTCCACATTAGGTTTTGAAAGGAAAGCAGATAAAAGCTAGAAAAGTATAAAGCCATTGCAATCTATATTGGATATAAAAGTTGTGTATTCAATCTTATATTAGAATCAGCAATACAGAGGAGTATATATAGTAGCAGGAGCACAACGTCATTCTCCAATGATTGGATGATAAAGGAATATGCTAACAACCTTGTACTATCCTAAGCTAGATTAGGGACACTTGACATAAACTGAGATAGGCATAGTACAAGGATTAATTTAGCTATGTTCAGCTATATTTATATCTCTAACATACCCCTGCAATTTGAGCAAGGATAATGCTGCAAGATTCAATATATTTCGAAGCCGAGCAAAGAATTGCAAACTTAATGGTTTTGTGAAGATATATACCACTTGATCTTGAGAAGGAACATGTTGCAATGAAAGCTTATGTTTAGGTCCCAAGGGGTGTGAGTAAGGTTTAGAAGGGGGGTTGAATAAACCTTACCAATTTTTTGATTTTAGTCCTTTTAAAATAATACATAGTTAATGTCACAGCTAAGTCCTTGAGGGACAGCTAAGTTAGTTAACCAGCAGAGTTAGCCATTCAACAGACTCGATTGAGCTATTGATAGAATAACTCAGCTGTTTAGTCTAAACCTTAACTTGGTTGTGATGAGATTTTCAATGGAAGACTTAACACCCTTGAATTTGGTTTAAGTTTGTTTTAACACTTGGTTTTAGCACTTTGTTAATTATCAGTTGGATAGCAAGTTATCAGCAGATATAAAGTGATATGCAGAAATAAAATGTTGAAATGTAAATGACACAATAATTTTTATAAAGGTTCAAGATGGGGTAATTCTTCTACTCATCTCTTCTCCAACTCCCGGAGGAATCCACTAAGTATTGATCGTGAGAACAAAGTGGTTATCACCCCAGATACAAGTCTTGATCACACACGGTGACTTGATCCTTTGGGACTCATTCTCGAGATGCCTTGGTCACACGGTGCTTCGTCGACTCACTTCTTCTTCACAGGGCAGCGCCTTTGCTACTTCACTCACTTGCTCAAGCTTCTTGGATTTGATCACGAAGCCCTCCAATAACTTGAGACTAGTTCCACTTGAACCTTTCTACAATCCTCCTTGGAATGTAGACCCTTTTGATTCTTCAAAAGTTTCCTCTTCAACAGTTTGAAGTTGTCTTTCCTTCATGACTTGGTGTTGGATCGATTTCCTTCGAAATTTACGCTTGAGGATTTGCTTGAATAACTTGAGAATATTTTTGGTGTTACAAAGTGTGAATAAATTCTTGATAGTTCGTGGTTCAGTTTGCAAGGTAACCTTTTCTCAAAGTGATTCCTCAGCCTTTTATAGTGAACTTTCAAAAATCTGCTCGTTGAAGAGATAGGCTGATATTCAAAAGTCACTTGTGTTCGTTGGCTTGTCTTGTTGCAGTCCTTGATGTTGACATTTCCTCGTATTAAATGAATGTTCAGCTTTTCAGAGTCTGACACGAGGTGCAGTGCTTTCCATTGGTTTATTCCTTTTGCACGCTTCGGGGATCGAACACTTTCTTTAAATGGCAAAGCATGGAAGTATTACTTATTTAAGTAAGCTTCTTGACTTCTCAGGCAACGGATTCTTTCATTGTCTTGACTTGATCAGCTTCTCTAACTTCCTCGGTGACTTCGAGTTAGCTTCCATTCAATGGATGACTCATCTGTCACTTCAACTTGAGACTTGGCTTCTTGAGTTGACTTGACTGACATTACACACAACAGATATCCCGGTGATACTCCTTCAATCGAGTTCTTGACTTCTCCTCCTTGCCATACTCGGTTGTTTCACAAATGAGTCTTTATTTCGATCTTGATTGACTTCTTGTATATCCAGCATAGCCGACTTGACTCACCAGACAAATTTCTATCTATTACAATGCAAATTACAAGGAAAATGGAGTGCCAATTTTCTAGTCTAAGTTTTACATGGCATTCATCAAAATCTAAACAATAAATTTCCCAACAATTTTCCCCTTTTTGATGATGCCAAAATTTAAAACATACAAACAAAATGTAAGCATGAAAGATACATACGACAGTAGTAAAGAGAATGTATGCGTAGAATCAATCTTTTATTGATCATATCATTCTTGTTCTTTACACAGCTGTTTACAATGTGTATCATAGCAAACATAGCATTCTATATCTAAGCAAAAGTATAGAAATTACAGATTTCTTATTCAACGTACAGAAGACTTACATACATATGTATTTACAACAGTAAAATACATGAAGGGGTTGACAAAGAAACACTTCATCGCTTCGCCGCCTCCTTTCTTTTCTTCACTCTGTCGTCCTCTGGTCTCTTTCTTTTCTTCTCTTCTTCAGCAGCCTTCTTCCTTTCGTATGCTCTCTTTGCTGCATCGTCTCTTCGCTTTCTTTCTTGCCTTTCTTCCCACAGTTGATCTTGCCTTTTGTTTTCTTCTTCAATCCTTTTGACATAGTCAGCATTCTCCCTAGCCACTTCCCGGTTGGCTACTTCATCATATCTAGCCTAGTAGATCCTTCTCTTCTTGCCCGGATCTACATACTCAATATTTTTGGGTAGAGGTCTAGGTTTAAAACCTCTGCCTCCACCACTCCTTCCTCTTCCTCTGGGCGTATATTGTACTGGAGTCTTCTTCTTGCCAGTTAAATGGCTACTTGTAGTCTGCTGCCTATCAGCTTCTTCACAAAGCTTTAGACCCTTCTCCTAATACAAGTCCCAGTCTTGGGCTATGGACATATTTTTTAAGTATCCCTCGGATTTGAGCGTTTCGAATTCTTCCACTGATCGTAGCTTATCTCCGTCGTCTGGAATGCCATCTGTGTCTTTTCCTGCCGGAATGCCTCCATATTGTTTCAATATATCCATCACACGGGCATCCATTTTTCCTTCGACCTCCTTCATCCCTGCTTCTACGATTTTTCTCTTCTCAGACATAGGAACAACAGAGTGTTGGAGCGGCAGAGTTACTGGTAGTTTGCAGATTATGTCAGCTGTGACAAGGCCTTGTTGAGGGGTTTCAGCAAACATTAGAATCATATCTTTTGAACCTTCCCCCTCAACTGCTTTTCCCTTTTCTTTCTTCTGTTCTTCAACTGTTTTCTTCTTCTTCTCAACAGTTGCGTCCTTCTCTTTCTCATCCAATGACCCTTTCAACATCTTCAGGTATTCCTCTTCCCCCTTTTTGGCATCATCAAAGGAGAAAGGAACCCCTGGGAACATGCCAGCAAGCATGAAATCTAGGCGGCTGATAGCTATGTTTTGCTTAGAGTCTGCTGCGGAGTATGCTGTACGAAATTCTAAGCGGGTGGCTTTGGATTCGGCTGCCACCAACTTCATTTCAGCCATGAGAATGCCGAATTTGTTATTCATATTTTCCTCTACGCGCAGAAGTTCTTTCTTGTGAAATTCTCGCAGCAGTTCCATTTCAGTGTTGTGGGAGGCATGCATTCTGTCAATATTTTCCTACATCCTCCTCTTCATGTCAGCATTATCAGCGCTCCAGATCAACATTTTGTTGTACAATGCCTTGAAATATCTGACTTGTTTTAGTCGCATTGTACGCTGCTGTTGACACCATTCCCTGATTCTAACTACTATTCCGCGCAGATCGGCCGTAAGATTAGAATCCCTGTTGTCCAGCCGCATATCCAATGTGGCCTGGTGCCGTCCTATCTTCTCAATCTCTGCAAAGATTGTCATGAAGACCTCTCGTACCTCAGGTGTCACCTCGGTCTCAGCGGCGGCCAAGCAACATCAAAATCAAAGTTTGATGGGACGATAGTATCTGTGGGAATAACTGAGTTAGGTCTGACGTTGAAGCGTCGCTGCTCTCGAGTTATTTCTTCATCAAGTTCAAGCAGCTCAATAGAGAAAGGGAAAGTTTCTTCAATTGCATCATCACGGACATATGGTATAGATTCCACCATTACTCGTGCCTGTGATGTGCTCGGTTGAGTGGAGTCTGCTGCAGCTTTGGGAGCCTGCGCAGACGACTCGGTTTCAACTAGGCCTTGGTGAGTGGTTTGGCCAGCTGACTGAGCCTCAGCTGTCTTAACAGCTTCTTCGGCCTTAGTGGATTCTGCTAAATGAATTTGATGTTCCCCAGCTGCACCATCAGTATCATCGGAAGATGATGAGTCTTGAAGGCTTGGCTCATCATCAAAATTGAATGTTTGACGAGTAGCCTTGAGGTCTGGCTTGCTCGTACTTGGTAGAGCGTCCTCAGCTAAGTCTTTTTGATGTGCAGTTGGGGTAGACTCAGCTTCATCAGCAGATCCCAGGAAGGTTGTATCAAGATCATCCTGGGAGTCATGAAGAGCGCTGATTTCCACCTCTGAATCAGCAATTATGGTATGAGGAATGCTCTTATCTCCTTGATTTTTACCTAGGGAAGTCTCAACCTCCCTTAGGCCTTCATTACCTCATGTAGTCTCAACTGCAGCGGAGCCTTGTACAATCCCTTCGACAGGCGCAGCTGTCTTAGGGTCTTCTGCAGTGGCATCCACAGGAGTCTCAACTCCGTGGATTGTACTTTCAGTACCCAGAGTGTTAACTCCGAAGGAAGACCCATCATGTGTCTCGACTGCATCAGCAGCGTCATCAGCCTGCAGAGCTGTTGGCACTTCAGCTGAGACAGACTTAACTGTCCGAGCTTCGTTAGTGAAAACTTGTTGTGGTTCAATTTCTTTTTCTTTCTCCACTTCACCTCCTAGATTCAGGGTGGAGTCATCTGCAACATCCTCCGACCTAGCTGCAGTGGAGTGAGTTTTCCCCTCAGCTGGCTCTCCAGCTGAGTGACTTATGTTGGGGTCACTCTGCTCCAGATTTCCGACTTTGTCGAGTGAGTGTTCAGCCGTGGGGGCAGGTGGTAAGATGCCTCCAACAGAGGTTGGCTTAACTTGGGTGCCCAAATTCCCTGCGTCATCGCCAATTCCCTTAGATCCGTCTTCTGAGTGAACTGGGGAAGTGGTTACAAAGCAATAACAGTGGCAATCTGTTGTACCACTCCCAACGGATCAATTTCATTGTGATTTGGAAGACTCTCCTGGTCCTTCCATCGCCTCTTTCTCATGCATCGTGTGGATTCCAAAGATGGCTTCTTTGCATGTCCAATTTTTCTTGTGCAGCAATAGGGTCCATGTCCTCATCACTATCTGAAAGCATGTCGAGATGAGGATGAGTATGGTCGCTGGTTCCAGTGAGAGGACAAATGCTGGCTTTCTCACGCGCCTCTGCTTCCTCAGCTGCTCTTGCATGTTCGTTTTCCTTTCGAATTTGCAGCATGTTAATACAGTTATCCTCATCCAGGGCTTGCAGCACAGTATCAACTTCGAGAAACCTGAAGAGTTCCTTTTCCTCATCAATAAACTCTGGGTGTTCAAACTGCACCCTAGAGTGACTCAACTTCCATTTCCTCCATGCTCTTAGACGATTTTGGATGTCTGGGTATAATGGAGAGCATATGATTACATCATCATCTTCATTCTCTCCCTGTTGCCCTTCCTTTTCAGGAAAGGAGGGTAGCAAACTCTGTTGCTCTTCACCCTCAGCAGCGTCTGTCGCAGGTGGAGATACAGTCCTGTCGACAGGGGATACTGCTGTCTCAGCTGCTTGTTCCTAAGTTGTTCTGTCCACAGTTGGGTCTTCAACTTGCCTCTGCTAATTGCCTTCGGCAGATTTGGCGGTTTCATCAAGCACTTCTGCAGACTGCACCTCTTCCGCAGTCTCAGTGATTTGCTCCAGCTGAGTTGTAGACTCAACCGTCTTCTCAAGCTCCGAAAGCTTGGTGAGTCTTCTCCTTCTCTTAGTTTTCACCAGAGGAATGTCTAGTTCTACTTCCTCCGGTTCCTCGAAGGTAAAGGCCTTTGGAGTTTCCTTAGAGGCAGTTGCCTTTCTCGCCTTGGCAGTCCTCTTCTTCTTCATTCCTGGAGAAGGTATTAAGGATTACTTCTCCACCGCGGCGCAGGGCAGAGACACAACCTGCAGGCGGGTGACTTACGCAGGGGCAGGTGCGGTTTTCTTCTTTGCTGCTGGGGAAACCTTCTTCTTTCAAGATGCATGGGCAGCTTTCTTCTTCGGAGGGGAGGTAACAGCTCTTTCCTTAGGGTCAGCTGATTCCCCCTCACTGGTGTCCGCCCGCTTGGCGTATGCTCTCTTCTGGGCTCCAGACAAGTTGGCCCAAAACATCTTCGTGTTAACATGGAATGATTTTCCATGTTGAAGGGGAACACCCTTCACCTCCATTAGATGGCCAATGACTAGGCCATAGCCCAGAGATCCTCCAAATGACCCATCGTCCTTGAAGGACTTATTTGCAACATTCTGGCAGACTCTGCTATAGACAAATTTTGCCCAGTTGACCTTCTTCTCCTCCATGATCGTAGCCATGACCATCAGCTTGGTTTTGGACAGCTGATTGAAGCTTCCAAACTTCATGTCTACACATTTGGCAACGATATCCAACAGTTTGTGATAATCATCCTTCAGCAGCTTCTTGTCAGCTGTGTATACCACTTTTGCAGCACACTCGGGTTTGGCCAATTCCTTCCATGCAGCGACCAAATCAACATCTGCTTCATATATCTCTGGCACGCCCTCCGATAGCAATAACAATGCTCCGCAAGGTCCTTTGCAGTAATTAGAATGTCCTTGCGGTGGACGGAGGATTTAATCCTTTCGTCCTGCACCTCAGCAATTACGTAGAACTGGGGGACCTCCTCTACGTACGTCATTTGGTATTCCAATGTGAGAAAGGGTTTCAACCCGGATTTCTCAATCTTATCAGCTATCTTCTTCACAAGGGTTTCATCGGAACCCTATTTAATCATCCCTTCAAAATCCATGGTTGATCCAGTGTGGATTTGCTTTGCGGGTTTAGTAAAATCATATGCTGGTGCCATTTTAGTGATTTTTGCCGAACGAAACTTGACGAACATGCTTTGAAGACTGGTAGGGTTTTGATAGAAAAGATACTTGCTTTCTTTGCTTTGGAAAGATGAACAGTTTAAGTGAGAGAAAAACTGAACGAAAGGGTATATAAGGGGTATGAAAGGACGTGTTTTTGATTTTTGAAATATTGATCAAGATCAACGGCTCAGATTTAGCACGTCTCATTTGCATTTAATTGCTCGCATTTAATGCGGCAGCACTTGGTTTTAGCACTTTGTTAATTATCAGTTGGATAGCAAGTTATCAGCAGATATAAAGTGATATGCAGAAATAAAATGTTGAAATGTAAAAGACACAATAATGTTTATAGAGGTTCAAAGATGGGGTAATTCTTCTACTCATCTCTTCTCCAACTCCTGGAGGAATCCACTAAGTATTGATCAGAGTACAAAGTGGTTATCAGTCCAGATACAAGTCTTGATCACACAGCTGACTTGATCCTTTGGGACTCATTCTGGAGATGCCTTGGTCACACAGCTGGCTTCTCGTCTGACTCAGCTTCTTCACAGGGCGGCTGCCATGCTACTTCAGCTCACTTGCTCAATCCTCTTGGATTTGATCACGAAGCCCTCCAATAACTTGAGACTAGTTCCACCTTGAACCTTTCTACAATCCTCCTTGGAATGTAGACCCCTTTTGATTCTTCAAAAGTTTCCTCTTCAACAGTTTGAAGTTGTCTTTCCTTCACAGCTTGGTGTTGGATCGATTTCCTTCGAAATTTACGCTTGAGGATTTGCTTGAATAACTTGAGAATATTTTGCAGGTTACAGTGTGAATAAATTCTTGATAGTTCGTGGTTCAGGTTTGCAAGGTAACCTTTTCTCAAAGTGATTCCTCAGCCTTTTATAGTGAACTTTCAAAAATCTGCTCGTTGAAGAGATAGGCTGATATTCAAAAGTCACTTGTGTTCGTTGGCTTGTCTTGTTGCAGTCCTTGATGTTGACATTTCCTCGTATTAAATGAATGTTGACTTTTCGTAGTCGACACGAGGTGATGATTCCCATTGGTTTATTCCTTTTGCACGCTTCTGGGACTGAACACTTTCAGACATGGCAGCATGTAAGTATTACTTATTTAAGTAAGCTTCTTGACTTCTGTGCAACGGATTCTTTTCAGTTGTCTTGACTTGATCATAGCTTCTCTAACTTCCCAGGTGACTTGAGTTAGCTTCCAATCAATGGATGACTCATCATCACTTCAACTTGAGACTTGGCTTCTTGAGTTGACTTGACTAACACTTCACACAGCTGTATCCCAGTTGATACTCCTTCAGTCGAGTTCTTGACTTCTTCTCCTTGCAATAATTAGTTGTTTCACAGCGGAGTCTTCATTTCAGTCTTCAATTGACTTTTTGTATATCCAGGCATAGCTGACTTGACTTAGCTCGTACAGCCCTATCTATTACAATGCAAATTACAAGGAAAATGGGGTGCCAACTTTCTAGTCTAAGTTTTACATGGCATTCATCAAAATCTAAACAATAAATTTCCCAATATTATGTGATGCAATATTTTCCCGTACAAAGTGTAAATCCAACTCCACATGTTTGGTTCTAGCATGAAGAATAGGATTTGAGGCTAGAGCAATGGTACTGAGATTGTCAACCCATATGACATGAATCTTTGAAGGAAGAAAATGAATTTCAAAAAGAAGATGTTGTAACCAAACCATCTCAGTTGTAGCATGTGCTAAGCTTCTGTATTCTGCCTCAGTACGACATCTTGAGACATAACTTTGTTTTTTTTACACACCACAAAATCATATTCCCCCCCAAAAAAATGCAATAGCCTGTAGTTGATTTCCTATCATCAAGATCTGCTGCCCAATCAGAGTCAGAAAAACCAACAAGATCAAGGTGTTGTGAGGATGTAATATGAAGTACATAGTCTATGGTTCCTGCCAAATATCTCAACACCCGTTTCTGACCTTCCAATGCTCATCAAGAGGAGGACATGTATTGAGAAATTTTGTTAACACTGAAAGCAATTCCTGGCCTTGTGATAGTCACATATTCCAATCCCCCAACCAAGCTTCTATATAAGAAACCATCAACTGTGGGAAGACCTTTGTTTTTAGACAAAGAAAGAGATGATACAATGGGTGTAGGAGTCCATTTATCTTCAATCATCTTAGCCTTCAGTAAAAAATCTTTAATGTATTGGCCCTGATGTAAGTGTAATCTTTGTGTTGTCTGTGTTATCTCAAGACCAAGAAAATGGTGTAATGACCCAAGATCCTTTAAAGAAAATTTTTGTTGAGCTGAGAAATGAGGAGATTAATCTCTGTGACTTGATTCCGTGTAATCAAGGTATCATCAACATAAATAAGCAAGAAGATTACAGAATCCTTCTTATACTGATAAAACAAGGAGGAATCAACCTTTGAGGCAAGAAAACCAAGAGAGTATAGAACACTTTTGATTTTAAGAAACCATGCTCTAGATGCCTGCTTAAGTCTATACAAGGCCTTGGACAATTTAGACACTAACTGAGAATCATTCCCTTGTTCAAAACCAACTGGTTGTGCCATAAAAATTTCTTCTTGAAGATCCCAATTCAAGAAGGCATTATTGATGTCAAGTTTCCTTATAGACTATCCTTTATCAACAGCAATAGTCAAGATGACTCTGATAGTTGTAGGCTAAACAACTGGACAGAAAGTCTCCTTAAAATCATGGCCAGCAGCTTGAGAATAACCCTATGCAACTAATCTTGCTTTATACCTTGATATTTTCCCATCAGTTGATCTTTTTAATTTAAAAACCCATCTGCAGCCTACAAATTCTTCCCATCTGGTAAATGAGTCAAAGTCCAGGTGTTATTTCTCATTAGAGCATCATATTCTTCTTCCATAGCTGACTTCCAATTTGGATCACTTAGAGCTTGCTGCACAAATTTGGGTTCAACCTTTGTTTCAGCATTAGTGTGAACATTGAAGAGCTTTGGTTTATGTATACATGTTCTTGCTCTAGTGATCATAGGATGTCTCCTATGATTACATTCATCTTGCAATTGCTCATGAATAGAAAGGAACCTTTAAGTTCATCTTGCAAACAGAAACAGGAGTACTACTATGCTTAACTGGCAAATGAACTTCTAATGGAATAGTACAAAAACTAGCATCACTATCATGTATGGATTGAGGTGAAGAAGGAATAGAGACAGAATAGAAAACTTCTTGTGGCAAAACCGAAGCAGTAGCAGTATCAGTTGTTGGAGGGCCATGAGTGACTGTAACAGAAGGAGTTTGGAGAAAAGAGCTGGAAAGAGGGGAAGGAATGGAAAAAGCAGTAGGATGGTGGTTGACTTGATTTTGGAAAGGAAAAACATTTTCATCAAACAAAACATGCCTAGTAATAATCACTTTCCCCCCTCGAAGAAGAATTTCATATCCCTTATGTGAATTACTATAACCTATGAAAGTGCCATGAGTGGATCTGTATTGGAGCTTGTGCTTATTGTAAATTCCGAGGTAAGGATAGGAGAGACATCCAAAAACTTTGAATCTAGAGTAATCAGGCTTGTGTCCATAAAGCTTTTCAAGAGGACTAGAAAGGTTCAAAACTTTGGTAGGGGTTCTGTTGATGAGGTAAATGCCAAATATGAAAATGTCATCCCAGAATTTTGAGGGTAATCCTGACTGAGCTAGCAGAGCTAAGCCCATTTCCACAATATGTCTATTCTTTGTTTCTCCAAGTCCATTTTGTTGGGGTGTATATGGAAAATATATTCTATGAACAATCCCATTAACTTGAAAGAATTTAGTTAAGGCTCTATATTCACCTCCCCGATCACTTTGTATGGATTTGATTTTTAGAGTCAGCTGATTTCAATCATGTTTTTGAAATGGATGAAAACATTATACACCTCTGATTTTGATTTAAGAAGAAACAACCATGTGAAACGAGTTTATTCATCTATAAAGCTTACACAGTAATTGAATACATTTGAAGATTTAATGGGAGATGGTCCCCATAAATCAGTATGAATGATTTCCATTGGTGCAGTGCAATGTGTTGCAGAATGAGGAAAAGGTAATCTGTGAGCTTTTGACAAAGCACAAAAAGTACATAAACTGGAAGATTTCATAGAAAAAGAAATATTACAATCATTCAAGACTCTTTTAACAACATCAATGCTAGCATGACCTATTCGTTTATGCCACAAGTCAATACTACAAGAGTTTTGTAAGCTGGTAGAATAAAGACTAGGACTAAAACTATTTTTTGGAGCTGGATTGATATCCTTGTTGGAAATGGGAGAATGCTGGAAATTGTGAAGTTGAAAATGGTAAAGTCATCCTTTAACTGTTCCCTTGAGAAGTACTTCATTGGTGATTCGATCCTTAACAAGACAAAAGAGAGGGTGAAATTCAAAGAAAACTTATTATCAAAAGCAACCTGAGAGACACTTATAAGGTTTTTACTTATGTTAGGAACATGGAGAAGATTTTTGAGAATGAATTGTTTAGAGCAAGAAGGAGAATGAAGATGAGTGGTGCCAGTATGAGCAATATCATTACCTGTTCCATTTCCCATGAGAAGCTTGCTGGTGACATTATACTCAGTAGAAATATTAATATTGGCAAGGTCATTGGTAACGTGATTGATTACACCAGAATCAGGGAACCATGAGCTTTCTGAACCTACATCAGAGAAATTTCGAATGGAGGATGCTTGAGTCATGTTAAGAGTGGGATTCATGTTTTGTCCCTGGAACAACTGAGTAGTGTTGATGTTGTTATTTCCAACATTAGAATCATATATGTGCCAGCACCTTTCAGCAGTATGTCGAGTAATACCACAAAGTTGGCAAATCAACCTATTACCATTTCTGCCACCCCTGCCTCTAAAAGGTCCTCTACTAAACCTCCCATCTATTGGTTTGGTTAACAAACTGATTTCTGCCTCTTCCAAAAGATTGGTTAGGGAAAAATCTCTTTTTTAGGATGGCTGAGCAACATTGTTAACAGAGGGCAAATAACCATCACTGTTAACCAAAGGAACAACAATGGATTCAAGCCTTGTTTCATAGCTTAAGCAAAGACTGGATTTCAACAACACTTAATTGCTTCAATCTAGATGTTGCAGAGACCATTATTGCATTATATTCACTCCCTAAACCAGCTAAAATATGTCGACCTTGATCATTTTCAGATAACTTTTCTCCTGCAGAAGCCAGTAAGTCAAAACATCCCTTCATCTTTCCAAGATAATCTCTCATGCTTAAATTTTCTTTTCTAAAAGTCTGCAGCTTTAGCTTATATTGATGAAGCTTACCTTGAGACTGACTGGAAAAATGAGTTTCAATGGTTTGCCAAATATCTCTTGTTGTAATGAGTCCTACCATAAGAATCAACATACTTTGTGACAAAGAGGAGAGAATCCAAGAAGCTAAAAGCTGATCATGTCTCTGCCATGTGATATATTCAAGATTGATTGTTTGTGTTTGATTTTCTGAGGTAAGAATCTGAATAGGTATGACAACATATTCAAGAATAAAGTGTTGCAATCCATAACCTCGAATTGTAGTGAGAACCTGTTGCTTCCAAATAAGGAAGTTATCTTCATCAAGCTTAATTGAAATAAGCTGATTTTGAAGAAATAGAAATATAAAGCGAGAGGAGCAAGTGTTGCTTCATCTTGGGTTGTGGATTCGTCTAAATCATCCATGTCAAGAAGATGATCAAACAAAAAAGGTAAAAAGAAGAAAAATACAGCAGGGGTGTGCAGGGTTAGGTAAAATCTGCTCTGATACCATGAAAGAAAAGCATATAAAAACTAGAAAAGTAAAAAACCATTGCAATCTATATTGGATATAAAAGTTGTGTATTCAATCTTATATTAGAATCAGCAATACAGAGGAGTATCTATAGCAGCAGGAGCACAACGTCCTTCTCCAATGATTGGATGATAAAGGAATATGCTAACAACCTTGTATTATCCTAAGCTAGATGAGGGACACTTGGCATAATCTGAGATATGCATAGTACAATGATTAATTAAGCTATGTTCAGATATATTTATATCTCTCTAACAGTTTAAAATTCAAGACGCCGTAGGTTTAACATAATTGAGAAAGGGAAGAAATAGTTCCAAAAAGATAACCTTCAAATCCGTGAGCTCTATCATTCAAAGGAACTTGAGATCTCAGAAATTGTAATTTGATTGATCCAATCAAAGAGAAAGTGAAGCAAATAGGGGCAGTGTAATATATGCTTAGAAAGAACTTCCATAGTTACAGACGAAAGAAAATAAAATTCGGCAATGAAGTGTAGGTCCCAAGGGGTATGGTGTAAGGTTTAGAAGGGGGGTTGAATAAACCTTACCAAATTTACACTTTTAGTATTTTTAAGAATTTCAACAGAGTTGACTCAAATCAGCTAAGTCCTTGGGGGACAGCTAGGTTGGCTATCTTCAGCTAAGTTACCCACTCAATAGACTCGACTGAGCTGTTGATAGTATAACCCGGCTACGTCAGCTAACACTAAACATTTAGATGATTTGGTTTTTAACAGCGGAAGACTTAAAATCCTTTGTTTGTTTAAAGCTCAATTTTAACACTTGTTTTAACACTTGTTATTATCATTTAGATAGCAATATAACTTATCAGCAGATATGAAAAATATAAGCAAGAAAATAAATGTTGAAAGTAAATGACACAAGTAATTTATAGTGATTCGAGGATGGGATAATTCCTCTACTCCAATCTTCTCCAACTCCCGGAGGAATCCACTAGGTAACAGATCAAGTTACAAAGTAGTTCCCAGTCAAGAGATAGCCTTGATCACACAACTGGCTTCTCCTGCGACTCAGCTTCTTCACAAGACAGATGCCTTGCTACTTCAGCTCCCTTCAAGTCTTTGGAATTGATCACACAACCTTCCAACAAACATGAATCTCCTGGTTCGACCTTGAACCTTTCTACAACTCCTTCAACTTGGAGAGTAGACCCCTTTTCATTCTTTAAACTTTTCCTCTTCAACTGGTTGAAGTAATCTTTCCTTCACAGCGTGTGTTGGATCGAGTTCCTTCGAGTTTTTGGTTTGAGGAATATCTTGATAAACTTGAGAATATTACAGGTTATGCTTGCTTGATAATTGCTTGATTCCTTAGTGCTTGGTTCAGGTAACCTTTTCTCAAATGCTTCCTCCGCCTTTTATAGTGTTCATTTGAAAATTTGCCCGTTAAAAAGATAGGGTATTTTCAAATTACACTTCTTGTTCGTTGGCCTGTCTTTTCTTGGTCTGTCACTTGTGATGTTGACCCTTCCTCGTATTAAATGGCTCTGCAACTTTACAGGGTCTGACACATGTTTCTATGTTTCCCATTAGTTTATTCGTTTTGCATGTTTCTGGGCCAAACACTTTAAGACCTAACAGCTTGGACATATTACTATATTAAGTAATATCCTTGACTTCCTTCCAATGGATCAATGTCAGTTGTCTTGACTAGACTGCTGCTTTTACCCTTTGACTTGAGTCTAATCCAATCATGGGAATGACTCAACTGTCACTTCAACTGTTAGACTTGGCTCCTTTTATTGACTTGGCTGACACTTCATCATACTTCACATAGATGTTCCTCAGCTGGCTCTCCTTCAGTAGAGTCCTTGTCTTCCATCTTGGCCATACTCAGCTGACACACGGCAGAGTCTTCACTCTAGTCTGTAGTTGACTTCTTGCTTTGTTTGACATAGCTGACTTCACTCAGCTCTTTCATTCCTATCTCTTACAAGATAGAATTACAAGGAAAATGGGATGCCAACTTCCTAGTCTAAGTTTTACATAGTATCATCAAAATCTTACAAATAAATTTCCTAACAATTTCCCCTTTTTTGATGATGCCAAAACATAAATAAAAATAAACATCAAACACAAGCAGTGCAGTAACAAAGAATGTAGGCTTTAAATAATCAATTTATTGATCATAGCATTTTTGTCCTTTACAAAGCTGTTTACAACAATATACTCTATACATTCATTGAAATACATGTAACAGAGTAAACTTACAAAGAAGGTATTAGATCTAACAACTAACTTACAAAGAACTTACAGTTGTGTATTTACAAAGTAAAATACATAAAGGGATTGCAGCCGTCTTTAACGCCTTGGTTGCTTCCTTTTTCACTCTTCAACATCAGCTCTCCTTCTATCCTCGTTAGCTCTCCTTCTCTTTCTTTCTTCTTCATCCTTCTTCTTCTTCTCATAAGCTCGCCTCGCAGCAGGGTCATCCCAACCTGTCTTTCCTCCCATTCACGAATTCTTCCTTCATTTACAGCTTCCTGTCTTCTCACAGCTTCAGCATTCTTGCGTGCAACTTTCAGGTTAGCTAGATGATCATATCCAGCCCAGTATATGATCCCTTTCTTCTGCGGATCAATATACTTGACATTCTCCGGATTTGGATGCGGCTGAGAACCTCTGCCTCTTCCACTTCCACTGGATCTTCCCCTTCCTCTTCCTGACTCAGCTCTTCCTCTAGGAGTGTATCAGATCGAGTTTTTGATTTTCGGTGAGTGATTTGCTTGAACTTTCTTTGCTCATCAACTGATTTGCATATGTCAAGACCCTTCTCCCAGTACAAATCCTAGGCTTACGGCAGAGTCATATCTTGGAAGTAGCCTTCTGCCTCTAGAGTTTGAAACTCCTCTAGGGATCTGGGTTCAGACCCAGCATCAGGCATAGTAATGTCTCTCGGGGGCTTGATCGAAGGAAAAACTTTTCCTGCTTGAGGACCATCATATTGCATTATGATATTCTGAATACGTGTAGACTGCTTTTCAGCTACTTTCTCAAATTCAGCTTCGATGGATTTTCTTGATTCTTTTATTGCCATCTCAGCTTTTTGTTCTACTGTCAGCTCTTTCGGCAGCTTGCTCAGAATTGAAGTTGTTATCTCTCCTTGTTGGGGTGTTTCAGCGAACATATGCTCCAGGGGGGGTTTTTGAGCTTCTTTTCCCATTAGCTATATCTTCCTTCTTCTCGACCTTATGACTCCATTTCTCTTCCTTCAGTCCCTTCAAGTCAAGTTGGTTGTTCGTCGAATTTTGCTTGTCATCTGCTTTGGAGTAGGCTATTTGGAATTCTGACCGTGTGCCTTTGACTCAGTTGCCATTAGTTTCATTTCTGTCTGAAGAAGAGCGAACTTCTGGTTCATGTTGTCCTCCAGTCATGCAATCTCGCTTTGGTGTTGCAGCTTGAGTAACTCCATATCCGACTTGTGGGAATCTTCAATTCTTACCATAAACTCCTTCTACCTCTGCTGAAACTGTGCATTGTTTATGCTCCATACTAACAACTCTGCAAAGAAATATTTGAAGTAGTGAACTTGCTCTAAACGCATAGCAGTAGTCTGTGCAGCCCATTTCCTGATCCGTAGGACAACGCCTTAAATATCTCCGCTGATGGTTGCATCATGGTTGTCCAGCCTTAGGTCTAACGATGCTAGGTGGTGTTCCATCTTCTCAATTTCTTCGCAAATATTCTTAAACGCCTTTTAGAATTTGGCTGTAGAAGCTGACTCTTCCTCAGGCCAAACATCATCGAAATCAAAGCCTATAGGCACATTGGAATCAGCTGGAATTACTGGCTCTTCCTGCACAGTGTACTTTGCTTGTTCTCTAGCAGATTCGGCATCTAGAGGTGGCAATTCAGCATTAAAGTGGAAAATCTCTATAAACATATCATCCAGAACAAGAGGGATTCCCGTAGGTCCACGCTGTGGAGCCTTTCCCATCTCCTTTCATAGTGCTTCGGCTCTATTAGCCTCGACTGAGCTAGCTTCATCGGCGGTTAACGCAGCTGTGGGAGCCTGTTGTTGAGCTAAATGAGTTCTGCTTGAGCAGCTGTGTTAGCTCGCTCACCGATCGATTTCACCGGGCGATTGTTTTGGTTTGCCCAGCTGACTGATCCTCAGCTGTGTTAACAACTTCACTGATATTAGTTTGTGTTTATATTTGAGTATCCTGGTCCTCAGCTGTTTTATCAGCATCATCGGAGTGAGATGTAGCCATGGGGGTTGGCTCTTCCTCTAATACGAACCTCATCGGAGCTGTTTTATCACTCCGAGAGTCTAGAGCATCCTCAGCCTTGTCCTTGGCAGATTCATTAATAGGTGTGGACTCGGCTTCATTGTCTAATTCTAAAAAATATGTATCAATGTTTTCTTGGGAATCACTGAGAGTGCTGATTTTGTCTGCTTCATCAGCTGTCTCGACAAGAGGAATTTTCTCATTCTCAACTTCTTTACCTAAGGAAGTCTCAACCTCCTTTAGGCCTTCATTACCCCCAACAGTCTCAACCGTTGTAGAGCCTTCAACATTCCCTTCGGCAGACTCAGCTTCCTTGGGGTCTTTGATGGCATCTGTCGGAGTCTCAATTCCAAGGATTGCGCTTTCATGGCTAGGAGTCTTAATTCCCATGGCCTTTTTTCCATCCATTGCATTAGCTACATCAGCAGCGTCATCGGCCTTCAATACAGAGGGAGTTTCATCTGGTACAGTCTCAACCGTCCGAGCTTCATCAACTACACTCTGCTTATCCATTTATTTCTCACCATCGCCTCCTAAATACATAGTTTGGTCTCCCACAGCATCCTCAGACCTAGCTGTGGTGGAGAGAGCTTTCCCCTCAGCTGGTGCACCAGCTAAGTTAATGGTGGTGGGGTTACTCGGTTGTTTGTCCTTTTGAGTAATCAGCCATGGGGGCAGGTGTCTCAACACCCTCAGGGTTTGGCTTGGCCAGGGTGCCCTCTACATCTCCTTTCCTAGCTTCATCGCCGTTCCCCTGAGAGTCATTTCAGATTGCACGGGGGATAAGATGGTAGCAATGTCAGTTGCAATCTTTTGCGCCACACCCAAAGGATCAGATCGAGGAGAGAGTTGGGAAGACTCTCCTGGACCTTCTTGAAGTTGTTGCTCGTGAATGGCTCTTGATTCCTTAATGGTCTGTTGGAACTCGGCCTTTTCAACTGCTACAGCTGGGTCCAACTCCTCTAGATCGCTGCTGTCAATTGACTGCGTGACATGCTCATGATCGCCAGTGAACATGCACATCTTTGATTTCTCAAGAGCTTTGGCTTTCTCCAAAGCTTTCTCCTTTTCATCTTCTTTGATAGCACAGAGGGCATCCATGCAGAATTCCTCATTAAGAGCATAGTGGATGGAGATGTTTCCTAGGAAGCTTAAGAGCTCCACTTTTTCTTTGATGTATTCAGGATGCACAAATTGTTGTCAAGAGAAGTCCAGCTTCCATCTTCTCCATTCCCTCAATCTCTTATGAATCTCTGGGTAGACTGGAGAGTACATAATCACATCATCATCATCATCTCCATCCTCTGAAATCATAGCAAATGGGGATTGATCCTCATCAGGTACATTAGCATCAGTCTGAGGAGATGAGACAACTCTTTCTTCAAGAGTCTCGGTTGTCTCAGCTATTTCCTTCTCCACAGTTGTCTTACGAACAGCTGGGTCTTCTACACTCTGCTGATCAACATCATCAGTCTTCTGGGCATCCATGGTGGCAACATATCACCATCCTTTTTCTTGAGACTGCTCTTCTTGAGCATCAGCAGTCTCTTCGGGCTTCTCCAGGTGAGTGGCGGACTCAGCTTTCTCCAGATCAGACTTCCTAACAAGTCTTCTCCTCTTGGCTATGACAAGAGGAACAATATCCTCTTCAGCTGTTTCAGTGGTGGCTTCTGGCTCCACCATCTTTAACGTTTTCGCAACAGCTCGGATGCAGGGGCAGGGGCTTCTGGATCAGCTGTTGGGGCAGGTGCTTGTGGCTCGGCTGCAGCGGCAGGAGCTTTCCTGGATTTGGCTGCAGCGGCAGGAGCTTTCCTGGATTTGGCTGCAGGGGCAGGTGCAAGCTTAGCTGCCGCAGCTCCCTTCTTTGAGATAGACTTGGGAGAGAGCTGGAGTGGTCGCAGCTGTGTCTTCGGCAGGGTCAGCTGATCACAAAATTCTTACCGCAAGCGTATGGTGTCAAATTTTAGTATAGGTTTAGAAAGTAGGGTTATCGTCTCCACATGGATTGTTATCAGATTTTATACTAAGTACTATAATTAAAATAGCTTAACTCTATCTACAAATCGAAAAGAGATGGTGATTTATTAAACTAAAAATAAAACAAACAAATTGGTTCAGACAATTAATCAAACACTAAAAAGATGAATTCTAGATGGTTGATTTCACCTAGTTATCCCCTATGTTTTCAATCCAGTTTATTAATCACAAGTTATCAATTTATAAGCCAATATTCCTACCGTTTATCACTTCCTCTCTCGAGTGCCAAGTGATTCTAGGTTCCAATTTCTGATTTCGATATCTCTATAAAAATCATAAATTAAACCCTAATACGCTCAATGAATATTCTATCACAGGCTTCAAAAGATTCATAAATCTCTCGATTCTATAAAACCCTAGGTTGTGCTATTCTATGGCCAGGCATTCAATTACCTCTCTCGAGCGTCAAATCAAACACGCCAAACAATCTAAATTATTGATCAGATAATCCAGATGCAATCAAATCAAATAGCACAAATAGATTAAATAAAATGCGAGTTTCATAAACTGGAAATCAAAACATAGGTTCAAACGTAAGTTTCATCAATCCCCTAGAAAAATGGATTTAGCTCATATTGGATGTACAAAAACTCGTAAAGAAATAATTATACATCTCAAGAAATTGACAAAGAAAAACAAAGAAAGAATTGAGAAGAAAAGAGAAGGAATTCTCGTTGTGTCTAGACGAGAAGTGCCTCCAATTGCCGTCCCGAATCCTAGCTCTCAGTCTCTTGCCGTGCGTTGTGCTCAAAATAATGTCCAACCCCTGTCCCGTATGCGAGTTCTTGTATTTATAAGCTTGAAACCCTCGAAAATCCATCAAAAAGCCCACGACCAAAAATAGCCCAGGTTCAGCCCGTCGACGCGAGTTGCGGTGCACATCGCGCGTCGCCGATGCTGGGCTGTTTTTCCGCTTCTTGGCTCACTGGCTGCAGCATGCATTAGCGCATTAGCGTCTTTGCCGCGCTCCCTTCGTCATGTTGCGATTGCTTGCCGATGCCGGCCATGGCGCGCTCAGTAGCGCCCATCCCCTGCTCCCCTGCATGCTGGTCGCTAATTTTGCTGGATATCCAGCTGCTTGAAAGGCGGTGCAGCTCCCCTTCATCATGCCCGTTGTACTATTTTACACCCCCGCGCTGCGGCGCGGGGGTTTTGGCGCTGCGGCGCTCGTCCTTGCACGATGTTTTCCATTTTTCTGCTTCTAAAATGCGATCTTCACCTCTCAAACACGTTTTTAATCGTTTTTAACCAATTTCGGCCTCCAAGATCAGTCCCAATTCTCAAACGACAACAAATGATACAAACTCGACTCAAACGACACTAAAATACTCGAAAACAACGCAAAATCCTAGTCTAGAATACTCAAGACATTGGTATAAAAACCAACTTAACAAATACCCCCAAACTTAGACGTTTGCTTGTCCTCAAGCAATTACAGACTCTAAAAAATGACAAACATGAAGGAAACAAAAATAAAGACGACTGACTCAACAAACCAACTACGAAACTTCACAACCAAACTCACTCGTCAAATTTCGTTTTACTATCAATCAAGCACGTATTTTCACAAAGTGATCATGAAGGTGGAATGTTCATGCCAACCCCGTTTTCATTATCCAAATAGATTCACGCAATCAAGTGTTTTCAAAATGATCCACTTTTTGAATATAGAGATGAGATGCTTACCGGACTCCATAGGCTTGTCTTTCACACTAATCTCCACTAATGTAGGCTAATGTAACACAAGGATCAATAGGACTTTCAAAGTTTGTAATGTGGGCTTAGGGTAAGGTAAGAAAATATAGGATTAAGTGGCTCAAATCACCCAAACACACAATTATCACTTCGAATCATCAATAAGCAACTACCCTTCACTTTTTGACATCCCCAATGCTTATGAACCTTCAATCCCGCAGATATTTCTCATTTGTTTTTTTTTTTTTTTTCCGAAAACCCCAAAATTTATTCTTTTGCATACATGGGGTTTCATATTTTCTTTTCTCGGGCAACTTCATTCAATTAAATACATACCTTTCTCATTATACCCTCCTCAACCTTCAACATTTTTCTATACTTTGTGTGTATGAGTGATGGGTAATTAGAATATTCACATTTAGGCTCTGGGTATCAGATTGGTTACCAAAGAAACGGGTTTATACGGCTCAAAGGGGGACACTAGGGAAAATATAATACAAAGGTAGGCATTTTAGGCTCTGGCTTGTACAAAGATGGCCTAAATCACTTCCTTAATGTTACTTCACCTAGGATTCACCTCTACTAGTGATCAGACAAGTTCTAGAATCTGGTGGGATCATAAAGGAACCACTCAATTGCATAATTCATCCCCAAATAAATCAACTGAGTTAAGCACATAGATGGAATTAATGGAAAGAAGAATAGATCACAGTTTAAACACATGCTCTCTTGACCGTTCAACTCATATTCAACAAATTCACTTAGTCATGCAGTTTCAAAGTTTTACAAACGATCCGACTCGATTTTAGACTCTTTTTTCGCTTTTTTTTTTTTTACTCAAGACTCGACTCGATGAATAAAAACAGATTACACCCCCAAACTTAAAACGACATTGTCCCCAATGGAGAGGTGGGAAAAAGGGACTTTCCTGGTTACCGAGGAGCGAAGGCTCCTTAAGTCATGTGGTACTACTATGTGTAGGGGGTGTCTCGTATAAGGTCACAATGCAGTCTAACGTGCAAGCCCGTGGGTGTTGTATGCCTCCGAGGTGTGGTCTTGTTCTTCCCATTCGCCTTAGTCCGGTCCCTCTTTGGTTTCGCATTTTTGCAACCTAGCAAGATAGACAAGAAAACAAAACTCATGGAACCAAGGAATTCGGTTATGGGTGAGAAATCGAAAATCAAAGCCCATACATAATGCACCCAAGTAGAAAATATAATGCCATGTCAAAAAGATAAGCAAAGATATGCAAGATAGCACTAAACAATGTGAAATTGTCATTGGTGCATTTTATCAAACACCTCATATGCATGAATTTGGGCAAAGATAGTGAATGCAATGGGTAACTCAATGCAATCCCAAAAATCAACACCAAGCCTAAGTCTAGCATGAGCAAACAATCCACAATCCACAAATCAACAACAATTATCTGAGCACTACTACAATCCAATCACACAACAATCACAAGATGGGGAAAACCATGGGGTGGGGTTTGGAAGTTGCAAACTTACCAAATAATGAGTGGATGAGATGAAAATGGTGTGTGTGGTGTTAGAGTGCTCCTTTGTGAAGATGGAATGGAATATGTGGGAGTTGCACAAATAAAATGGGTGGGGTATAGTGCAACTTACTCCTCCTAAGAATGCAAAAATTCAAAAAAAAACAAAAATAACTACTAAATTATATTAAACTAAGAAAGCAATAAAAGAGGCTTGGGTTGCCTCCCAAGAAGCGCTAAGTTTACAGTCTTCGGCCAGACTATATCAGATTATCCTCAAGTTGGGGCTCTAATAGGCATGTTATCCACATTGCCCTTAGAAACTTCCCAACCTCCAATGTCTTCAGCTATATTCCCAACCATTTGCTTACCATCATTTAATTCAAATTTTAGCCTGTTGGTTGGATGGATGGTGAATACAACTTTCTCCTGATTTGCCCGCAATGTTAGCTCCCCCATTTCTACATCGATCAAAGCCCATGTTGTAGCTAAAAATGGCCGCCCAAAGATGATAGGTATTTTCTTGTCCTCGTTCGCGTCCAACACTACAAAATCCATAGGAAAAACAAATTTATTAATTCTTACCAACACATCTTCAATGATTCCCCATGGATAGGTGATGGATCGATCAGCAAACTGCAAAGTGATATTGGACAGCTTCACCTCCCCGAGCCCAAACTTCGTCACATCAGCAAGAGATATCAGATTCACACTGGACCCAAGATCACAAAGTGGTTTCTCAAAGAAAACTCCTCCAATAGTACAAGGAATAGTGAAACTCCCTGGATCCTTCATTTTCTGAGGTAGTTTACTATGGACTATTGCACTACATTCCTCTGTCAAATAGACAGTCTCAAAATCTTCCAACTTCATTTTCTTGGATTCCAGTGGTTTCGCATAAATAGGTGATTCTTCGGGGCCGGGATGAATTTTTGCTTCCTTTTTCACGTAAACTGCATTGCAATGTTCTCTCGGATTAACCTATGTATCACTCGGGAACTTTCCCTTCTGCTGCAATGAGCTCACAGTTGTAGCCAACTGACCCATTTGTGTCTCGATCGACCTAATGTGCGTCTCCATTATGCTCATCTTAGTATTCAGACCATCAATCTGCGCCTCACTCCTATTCATTCGATTCCTGGTCTCTCCGATGAATGAGCCGAGCATCTCCTCAAGCGACTGCTTCTTTTCACCTCCGAGTGCATTGGAACTGGATGGGTTTGGATAACCCGGAGGTGGATTCAATACGTTCATGTTGTTGCTATAAGAGAGATTCTCATGATTGCAAAGTCCCGAGTGGTAGTGAGTTGGTAATGAATTACCTCTATTATTAAAATCTCGGTTATTCACATAATTGACTTGCTCGGCCTCGTGAGTGGCGGTTGCGTGAACGGCGGTGGGTGGAATCGCGGCTTGTTGTGGTGTGCCGCCGGTATTCATGATTGCCAATTGCTTTGTCAGACTTGAGATTTGGGCTGCCAAAGCTGACATTGTATCAAGCTCAAGAACACCGACAACCGGCTTCGGCGCTGATCTCTCGGAGGGCCATTGATAGCTGTTTGTGGCCATTTCTTCAAGTAGAAGTAAGGCCTCAGTCGGTGTTTTAGCCATCAATGTACCTCCTGATGCCGCATCTAGTATTGTCCTCGTATGCCCATTCAGCCCATTGTAGAAGTACTGAACCCTCTGCCAGTCTGCATAGCCATGTTGTGGGCATCTTCGCAACAGATCTTTAAGTCGCTCCCAAGCTTCGTATAACGGCTCAAAATCAATCTGTTGGAACTGGGCTATCTCACTTTTTAGTTGGAGTGTCTTGCTGGGAGGGAAAAAGTTTGCTAAGAATTTTTGAGTCAGATCATCCTAGCTCGTAATACTCCCAGGGGCGAACGTCTGTAACCACTGCCTGGCCTTATCCAGAAGTGAAAACAGGAAAAGCCTCAATCGAATGGCCTCATCAGTCACACTATTCATCTTGATGGTGTCGCAAATTTCCAAGAATGTGGCCAGATGTGTATTCGGATCATCCACTGGACGCCCCCCAAACTGATTCTGCTGAACCATGCTTATGAGGCCCGGTTTCAATTCGAAATTATTCGCATTTATGGGCTGGCGCACAATCCCGAAGTAATTCTGGTTCACGGTTGGTAGAAAGTAATCCCGGATTGCCCTTTCTGGTGCCTCAGGCTGTGGTGGCACATTCACGACCCGGTTTTTGTTATTCTCATCGTCCCCGCCTTCTACCATTGCTCGATTCTCTGCTTGCTTTGCTGCTCGGATTGCTCAAAGTGTCCTTTCAATCTCTAGATCAAAAGCAAGCAAATTAATATATTTGGAATCTCGCATAAACAGACAAGTCAAATGAGAAAAACAAAATTATAATTCCTATACTCTAGTATTAGTTTAAAATAAGATAAAACAATCCAGGGCAACGGCGCCAAAAACTTGATCGCGAAATTCTTACCGCAAGCGTACGGTGTCAAGTTTTAGTATAGGTTTAGAAAGTAGGGTTATCATCTCCACAGGGATTGTTATCGAATTTTATACTAAGTACTATAATTAAAATAGCTTAAGTCTATCTAGAAATCGAAAAGAGATGGTGATTTGTTAAACTAAAAATAAGCAAACAAATTGGTTCAGACAATTAATCAAACACTAAAAAGATGAATTCTAGATGGTTGATTTCACCTAGTTATCCCCTATGTTTTCAATCCAGTTTATTAATCACAAGTTATCAATTTATAAGCCAATATTCCTACCGTTTATCACTTCCTCTCTCGAGTGCCAAGTGATTCTAGGTTCCAATTTCTGATTTCGATATCTCTATAAAAATCATAAATTAAACCCTAATACGCTCAATGAATATTCCATCACAGGCTTCAAAAGATTCATAAATCTCTCGATTCTATGAGACCCTAGGTTGTGCTATTCTATGGCCAGGCGTTCAATTACCTCTCTCGAGCGTCAAATCAAACACGCCAAACAATCTAAATTATTGATCAGATAATCTAGATGCAATCAAATCAAATAGCACAAATAGATTAAATAAAATGCGAGTTTCATAAACTGGAAATCAAAACATAGGTTCAAACGTAAGTTACATCAATCCCGTAGAAAAATGGATTTAGCCCATATTGGATGTACAAAAACTCGTAAAGAAATAATTATACATCTCAAGAAATCGACAAAGAAAAACAAAGAAAAAATTGAAAAGAAAAGAGAAAGAATTCTCGCTGTGTCTAGACAAGAAGTGCCTCCAATTGCCATCCCGAATCCTAGCTCTCAGTCTTTTGCCATGCGTTGTGCTCAAAATAATGTCCAACCCCTGTCCCGTACACGAGTTCTTGTATTTATATGCTTAAAACCCTCGAAAATCCGTCAAAAAGCCCACGACTAAAAACGGCCCAGGTTCAGCCCGTCGACGCCGTTGCGGACATCGCGCTTCTTCGCAGCGTTGTTCTCTGTTGCTGCATGTTGTTTCCTTCTGCTTGCGCGCGCATCGCTTTTGCCCTTCGTCGTCCTCTCTACCGTTGATCTTGCTTTTCTCTCCGCCATGGCGCTCTAGCGTATTTGGGAATGGCGCGCTGCAGTGCGCCCATCCCCTGCTCCCCTACATGCTGGTCGCTAATTGATGTTGGATATCGAGCGTTGCAGTGCTCCCCCTTCATCATGCTCGCTGTACTATTTTACACCCCCACTATGCGGCGCGGGGGTTTTGGCGCTGTGGCGCTCGTCCTTGCATGATTTTTTCCATTTTTCTGCTTCTAAAATACGATCTTCACCTCTCAAACACGTTTTTAATCGTTTTTAACCAATTTCGGCCTCCAAGATCAGTCCCAATTCTCGAATGACAACAAATGATACAAACTCGACTCAAACGACACTAAAATACTCAAAAACACCGCAAAATCCTAGTCTAGAATACTCAATACATTGGTATAAAAACCAACTTAACATCAGCTGACTCACCCTCACTTGTGTCAGCTTTCCTGGCATGCACCTTCCTCTGAGCTCCAGAGAGGTTTGCCTTAAACATTTTCTTGTTTGCATGGAATGTATTTCCATGTCGCATGGCAATTCCCTTCACCTCCATCAAATGGCCAATCACCAGGCCATAACCCAACAAGCATCTGAAAGTCCCATCTTCCTTGAAGGACTTATTGATTACGTTATGGCATATACGGCTGAAGACAAACTCATCCCAGTTAACCTTCTTCTCTTGCATGATCGCAGCCATCCCTACTAGCTTAGTCCGAGATAGCTGGTTGAAACTTCCAAATTTCATGTCCACGTACTTGGACACGATGTCCATTAGTTTGTGGTAATCATCCTTGATCAATTCTTTCTTGGTTGTATAGACAGCCTTCGCAGCTGACTCAGGCTTGACTATCTCCTTCCAAGCCGCAACCAAGTTCACATCTTTTCGGCCTATTTCTTTCAGCCCATCAGTAGGCAACTTGCAATGTTCAGCAAGGTCCGCAGCAGTGATCTTGATGGCCTTGCCATGAACAGATGAACGAATCTCATCATCATGTACTTCCGCATTGACGTAGAACATTGCGACCTCTTCTAGGTATGTGTGAGAGAACTCCAGAGTGAGAAAGTCCTTCAAACCAGACTTCACGAGTTTCTCAGCAATTTTCTTCACAATGGTTTCATCAGCGCCCTATTTAATCATTCCCTTGAAGTCCACAGTGGATCCTGAGTGGATCTTCTCAGATAACTTAACGAAGTCATATGTAGCGTCCATTTTTAGAGAAAATAAACGGTGAAAAATACGTAAAAACATGATCTTTGAAAGTAGGGTTTTCGAACTGTTGCAGAGAGAGTTTTTCTTGCTTGTTAAAAACGAGAGAGTTTTCTGAGGAGAGAGAAAATGTGTTTTCGGTTTATATTGGACTTGAAGGAATGCTTTTTGGAATTTGAAAACTTGATCAAAATCGACAGTCAGGATTTAACCTTCAAAACCGCATTAATTTCCCCACATTAAATGCAGCAGCATTTATATCCAATCATATGTTTCACCGTGCAGCTTTTGTACTGACAGTCATAATTACGCTGATGTCATCCTTAAAAACATTTCCTCTCGCATAAAACGACCGCGTTTTTGTCACTTAGCTCATAATTGATTCAACTATCATCCAAAGTGACTTAACTCTGCTTATCTCTTCACATAAGACCACTCAGCTGTCAGTTAACTCGATACAGCTGCTTTCCCGTGTAGGCTGTTTCACTTGGCTAAAATGTACAACTTTCTAATTTTTCATTCTCTCTTGTTTTGTCTCTGCTGATTGAGTCTTCTGAGTGTCCTAACTCAGCTCAGTTAACCCTAGCTCATTCTTAAGCTCTTTAAATGTTGATTCACATAAGGGCTTTGTGAATATGCCAGCTAACTGCTTATCAGTTGAGATGTATTCCAAAGCGATGTCTTTCTTTTCAACATGATCTCTTATAAAATGATATCTGACATCAATGTGCTTTGTTCTTGAATGCAACAGTGGATTCTGAGTGATTGCAATAGCATTAGTGTTTATCACACATAATTGTAATTTCTCTTTCTTGAATATCATAGTCTCTCAGCTGTTGTCTCATCCATAAGACTTGGGCACAACAATTGCCTGCAAATATGTACTCTGCTTCAGCTGTGGATGTAGCTATTGAATTTTGTTTCTTGTTGAACCAAGAAACTAATCTGTTTCCAAGCATTTGACATGTACCTGATGTACTCTTCTTGTCAACTCTACATCCAACATAATATGAGTATGAGTATCCTACCAGCTTGAATCCTCCTTCCTTTGGATACCATAAGCCAACTTCTTGGCATCCCTTCAAATATCTTAGGATTCTCTTAGCTGCAGTCATGTGACTCTCTTTTGGTGCAGATTGAAATCTAGCACATACACCTACTGCAGAGGTGATGTCTAGCCTGCTTGTTGTTAAATGGAGGAATGAACCAATGAGGGCTCTATATATGGTTTGATCAACCGCTTTGCCATCTGCATCCATGTCCATCTTGACTGATGTATTCATATGAATCTTCATTGATGACTTCTCTTTCATTAAATCTCTGGCATACTTGGTTTGGCTTATGAAGGTTCCATCCTTCAATTGCTTGACTTGAAGTCCTAAGAAGAAAGTCAATTCTCCCATCATGCTCATCTCAAATTTGTCTTGCATGGGGTTTGAGAACTTGTCACGCAGCTCTTTGTTTGTGGATCCAAAGATGATATCATCCATATATGTTTGAACAAGCAGTATACTCTCTCCATCTTGAATCCTGAAGAGTGTTATGTCAACCTTGCCTTTGGTGAATCCATTGTCAATTAGAAACTGAGACAATGTATCATACCATGCTCTTGATGCTTGTTTCAATCCATACAATTCTTTCTTGAGCTTGTAGACTTTATCTCCAATAGTTTTCTGCTCAAAACCTGGAGATTGTTCAACATAGACTTCTTCCTCTAACAGTCCAATTAGAAATGCACTCTTCATACCCATTTGATATACAGTGAAGTTCTCATGTGCGGCATAAGCAAGAAAATCCTTATTTCTTCCAATCTGGCAATAGGAGCAAAGGTTTCATCACAATCTATACCTTATTCTAGGCAATACCCTTTGACTACCAATCTTGCTTAGTTTTTGACAACAGATCCTTCCTCATTCATCTTGTTTCTGAATATCCACGTAGGACCAATAACATTTTGGTGGGTTGGCCTTTGAACTAATTCTCATACTTTGTTTCTTTCAAACTGATTCAACTCTTCTTGCATAGCTTGAATCCAATGTGTATCTTCCAATGCTGGAGACACATCTTTAGGCTCTATTTGGGAAATAAAACAAGTGAACATTGCTTCATGTTGTGGTTTGGATTTGGTTCTTATGCCATCTCTAACATCTCCAATGATTAAGTCAGGTGGATGGTCTCTCAGCCATCTCACATCAGGGTGGAGTAAGTATGTTGGATTCAGCCGTCTTGCAGCTAAGTTGTCTTGAACCACTTCTTCATCATCATTCAGTTGCAGACCGTCCAGCTTTTTTTGAGATTCAGCTATCTCATTATCATCAGGGTTGAGTGCTCTCACTTCTGCTTCAACATAAGGACTCTTCTGCATAGTTGGTTGATTCTGCTTATCAGCTAGCTCATCAATGTCTTCTCCATTCACATTTGGCTCATCAAATACCACATGGATAGACTCTTCTGTGACCATAGTCCACTTGTTTAGCACTCTATAGGCTTTACTCTCAGCTGAGTATCCCAAAAAGATACCTTCACCAGCCTTAGCATCAAAAGCCTTCAAATTGTCCTTGCCATTGTTGTGGATGAAGCATTTACATCCAAATATCTTGAAATATCCAACGTTTGGCTTTCTCCCTGTCTAAATCTCATAGGGAGTCTTGGTTAATTGCTTATTAATCATGCATCTATTCTGAGTATAGCATGTTGTATTTATGGCTTCAGCCCAAAATCTCTTAGGCAATCCAGCTTCAGCTAACATTGTCCTTGCAGCTTCCTTGAGAGTTTTGTTCCTTCTTTCAACTACTCTATTCTATTGTGGAGTCCTTGCTGCTAACAACTCATGGGCAATACCATTTTCAACACAATACTAAGTTATAATCCCATTAACAAACTCAGTTTCCCTATCAGATCTTATCTTTATAATAGTTTGACTCTCCTCATTTTGAACTCTTCTCTTCCGCTTAGGCAACTTCTGCAGTGTTTCCTTCTTTTTACACATTAAAATTGTCCATGTATATCTTAAATAGTCATCCACCACCACTAAGGTATATTTATTTCCACTAATGCTAGCTGGCTCAATAAGACCAAATAAATCCATATGCAACAGATGCAATATCCTGGTTTAAGAAGGATTTGGCTTATCCTTGAATGAGGATTTGATTTGCTTTCCCATCTGGCAATCATTCCATAAGATGACTCCTTGCAAGCTTGTTGATTGTCTTGAAATTTAGGTGACTTAGCTTCTTATGCCACAGCTAACTGGATTCGGCTGTACTCCTTGCTAGCAGACATATGCTTGGTGTGAGAGACCAATCCACTACATACATATTCTTTTGTCTTGTTCCTTGCAGCACAATTTCATTAGATTCAGCATCCTTGATCTGGTATATCCCCATGTTGAATCCCACATTGCAGCCTTTGTCACAAAGTTGGTTGATGCTTAACAGGTTGAAATTGAGGCCTTCAACATAAGCAACATCTGTGATCTCCAGTCCATTCTTCTTAATGGATCTTGTGCCATTGATCTCCCCGGAGCTTCATTTCCTCCAAATATGACTTTTGCACCTCTGATCTCCTTGAATCTTGATAGATTTCTTTTATTTCCTGTCATATGTCTGGAACAACCACTATCCATGTACCAGGTTCCTTGGCACTCAGCTGTTCTTTGAACCTGCAATCAAGGAAATCAGTTTTTAGGTACCCATACTTGCCTGGGTCCTGGGGGTTAGTGCTATAAGATGCTCCAACCAACCTATAGCCAAATGATCTAACTCTAAGAAGTTGCCATCTATCAGTACCATAATCATAATGCACATTAGCAAATTGCTTGGCGGTATTAGGATCATACAGTTGTCTCTTTTGTCCGTATGCCTATGTGTTTGTTTTAGCAACTGCTTTCTTGGGTAGTTGTGGAATTTCTGAGTGTAGTGCTTGGGTGCATGAGTGTTCTGATAATAACTCTTTTGCCTTCGGAATGACCTTTGCTAAGGTTGAGGTCTTTGCCATTTTGGCTTGTATCCCATAGGTCATTGCTTATATTTCACATGGTTATTCCAATCAGCTTGGTTTGGATAATTTCTACCATTCCAATCATATGTATTTCTTTGATGAAATTTATGTGGTTTTTGGTAGCTCTGTTTAGCTCTTATAGAGTACTTTATGTTAGGAGTCTGTTGATGGACCTGTCTGAATTTCTTCTCAGTTGTCCTTTCAGCATACTCTACTGGCTTCTTTCCTTTTCCTTTATAACCAAGGCCAGTATGATTGTGATTGTGTTTTGGTGTGGATGTTGGTGCAACATATGGTGTTTTGGGTTTTTGGATTCCTTCATTGCTTGAAGATCCTTTTTCCAGAATCACTTCTGGAGTTTGACTGTGCACAAAGGAATTGAATCTTATGCTTGTCTTGTCTCCACACTCTTTTTTATTCATAATAAGTTAATCCAATGATTTTGATGCTTTTGTAAATGAGGCAATCACATTTTTAAGATATTTTTCTGTTTTCTCAGTAGCAGCTAACTCTGCTAAGATCTTGGCATTTTCAGCCTTCAGCTTAGTTTTCTCATCAACTATGTGACTCAGAGTACTTAGCTCTTTTGTCAGCTGTGAGTTTTGGCTTTTAAGCTGGTTGTTTTCCTCATTCAAAAGTGTGTGTGAGGTTTTAATGTGTTCAAAATCTTTCATCATTTTTCCTAATGAATCATAAAGATCTGTGGATGATGAAGTGTGTATGTCACAGTTACTATCACTTGAATCAGAATGAGATGAGTTAGAATGTACCTCATCTTCTTGATCTTGTTCTTTAGCCATGAGGCATATCAAAGCCTCTTCCTCTGTATCACTTGAATAGTCATCTTCACTGCTATCCGAGTCTGCTGCTTCTTTGCACTTGGTTGGCTCAGCAGTCTCAGCAGCCAACATGGTTTTCTTCTTTTCTTGTCTTCTTTCCCTGAAGACTCTTCTTTCTTCCTCATTTCTATATTTGTTGACTAGTGGATAGGAACAGTCAACAACAAAATGTCCTGGTTGTCTGCTGGTGGATAGGAACGGTCAACAGCAAAATGTCCTGGTTGTCTGCAATTCCAACATAGGTTTTCAGCTCTCTGATCATCTCTCTCGAGTCTTTGATTATCATCTCTCTGATAGTCAGCTCTTTGATGTTCAGCTCTCTAGGGCGGTCTGTCCTCTCTTGCTTTGGAAGGTGCTGAATGTCTCCTGGAGGTTTCACCCTTGTTTTTTTTGTAGTTCTTGTTAAAGAACTTGTTGAATCTCTTTACCATGAGGGCAATTTCCTCCTGGCTAATGGTCTCTTTGGCTCAGGTTTCTTCCCATCACTGGCCAATAATGTAGCTGTCTTGAGTACAACTGTTTTCTATTGCTCTTTCCTTCTCAGCTCAAATTCGTAGACTTTGAGATCTGAGAATAGCTCATGATTAGATGTTCTTAAGAGGTCCATTGAGTGTCTCAGGGCCATGACCTTCATTTCCCATTCAGCTAGGAGGGCTCTTAGTATCTTCATGCACATCTCCTTCTGAGTGTACTCTTTCCCAAGAGCTGAAAGCTCATTTGTTATCTTTATGAATCTGGCATCCAGCAGATCTAGACTTTCACCTGCAAGCATTTTAAAATTTTCAAATTTTTGAACAGCAATAGTTAATTTATTCTCTTTAATTTTTCTGATCTTTCACAAATCAGGGTTAGCTTATCCCAGATTTCTTTGGTTGATCTACATTACTTGACTTTGTTGAACATCGCCTTGTCCAACATCTTGTAGAGAATATCCTTGGCCACATTGTCCAGGTTATATCTCTTTCTATCTTCATTAGTCCATTCAGTGCAAGGTTTTTCAACCATGGTTGGTCTAGCCTCTGCTGCAACTTCCTCTCCTTCAGCTGGAGGTGCTCTTCTTACAGCAATATTAACTTTGAGTATTTTCAGTGGCCCATCCTCTATGAAAAGCCACATTTCATCATGTAAAGCTGATAGATGAGCCTGCATACGAATCTTCCAGTCATCAAACTCTTCCATAGTAAACATAGGAATACGAGTTACATTTGCTTCCATGATAATAACTTTACATTAAAGATGAAAGACTTTGAAAACACAAGTGTTAAACCTTTTGAAAAAAGATTGAGATCTAGTTCAGTAACCAGTGTGGAAGGCTTAATGAACCAACCGCTCTGATACCACTTGTAAGTCCCAAGGGGTGTGGTGTAAGGTTTGGAAGAGGGGAGGGGTTGAATAAACCTTACCAAATTTTCACTTTTAGTCTTTTTAAGAATTTCAACAGAGTTGACTCAAATCAGCTAAGTCCTTGGGGGCCAGCTAGGTTGGCTATCTTCAGCTAAGTTAGTCACTCAACAGACTCAACTAAGATGTTGATAGTATAACTCGGATGCATCAGCTAACACTAAACTTTTAGGTGATTTGGTTTTTAACAACGGAAGATTTAACACCCTTTGTTTGTTTAAAGCTCATTTTTAACACTTGTTATTATCAGTTGGATAGAAATATAACTTATCAGCAGATATGAAAAATATAAGCAAGGAAATAAAGGTAGGTAAATGACACAATAATTTATAGTGGTTCGAGGATGGGGTAATTCCTCTACTCCACTCTTCTCCAACTCCTGGAGGAATCCACTAGGTAACAGATCAAGTTACAAAGTAGTTCTCAATCTAGAGACATCTTTGATCACACAGCTGGCTTCTTTTGTGACTCGGCTTCTTCACAAGACAGTTGCCTTCCTACTTCAGCTCTCTTAAAGTCTTTGGAATTGATCACACAGCCTTCCAACAAACTTGAATCTCCTAGTTCGACCTTGAACCTTTCTACAGCTCCTTCAACTTGGAGAGTAGACCCCTTTTTCGTTCTTTAAACTTTTCCTCTTCAACTGCTTGAAGTAATCTTTCCTTCACAGCATGTGTTGGATCGAGTTCCTTCGAGTTTTTGGCTTGAGGAATTTCTTGATAAGCTTGAAATTATTGCAGGTTATGCTTTCTTGATAATTGCTTGATTCGTCCGTGCTTGGATCAGGTAACCTTTTCTCAAATGCTTCCTCAACCTTTTATAGTGCTCATTTGAAAATTTGAATATTTTTTGTTCGTTGGCTTGTCTTTTCTTGGTTTGCAGCACTTGTGATGTTGACCCTTTTCAGTGTTTCCCATTTGTTTATTCCTTTTGCATGTTTCTAGGCCAAACACTTTAAGACCTGGCAGCTTGGACTTATTACTATATTAAGTAATATCCTTGACTTCCTTCCAACGGATCAATGTCAGTTGTCTTGAATTGACTATTGTCTTTACCTCTTTGACTTGAGTCTGCTCCAACCATGTGAATGATTCAACTATCACTTCAACTATTAGACTTGGCTCCTTTTATTGACTTGACTGACACTTCATCATACTTCACACCATTGTTCTAAAAAGCGCTAAGTGCTAGTCGGGCGGCAGACTGAGGCCTAGCGCCTAGGCGGAGCCTGGGCGGGGTTAGGTGAGACTTGGGTGGGGTTATGCGGGGCCTAATCGGAAAAATAATACAGGCGGACAAGGGGGGCCTAGCGCCTAGGCGGGGACTAATCGGAGCTAGGCGGGGATTTTTAGAACAGTGCTTCACACAGCTGTTCCTCAGCTGGCTCTCGTTTAGTCGAGTCTTTGTTTTCCATCTTGGCCATACTCGGTGACACGCGTGAGTCTTCACTCTAGTCTCTGATTGACTTCTTGCATTCTTTGACATAGTGACTTCACTCAACTTTTTCAATTCCTATCTATTACAACATAGAATTACAAAGAAGATGGGGTGCCAATTTCTAGTCAAGTTTTACATCGTATCATCAAAATCTTACAAATAAATTTCCTAACGGGAAGATAAGATCGGCAATAGTTAACCACCGGATTGATAGCTCTTGATAGCATGTTAAAAGTATAAAATGAAGAATTTATTCGTAAAAATGATTGAGACATGATTACATTAAGGTCAGGAGAGGGATGATGTTTATACACAAGTTTGTTAGAAATTTGAATTAATTGTTGCTAACTACCAATTAAGTACTAATTAACTAACTATGTTACTAAGCTAACAAACTATACCAAGTACATTCTAATAAAATTAAACCTGCATTAAATTTAGAGTGAGACTGAAGAAACAGTGGAAGTTTTTATTTAAAAAAAAGTATAAAAAAAGTGTCGTGAATTATGTGAAACCAAGAACTAATGCAACAGGAATATAATAATTACTATTATCTATAGAGTAATATTCAATAATTTTTCTTTGAATTCCTTATTCAATAATTTATAATTATATAGTTTCCTTTTTAGTTCATTAGATCAAGTATTTCAATCGTTGATTATATTGAATTTATAACTTGTGAATGATTGCAACAAAGTTGTACAATTTAGTAATATATGATTGCAAATAAACATTGGTGGTGGAGGATATCATTTGAAAATATGACTAGATTTGGGTTAAAAAATACTAAATGAAACTAAGTGCTATTAATAGAGGGGTCAAAATGGGCCGACGGGATCGGGATGTCAACAACCCGCCAGAATCCACCATTAGGTAGGTCGGAGAAGACTGAAATGTTGGCCACTATGGAGATTGTTCAATTACAAAAATTGATATATTGTGATCCAAGCAATCTGTAGTAGGATCTTGAATCATAATGCTTATTGGACATGAAATGATTAATTTGTACAATAAGAAGAATAGGGATTATCCCTATACCGTGCTTTAAAAATTATTGTAGAGCTTTCACGCTTCAAACCCTCAAACCTTCTTCGTCGTTCTCCAAGAACTCGAGAATGCAGTAATTTCTTTCTCTTATTTGTGGGTGGGCAAAAAAATGAAAGATAGATAGTAATTAAGTAGAATTAAATAAATTAACTATGAAGACTTTTGCCGAAGGAAAGTTTTACTTTATGTAATACTTTGATTCAAAAATCAAATCATTTTGATTGCCAAATCATATGATTTCTCTTCTTTCCCAAATTTATCCCAATCAAACCACTTAATTAAGTACACTGCAGTAGCAAAATATAACTCTTATAATTTATTACAGTACTTTTTTAGAGCCACCAAAGGGACATAATCGGACCCAATTAGTATAAGCTCCAATAAGTTAATTTTGATCCAATCAACGGTTGATTAAGCAAAATAATTTTCTAATCTTATTCCATTCCACTAAAGGGACAAGGTTGTACTCTTAATCTAATTGAGATTACTGAAGTCAATAACTAAATCATATGATTTATTGATCTTATATGTCACCCTCGTCGAACAATTGAATATTAGAAATAGGATAATTAAAATGACCAAAATCTATTTTCTAATATTCATAAACTCAATCATCATCTTCACATCATGAATTGATCAACCAGTGACGAATTATTGAGCTTAGGTTCTACTCTCTATTAGAAGAACTCATGAAATCATGACCATGCCTATTAAATAGGTGACAGATTCCATATTGTGAATATGTGTTCCCTATTATTTCACTTTAATTCTCAAAGCATAGAGATAATTATCATCAATTTGATCTCACTCAATGATGCCTCAAAGAACTTCAAGTTAGTAATGAAAGTCCATTACTCACTCATGATTAAGGTGTCGTGTATGGTAATCAAGTGAAATTAAATATCTATTGGTCAACTGATTATTTGATTTCACGTGGTCCAGTCCAATATATCTAGAAAATGTATTGAGTCTCAATTTATTACCAAATTCAAGATAAACTTCAATTTGAGTCGATCTTATCAAAATAACTTGTCCACATTTATTTACCAATCGTGGACTTTAATTCTTTTGAACTGAATTATCAATTGGATCTTTTCGTGTTTAACAACTTAAACACTCAATTTGTAATATCAAACAATCTATGGATATATGCAAACTCAATACATATAAAAATATTATGTTATTCAAAATGTCATTTTGCATAATAATTTACTCATAGGCAAAATGCTACCACATTCTCATTTGAAATTCCCAAAACCCACCATCTTTTTTTTCTTCTACTTACAAATTCCCCCTTCCCGCGGAAATCTGACTTCCACAAATTGAAATTCCACTCTGCGGAAATTTCACAAATTTTCACCATGGCTAGGACAAAAAATGTAAGGCGGAGGAGGCGAGTTTCGGAGGAGCCCGAGCTTGTCGATTTGGCCAAAATGTATGGTGCTACTTTTCTTTTTTTTTTATGCGGATGATTGCCTCAAATGATATGTTCATATACCATATGCAGCGTCAGCGTATGCACTACCAACTGCATTCTTAATACTTTTGTGTTGATCGTAAACAAAGAGCATATTTTCAGGACACCCGTACGTGTCGTGTAATTACTTCATAAAACGTTCTCATGATTCATCCTTCTTCTTATGAGCCACACCAAATGCTAATGGAAACACTTGTTCATTGCCATATTTCGTAACTGCAACAAACAACACACCTTTAAACTTACCCTTTAGGTGTGTGCCATCAATAACAATTATAGGTCTACAATACTCACTGAATCCCTTAATTGATGCATGTAAGGCAATATAAACATACTTGAACCTATCATCTTCATTAGTCTCATATAGAACAATTGTACAAGGGTTCAGTTTTTTCAGCATGTACAAGAATGCAGACAATATCCCCCAAGATTGTAAGTGGTCCCTATGTATATAGTTGTAAGCCCGATGTTTTGATTTAAGTGCCTTATTATACAAAATATCTATCTCATGTTCATGAGACAAATCATCAATAATATCCCTAGGCTAAGGGATTGTCCCTCATTTAGTAATCTTGGCGCGAACGAGGCTCAATAATCTTCAAGACAGTTGTGTCAGGAGCATGTCTACTAATGTTTGCTGCACATGTATGAGGTTGTTGGAATTTAGTCACATTCCAACTTTTCCCTTGGATAGCATCCACATGAAACAAGAAGTTCCTTCCTTTATGTTTGCAAACTGCCTCATAACGTAAAGTCGAAGACCGAGTTGTTCTACACTCCAAAGTGATCATAAATCAATCGATGGACTAGTTCATCGTCAACATCATACTCTAAATTGTCATCTTCTTCCTCGGATGTGTCACCATCACTGTCCCCCGATGGAATAAATTGTTTATCTTGTTGGTTATGTTCATCACCAACAACATCTTGGTCATCATAATGGCCATCGCCCCAAAATCATCATTAAATCCACCACCACCACCACTACCATCATCGTCACTATCCACATGACCATTACTATTGATTCTCGGTTCTTGCTCCAAGATCGAAGATTTACTTGGAAAATTATCGGGCATAACATGTTGCATAGACGTTGGTTAATTCTCAAAGGTCCGAGATTTACTTCGACAATTATTAGGAAAAACATGTTGCATGTACGTTGGCATGCACTGTGGTGGACCATGTATATAATTCATGTCGTAGGTTCAATTATATGGATTTAAGGGAATGAATAGAGTGTTGATACCAAAAGAATAAGATTGAGCAGCCATGAGGTTCATAAAACCATTTGGATTATGATTTTTAGTGTACGATGTCCCCACCATCCCATGATCTTTTGGTCGTAAGAGAAATATCCGAGGTTCTTTGAATAATTCTGCTACTCGTCGGAGGTCTCGTTCACACATAATCAAAGATTTAACCTCAGAACCACCCCAGTTAGCATTTCACATCGTAATTTGTATTTACACAATCGTCGATCACCATTTACAACGTTATGAACAATATCCAAAAACCCACTAAATGATATTGTCCAAATCGATATAAAAATGAGTACTTCTTCACCATTTCTATAGAAACTACAATCCCGAAAATCACTATGGACAATTATGACTTTATCATTCTCCATCTGAAACTAACACCAACAGATTATCACATAAAAGAACAGGAAAAAAAAAGATATGTCACTAACTTGACATCGAGTTACTTGTAATTCGATGTCAAGTCTGTAATAACTAACTCATTAATGTGACTCGATATCAAGTCACATGTGACTCGATATCAAGTTACATGTCGACTCGATATCGAGTTACACGCCCCAGACACTGGTTTTGGATCGATTTCGTTTTCAAGTCTACTATATACCCAATTTCAAAATAATTACGATATTAAAATGTATAAAGGATGACCTAGAGATAAAATGCTTACATTGTTTCGAGATTCCACCCGAAATTTTTTTAATGTGCGCCGTATGAGAGAACAACGATTCTCAGAGAGAGATAAGTGAAAGTGAGAAAGAGATCAAGATAACCTGTTGTAATATGCTTAAAGGATATGAATATCATTTGTTTTGCCAAATGACTAAAAAATATTTGTTTTCAAAAAATGGCTATTTTTTATTTTTGCATTATAGAATGGGTCATTTTGACCAATTTCCACTTTGGAATATGTATGTCATATGTGTCTCAATCAATAATTTCATCGGAAGTTCGAAAATCCCCAATTTAGGGTGGTGAAGTGGAAGTCACATCAACAATCCAATATTTTTCAGCAAAAATTGTCCTCATTAAAGTCTTGAATTGCAATGGATGTGATATGATATGATATTATACAAAATGCAATGCAAAATTACAATAGAAGATTCAAATTGAACTAAAGCAAACGCACATATAAAATCATTTCTCTCCCATTTTTTTATGTTGTATGAACAAAATGCAATTTGGTTAGCTGCACTGTTTGATTTATATATGCTCATATAATAGAACCACCAACATAAACCATATTTAACCATTTTTTTTTCCCCTCTCACTTCCATGTGATTAGCAACTGTGGTTGTCCTTCAGCTTCGTCAACCTCTTTTCTCTCTTCATTATTTTTTACTTGCCACTTTCCTCCCAACAAACTATAAACCCACCATCCCCACAAACCCCTTGTCTCTGCAACTTCATTTTTTGTGAGGAAAAAAAAAATGATCACCGGAAAAGATATCTACGATGTCCTGGCCGCAATCGTCCCACTATACGTGGCCATGATTCTAGCCTACGGCTCAGTCAAATGGTGGAAAATATTCACTCCCGATCAATGCTCCGGCATAAACCGATTCGTCGCAGTTTTCGCCGTCCCATTGCTAGGGTTTCACTTCATCTCCACAAACGACATATACGCCATGAACTACCACTTCATAGCCGCCGACTCTCTTCAAAAAGTCGTAATCCTGGGCGCCCTTTTCCTCTGGCAAGCTTTCAGCAAAAACGGCAGCTTGGAATGGATGATAACTCTATTCTCTCTCTCCACTCTGCCAAACACGCTCGTGATGGGAATCCCATTGCTCAAGGCCATGTACGGCGATTTCTCAGGAAACCTTATGGTTCAGATTGTAGTAATGCAGAGCGTCATTTGGTACACACTCATGCTTTTCATGTTTGAGTACAGAGGAGCCAAGTTGTTAATAACCGATCAGTTTCCTGAAACTGCCGGCTCCATAACTTCCTTCAAAGTCGAATCTGACGTGATCTCGCTTAACGGCCGCGAGCCGTTACAGGCCGACGCGGAAATAGGCGACGACGGGAAACTGCACGTCGTCGTTAAGCGGTCCACGTCGGCCTCGATGATTTCTTCGTACAACAAGGGGCTGCATTCTAGTGGGATCACGCCTAGGGCATCGAATCTGACTGGCGTGGAGATATACTCTGTGCAGTCTTCTCGAGAGCCAACTCCGCGTGCTTCGAGTTTTAATCAGACGGATTTTTACGCCATGTTTGCTAGTAAAGCTGCTAGCCCTAAACATGGTTACACGAATAGTTATGGAGGTGATGTGTTTTCATTGCAGTCATCCAAAGGGGCGACGCCGAGAACGTCGAATTTCGATGAGGAGATGATGAAGATGGGGAAGAAAAGGGGAAATACTGGGAGGAGTATGAGTGGTGAGCTTTATCAGCCTTCTTATCCGCCGCCAAATCCGATGTTTTCTGGTCCTAGGAGAAAGGAGAGTGGCAATAGTAATAACAGCAATAATAGTAGTAATCCAAACAAGGAGCTACACATGTTTGTTTGGAGTTCAAGTGCTTCTCCTGTGTCTGAGGCTAATATGAGAAATGCTGTTAATAAAGCTGCTTCAACTGATTTTGCTAATATTGATGCTGCTAAAGCTGTTTTTCAACAAGATATTGCTACATCTAGAGGTATTTTTCATTTAATAATAAGTTATTGATTACATTTTTTTTCTTCATATATTATAATTTTTATTTTGTATTTTTTTGATTTGATAGAAAATGGAAGCCCAGCTAGGAAAATGAATAACGGAGATAAGGAGATTGAAATTGAGGATGCATCAAAATTTCCAACAAATGCTTCTCCATATTCATCATGCCAGAAGAAAATGGATCCAGAGGAAGGTGAGATGATGGAGAAAAAGACACAAATGCCCCCTGCAAGTGTGATGACTAGGCTTATACTCATCATGGTTTTGGAAAAGCTTATCAGAAATCCCAATACTTATTCAAGTCTTTTAGGCCTTATTTGGTCTCTCATATCATTCAGGTCTCCACCGATTTGTTTTTCTTTGTTACGTATTTCTAATTATTTTCGCAATAATATACTTAATTAGTAGCTTGTGATTTATTTATATCGGCAGGTGGAACATTCAAATGCCATCAATAGTGAAAGGATCAATTTCACTTTTATCTGATGCAGGTCTTGGCATGGCCATGTTCAGTCTAGGTAATGTTCTAATTTGGAAATTACTTTAGGAAAATGTGTAAAATTATTTTATAATGTAGTGAAAAAAAAATTAATTCCAATTTGGGTTTTACAGGTTTATTCATGGCTTTGCAACCAAAGATCATAGCTTGTGGAAAATCAGTAGCAACATTTTCAATGGCTGTTAGGTTCTTAACAGGGCCAGCTGTCATTGCTGCAACTTCTATTGCTATCGGCCTCCGAGGAGTTCTTTTGCATGTAGCAATTGTTCAGGTCCAAAACCATGATCAATCTTAATTAACAAGAATCACTTTTTTTTTTTCTTGGGGGTATAATTACAAGTATTACCCTTGAAATTTAGTCTAATTACAAAATAATCTAATTATCTTTTACTATTACAAACACATTGTTCACATTTATTTCTTTTTTACAAAGTGCACCATGTTGAGGGGTAATTTATAAAACAAATACAAACCTCAGGGGAGCTTTTGTAATTTTGAAAGATACCTAGATTTTCTTAATTAAGTTAATTAAGCCTCAACGGTACTTGTTTTTCTAATTACCTTTTTTTATAATACTAATTATGACTTTAAATATAGTCTTAAAATGTGAATACGTGTTGATTAATCTGAATGTGAAACTGAACCAATAATATTTCTTTGGCAACAGGCTGCACTTCCACAAGGGATTGTTCCCTTTGTGTTTGCAAAAGAATACAATGTCCATCCAGACATACTGAGCACTGCGTAAGTTTTCACACACAAACACACTTTTACACCTACTAATATGGACTCTAATGAATATTTAAAATTCTGACTTAAATTTTCATCCATTTAATTACATTGTGTACGTTTAATTATATTTCTGCAGGGTTATTTTTGGAATGCTGATTGCTTTGCCAATAACAATTCTATACTATGTGCTTCTTGGGGTGTAAGGTTGCTGCGTTTGGAATAGAAAAATGTTGGATTGATGAATCCAAGAAGACAAGGATAAATTAATGAAGATGATGGAGTAAACTGAAGATGCATGCATGCAGGAAATTAATTGTTTTCCATTGGAGTCAGTGTACAAGTTGGAAATCATATGCTACCTGCATGTGGCTCTTTCTTCATCAGCTTATTATACAAGTTATTTATTTATTTCAAATATTCCTAATTGTCTTTCTTGGTGATTTTATTTTTTTCTTAGTTGTCTTAGAAAGAAATTAGTACAATTTTTAGAGAAACTTCAATGCAGATGGTAGTTTGTTTTTATTATTATTGATCCATGTAACTTCACTGATTAAAATAGCATCAACTTTGTTATATTACGTTTTATTTTAGTAATTTAATTTAGAAATTAAAAGACAAATTTTGCTGTTCAAATTATTGTGTGTTTCCACTTTGCACCTAATCGGTTTTTTATAACACTGTACAATTTAACTTAACTATACATGTAAAAACATTAAATTTATCTCCAAAAAATAACAAAATACAACCTCAGCGCGCAGTAGAAAGTTTAAAATAGCATTACTACCTTTAAAAATATCTTGTTATGAGCATGGGTGTAGTAGCTGGGCCTCCCCAGCCCCACCCAGCACACCCCAATTTTTCTTTTGTCCATTTTTTTATCGAAAAATGAAAAAAAAATATATATATATATTTTTAAGGAAAAAATAGTTGAAATTTAGGGGAAAAAAGATTTTGGGCTATGGGTACTCATGTGGGCTAGCTACGCCCCCTAGTTATGAGGATTCAGTATCACAAGACTATATTCAACTTAAATTCGGTCATTTATGGCAATATATAAAAAACGTTTAATGTAGATGATAAAGTTTTTATGAAAAATGAAGTGAATAAAAAAGTATAAGTATGTATATTTAGAATGAGAAAACATTTTTTCCTTTAATTTACTATCATTATTATTATTATTCAACAATTTAATGTCTTGAGGATGAATTACAAATCTAATTACATTTATTTAGGTAGACAAGAAAATCTAATTCTGACAAATATGCAAAAAGGTACTTGTTGAATTATTCCTATCTTTCATTTTATTTGGTTTTATTTCTAAATGACAAGATCTTGTTACACGGAAGTCAAACAAGAAAAATTGAGTTGAATTTGATTTGAATTGATTTAATTCGAATTATTTATATGGTTTTGCTTTTACTATCACAATTTTTTATATCTGACAAATTTAATCATGAGTGACGTCAAATTAAACATTTCCTGCATGTGGTTGCTTTAGATATAAATGAATTAAACTCGAAATTAATTGTGCTTTGGAAAAAGATAAGCCATACTTCAAGGCATTCTTCCAACAAACAATCTATTTAATTAATTATTTTTTCGCTGCAAATTGTAGCATCTTATGATTTGTTAAAATTATCGCATGTGAGACATTGTCTAGTAAGGGAGCAAAGGGACATTTTGCCATTTGATTCTCGGAGTTTTTCTCGATCTAGCATGTTACAAGTATCTTTTAAATATAGACACAAATGTACTTATTTGATTCTTTAAATCGTAAAATATCTTCTTATCTTAACGATACGTTTAATGAGCGTAACGCGTTTCCATCAGGAAAAAATAAAATTAAAATAGTACGTGTTTCTTTTTTGAGAGGAATAGTACGTGTTTTCGTTCAGATGCAAGTTATGGGCCTGTTTGTTTATGTTTCCATGGTCCATTTCCAGTTTCTGGAGTTAGAAATAGAATTTTGAGAATTTATTGGTTTTCGTGTGGAAATTGGGATTGTGTTTGGATGAATGAATTGAAATGTGTTTTATGTAGTGTTGGAAATGAGATTGTGTTTGGTTTGAGTAGTTTTGAAATATTATTTTATGTATATAATAATTGAAAAGTTGGTAGTGGTGGGGTCCACTTCAATATTTTAATTTGAATATATCATATTATATTTGTAAGATTATAGTTGGTGGGTCCCATTAGATAGTTAAAATTTAAAAATAGTAATATTTTAAGTAGATAAAGTTGATAATGGTGGGTCTCACATATATAATTGGGTTAAAATATGAGAATAGTGATTGATAAGTAATAATGAGTGATGTAGGGTATTGTATAGGTTTGAGAATAGAAATTATAGGTTTGAAATGTTGTTTTATGTGAAAAATAGAAAATGAAAATAATGATTTCCATTGGAAATTTTATGAACAAACATGATTCCACTTTTATGTATAGTTGGAAACTGGAAAGAGGCCATTGGAAACATAAACAAACAAGGCCTATGTATTTCACAAATTTACATTTTGAAAGTGTGTCACAGTTTCCGTAACTGATATCTATATATATATATATATATATAAAATAACAAATCTGTTTTCAAATTTGTTTTTCAGCTTATTTGCACTTCTAAAAACGAAATTAGATTCTAAAAACGAAATTAGATTTTTTTTATGAAAAATAAAAGGCAAAATGGATATATATGTCCAATGCCTTTGTAATTATATCATTAATGTTGTTAATTTTAATTATGGTATGAATTGACATTTTAGTTTAGGTATGTCTAATTAGAATTAAATACTATACACGTGAATTTGGAAAGTTTTTTAAAAAAAAAGAAAATATTATTTGTTGTCCGAAATTATTGTAGATTATCATTAACTTTGTCCATTTTAATTTTGGTATACAATAACAATTTAATTTATGTATGACTAATCAATATTAAATACCGTATTAAAAAATCAAAAAGATCTAAATGGAAATATAAAACAAATCATGATTATTGGCTATAATATTATCTCTTTTATTTTTTTACGATCAATTTAATATAATTTTAATGCTTAATTGTAATGAGAATTTATAGTGTTTCGGAAATAGCGTTTTAAAATCCTAATTTGGTATTACAATATAAATCATTAGAGTTTAATCTTTTAATTGTGTTTTTATTTATATATAAATTTAAACTGCATGTTTGGAGTGTGATATCATATTTTTAACTTAAACAAATTATCTTAGAACAATTTAGATAAATTACAAATTCTGAATTGTTTATATATTTTAAGATTTTGGATATAACTTAAATCCTTATAATTCATATTGTATGATGAAAAAGAGAATATAATGTTATTTTAAAACTGAAAAAAATTTGTATGGTTGTGCTAAATTTTAAAATATATTGATGAGTTATTATATTTGAAAATCATATATTTTAATTATATTGTAATATAATTTCTAAAGTACAATCTTCTAATAGCATTATTATATTTATAAATGAATTTGAATTTAATTTCTTTTTAGCAATGTATAAATACTATCTTAAATATGTCTGAAGTGTAATATAATATTGTTATTGAAATTTAAAATAAATAAAAGATCCTAAAATAAGTGTTCATAGCATATGATTAAAATAGAGTATAATGTGATTTCGAAAATTATATAAAAAAAATTGATTCATTGGTTAAATTATTTAAACGTAATTAATTAATATTTTTTATGACAAACATATTTGTTATTATTGTAAAATTTTTAATATAAAATGATGAATACTTTTTATTTTAAAATGTACTAAAAATTTAAATTAGGTCCACAAAGTTGGGCGGCCCAATCGGACCGGTCATTTCATGGGGTGTAGTTGATCGAAGCGATCTCAAAAATAGATTAGATGGAGTTTCGGCTTGACCCAACCTAGGTTTTCTTTTTGCCCAACGGACCAGCTCGGAATGGCTCATTTGACAGTTCTGCTTCGCCAGTGCATCGCATGGAGGCCTCATCTAGACTTACCTAAATAGTAAGTAGTGCCGAACTGGAGATAGTGGGACCTGATATTAATGTATTTTTATACGATAATGCAGTAACATTAGACATAAATTCAGTGGTATGTTTTATTGGCATCAATTAGGGATCTCATGGCTCAGGTCTAAGCTGGGTCCACTCATACCCGTGACTCGACCCGTCAAGAAAAGATAAGACACTAGACCCGCCCGACCTACATAACCTTAAACCCTGACATCCCCCCCAACCCATTCCATGTCTAGCAGATGAAATTCGTTAGATTTATTGTTTAGGTGGTATTGTTTAAAAGAAAATGGCTAAGTATATAAACGAAAAACGGGACAGAGTTTGTAAAAGTCGAGGCTAGTATTGGATACTATTTTTGCAAGATGAAATTGCCCAATTACAAAGTGTTTACGATTCTATCAATCGTCTCTAATATACAACGACATTACAGGTTCGACTTAGCTGCACTTGCAAAAGTCGAACCAACAGCGAACAATAAGTGTTTAAGGCTTTCAAGCTTTTGGAAGAAAATATAAACAATATGTTGATGCAGAGTGCTCGATTTTATCTAATTATTTTGTGTGATTTTTCATTTGCAGGGATTCATATTTATAGGCATCTAAGTGCCTTTATGGAGTGGTCATGTCTTTTAGTTCAAACATGTCTTTAGCCAAAAAACGCACATGGTAACTCGAACAGGTGCATCGTTCGAAACTGCGCGACCGAGAACTTCTGCGCACGCGGAATTAAAAAGTTTATGCCTCTGTTGCGCGCTCATTCAAACTGCCCAAGTGCACGATCGCGCAAGGCAGTGCGCGCCTGCGCTGGGCAGTGCCCGCCCAGGTGCAAGGCCCAGTTTCGTGAGGCCTAACCCAATTTTAGTAAAAATTAGTTTTAAAGGTTTAAATAAATTTTGTCCAAAACTATAAGAGCCTTGAAGCCTAAGCCCAAGCCCACAACCCATGACCCACGACCCACGAGCATGGCGGGTGGGCGGCGGCTCTCCAGCGTGTATTTTGTATCAAACCCACGAGCATGTAGGTACTCCCTCCTTTAAAAATTTTGGTGACACAAGGGCTCAAACCCATTACTTCAACTTGGGTTATATAAATAGAGCAAAGTTTGACTTTCTATCCTATGTGGGATGGAGCTTCACTCATCCCCCATATTTACCAATTTCCATGTCATCATTTGTCAGGACTCTTTGGCGTAAGTTCCTTGGCAGCATCTCTTTCGGTTCTTCGGTTTTAAATGTTCTAATAGCTCCGAATAAATTAAATACGTGTAATTTCTAGTTTTAAGTGGCTAACTTGTAGCATTAGTTTCTCATTCACCGGGAATTGGTTTTAGAAATTCAAAATGCCAATCTAATCTACTCACGTAGTAGAATTTTATTATATAATTTAATTTAATTTTCCACCAATGGAAACCACTTAAATATTTGGTCCAGAATGGGTCAACACCCATGTTTCACAAAAACCAAATTCCAACAATACCCCACATGAATCGAATTAATGCATGCATGTGTGCAAATTTGCTTGAAAGTCTCGGCGAACTGTTATTGCATCTGGATAGGTAGATTGTGCCTTTAAACCTTCCTTAATAAAATACTATCGGATTTATTAGTTGCTTAGTGACGCGATGTTTTGAACTACTCAGTCGTTTTTTGTAAACTGAGACAACAGTACTTACACAATAACAATTCTAACACTTGTTGTTCTCATGTTATGTCCATTTCGGCCCTGGACTATATCTTAGATGCATAAGTGTTTCTTTGAATCGGCTATTACTTCTCATTTATATAAGTGATCTCCTACTGAAGAGTATCCTACCATACTCCACCTTTCAATATAGGAATCACTAAAAGTCTTAAACTTAACCTTACCCAATTCAGCAGGTTTCTCTTTCATATAGAAGTTCTGGGAATGAGCTAACACATTTTTCAAATGTACAGTTGCATATTCATAACTTAGTTGTCCCATTGAACCAAGGTCTTGGGTCTCCAATTCACAAGGTTGGATTACCGCTATGAACATTCTTTATTTTGTGGATTTTAAACCCATTCCCCTTTACAATTTATACAATTGATCTCGATTTATTCCTTTTGTCAATGGATCTGTTAGGTTTTCCTTTGACTTCACGTAGTCAACCGAAATAACCCCATTCGAAATGAATTGTCTAATGGTATAGTGTCTTCAATGAATATGTCTAAACTTGCCATTATACATACTACTTTGTGCCCTTCCAATTGTTGATTGACTATCACAATGTATCAAAATAGCTGGCACCGGTTTATTCCAATAAGGAATATCTTCTAAGAAGTTTCTAAGTCATTCTGCTTCTTCTCTGGCTTTATCTAAAGCAATGAACTCGGATTCCATAGTGGATCGAGCTATACACGTTTGCTTAGAGGACTTCCAGGACACCGCTCCTCCACCTATTGTGAAAATATATCCACTTGTAGATTTGAAGTCTTTTGGGTCAAATATCCAATTGGCATCACGTACAGTATCCTTCTAATACTATTGGATATCTCGTATAAAGTATTTCATGATTTATGGTATATTTTAAGTATCTCAATACCCTTGTTAAGGCTTTCCAATGATCCTTACTCGGGTTACTTGTGAACCTACTTAGCTTACTTACTGAATATGCAATGTTTGAACAAGTACAATTGGCTAAGTACATCAAACTGCCAATTATCCTTGCATATTCCAGCTGAGAAACTGGTTCTTCTCTATTTTTGGCCAAGTGTAGACTTAAATCTATAGGTGTCTTAGTCGGAGGACTATCAAAAACATTAAACTTTCTAAGTATGCTTTCGACATAATGGGATTGAGACAAGACAATTCCATCTGAAGTTCTAGAAATTTTAGTCCCTAATATATCATCAGATAATCTCATATCTTTCATGTCAAAGTTCTTCTTTAACATGTTCTTAGTATTCATGATTAAATCATGACTACTACCAATAATCAATATATCATCTACATAAAGCATACTATGACGTAATAATTTGTAGTACATTTAATGTAGACACACTTGTCACATTCATTCATTTTGAAACCATTTGACTTCATGGTCGAGGCAAACTTTTCATGTCATCGCTTAGGTGCTTGTTTTAGCCCATATAGTGACTTAACAAGTTTACACACCTTTATCTCTTGCGGATGCAACGAACCCCTCAGGTTATTCCATATAAATCTCTTCTTCAAGTTCACCATTCAAGAAGGCAGTCTTCACATCCATTTGATGTATCTCAAGGTTATGCAAAACTACAATAGCAATGAGAAGACGAATGGACGTGATCCTCGTAACATGAAAATATGTATCAAAAAAGTCATATCCTTCTTTTTCTTTAAACCTTTTGGCTAACAATCCGGCTTTGTACTTATCTATAGATCCATCTTCTTTGTACTTTCTTTTAAGAATCCACTTGCATCCCAAAGGTTTGCAACTGGGCTTTAAGGTTTCGGCAAAGGAAATTGCTTTGTGCAAGCATATACAATGATCCTCCTTTGGTTGTCAGATTCTTCTTCGCCAATGGTAGAAGGGTCTTCTTTCAGGAACCAGGACCGATCCAAGGTGGTCAGATAAAACAGCATCTTCAGTTGCCAACTTTTAAAATCGACACCAGAGAATTTTGTAGGTTTCTCACCATAAGCAGGAGCATCATCCGTTGGAGTGAAACTTACGAAAGCCATCATCTTGTAAATAGCATAAGAATTTCAACCTGCAGTTGTTGTTTGGGTGGTACTGTTTAAAAGAAAATGGCTAAATGTATAAAGAAAAAAAGGACAGAGTTTGTGAAAGTCGAGGCTAGTATTGGATACTATTTCTGCAAGATGCAATTGCCCCATTACAAAGTGCTTACAGTTCTGGCAATCGTCTCTAATATACAACAACTTTACAGGTTCGACTTAGCAGCACTTACAAAAGTCGAACCAACAACGAACAATAAGTATTTAATGCTTCCAATCTTTCGGAAGAAAATGTAAACAATATGCTGATGCAGAGTGCTCAATTTTATCGAATTATTTTGTGTGCTTTTTCATCTGCAGGGGTTCATATTTATAGGCATTTCATCTCTTTTGGTTCGAAAAGAGATGTCTTCAACCAAAAAATGCACCTAGTAACTCGAACAGGTGCCTAAGTTCAAAACTTCGCGACCGCGCACTTTTGTGCGCGCAGAATTAAAAAGTTTATGCCTCCGGTGCACGCTGCGCACTTCAGTAGGTGCCCGCACACAAGGGCCAGTTTGGTGCGGCCCAACCCAATTTGAGTAAAAAATTATTTTTAGAGGTTTAAATAAATTTTGGCCAAAACTATAAGGGCCCTGAAGCCCAGGCCCAGGCCCACGACCCACAACTCGGACCTGGGTCAGCCGGCAGGTGGGCGGCGGTGCTCGTGTGTGTTTTGAACCAAACCCACAAGCATGTAGGTCCTCCCTCCTTTAAAAACTTTGGTGCCCCTAGGGCCCAAACCCATTACTCCAACTTGTGTTATATAAATCGAGCAAATTTTTGGCTTTCTATCCTATGTGGGATGGAGCTTCACTCTTCCCCCACATTTACCAATTTTCATGTCAAAAGTGGCTAACTTGTAGCATTAATTTCTCATTCACCCGGAATTGATTTTGAGAAATTCAAAATGACAATATCATCTACTCACTTAGAAGAATTTTATTATATAATTTAATTTCATTTTTCACCAATGAAAACCACTTAAATATTTGGTCCAAAATGGGTCAAGACCAATTTTCCAGAAAAACAAATTCCAACAAGACCCATTAGACATTTCAACTTCATATATTTGACCAAACTTGTATGATTTTTACTCAGAACATTTGCTATGAACAATTAAGTTTAATGTGATAATTATATAATCTTGTAGATATTATATGAATTATGAAATAAATACCAACAATATATATAAATTAAGAGCTCTTGAACAACAATATACACACATATATAAAGTAATTATATGGGTCGGATCTTGGTCGGGTCCTACTAAACCCGTTACTGACCCAGACCTATTCGGGTCTAAAAATCAATACACATTACCCGTCCTATATCGATTTATTTGTCTCATATCTGACCCAAATGAGACGGGTTTGGTTTGGGTCTAGGTCTTTCATTACCATCCCTAGCCTCAATTGTGAAGATAAACTTTATTTTTATTGGACTCACTCTTGAGCTAGGTATATATTAATATAAAAAAGAATAAATTTGGTGTCTCAAATATTTTATTGTCTAATGCTATTTCTTCATGAGATTCATGCCATGTCTGACCTCATGTTAAGAATTCCTAGTTAGTTAAGGATGAGGAAAGTTCATCATTTAATATGTACGAGTTTATTATGAATATTTATTGAAGATTACGGTGAAAAGATCGGAAAAAAAAACGAAAATATTTAATATACAAACTCATAGACTTACGAGTGATATGTGTAAAATATACGTGTATTTAAGGGCTTATTTTGATATATAATTGATGCAATTGCACGCATATTCAGAAGTATTTTACTTGGTTTCCTTAGAAGGGCATGATACTGCGTATTCTTGCAACTTTTTACAGAGAACAGAGTTTAAATGGAAAGATATCAGTTGGAAGACCAGAACAAGATCGACGAGTGCGAAGAAAAGATCAAAGAGACAAAGTAAAACGGACAAAAGCAAGTCACACAGTCCAGCCCGTGTGGTGTCACACGACCGTGTGGGCTACCATGTGATGATTACACGACCATGTGAAGTGTTCAGGCGAAAAACAGAGACAGAGACATGTTACACGGTCGGACCGTGTGAAATGACATGGACTGTGCGACTCGTTTTTGATAGATTTGGTTGTTTTTTTCCCGTCAGAACTCTACAAGTGATCTCCCAAGCATCTACATAAAGGGACCAAGGCCTTGCACGAACAAGTCATTATATCTGAAAATACACTACAATACACAGCATTACACAAATCAAAGGTCTTCTGAGAGAAGAGGGCTAGGTTACGAAGAATACCACAAAGCCTTTCACATCTATGGAAGCACAAGAGTTTCGAAAGTTTGGAAGGAGGATCCATCCTGATAAGAAGGGGTTTTCTTTCTTAGTTTAGATCTCTTGTTTGTACTTAAACGATGTCAAATTGTTGATTTCAAGTTTGTCTATGAATTTGTTATCAATTATGTTAGGCTAATCTTTCGGATCCTAGGGCATAATCAAAAATGTGGATTCATGTTAAATCTTTATTGATTGTTTCCTTAATTGATTTATGTGTTCTATTATATGAATTCGAGTGCTTGTTTTCTTGCTAATTATCTGATCAATAATTTGCATGTCATATTTGTTAGTCCATAATCCGGGAGGTGAGTTCTAACAAGACGAAATTTGAATTCAGACGTAAATAGGGTAATGCATCGGGAGACTACATCTGTTTGTGGGGAGTCATTCAATTCAAAGATCTGTTGGAGTTAATAATAGTTGTGATGCATCGAGAGACCTCAATTATTATTAATCAACTATTTATGCGCTATCCGGGAGGGGAATAAACTAGTTTAGGAATTGAACCCTTAGAAACACATGAATTGGTTTTGTGAAATATTTATTGGATTTAATATTGAAGAAGCATGTTGAGATTATGTGCCTAGGGTTGCTTTCGTATTTGTTGAAAAGACTTGTGGAGTTCAGGTATTTTACAAATTTATTTCTTTTATTTTTATTTTTTGATTATTCATTAATTTTTCTTGATTTTCGGCCGCTTCAATAAAATTGGAATACGATGTTATTATAGCCTAAGTGTTCCGTATTCAATCCCTGGGGAATACGACATTTCTTGTCATTATCTTATAAACTACACAATAGTTCAATCTTAATTGATGCAAAAATTTTGTAAATATTTTTTTCGATTGTTTTGTAAATATTTTTTATTTTTTCAATTTTTGTAAATATATTTTTTTCTTTTTTATTTATTTTCGATTTTTTCTTCTTTTGTAAATAATTTTTTTATTGCTTTGTTTATAACATTGTTTTTGTTGAATGCGAGACTGAAATCTTTGGAGACACAAGTAGTCCAAATCACTACTGCAGTAGGAGGCCAACACCGAAAAAGGCAAATTTCTAAGTGATATTGAACTTAATCCGAGAAAACAATGCAACATCATTCGTCTGATGGATGGTACAGAATATGAAGGCTCAAGGATTTCAACCGAAACAATTTAGCGACAGTGATGTTAGAAATCTGACATCTGGCAGAAGACGTAAAACTTAGTGCTTTGTGGGAGGCAACCCATGGAAAAGAGGCATCGCGATAAATTCGGGGTTAAAAAAAAGGGAAAAATCACTTCACACGACTGTGTGAACATCCCACACGGGTCGTGCGACCGCACAACAGAGACCAGTCACACGGGCCCGTGTGAGCTGCACACGGCCGTGTGGCTGGACACAGCGAGAACAGAGACCGCCCAGGTCTACACGGCCCAACCGTGTGAAATGCACATGGGCCGTGTGAACGATCCAGGTAAGTACTCTTTATGCGTTCCTCTTTCTTTTGATAATTTTCTCATATGTTCGGGACGAAGCATATTTTAAGTTTGGGGGTTGTCAAGAATGCGTAAATTAGTACTGTTGCATTTACGATTACATGTAGAGCATAAAATTGCCTAAAATTTTTCAAAACAATATTTTTGATTTTTTTTGTTTTTTATTTTAGCATGTTTATCTTTTTAGCATGTTTAATTGCTTTTGTATGATTTAGGATCAAAGAAAAAGTACAAAAATAAGCTTCCGCATGATACTACTATGAGCATTTGATTTTATGAGATGAAATATTTTTGTGAATAGTGTGATGAATTATTGAGGAGATGTCTTTTACTTGTTTGGCATTGATTGAGAAAATCGGGTATTTGAGTGTATTCCGAAAAATAAGCCTGTGAGCGTTTGTGCCTATAATTATTTTTATCTTATGCGGTCTTATTTGTTTCTTGAGTGTGTTATTCATTAATGTTAGAATTCTAGAACTTGCTTTGGTATCTTCATTGAATCCATGTGTGTGTGTGTAATTTTTGAAAATGACTTAAGGCCATCTTTATTTAGTTTACTTGGCCTAAAAAGCCTACCTATGAACTCATAATTCCCTAGTTAGCCACTTTGAGCCTAAACTTTTTATTGTTAGCCATATTTTGTTCTTTAAAAATTGAAAGATGATTTTTATCCCTAAAGTTACTTGAACTTATAGAAGATGAGTAGTGTGGGGGAGATGTGGTGAAATTATGAAAAAGAGAGAAAGTTGGCAAAAGAATGAGAGATGAGCAGTGCTTAGGTAAATGAAAGAATAATGAAGCTCGAAAAAGAAAGAATAATCTCTGAAAAAGAAAGAGAAAAATCGAGCAAAAGAAAGAAAAGAAAGAAAAATTCTGAAAATTGTGAAAAATTGAGAGCTTAAGGCAAAAAGGCCCAGAAAAAAAAAAAGGGGGGGGGGGAAGGGTGGAGTTGAGTTGAAAAGAAAAATATCTTGACAGAATGATTCTTGAGATGAAATTTGGTTGGTGAGTTGCAATTCTGTGTACTTTAATTCTATTTGCTCAAGTCAAGTCACTTAATCCAAATTTTTCCTACCCTTACCAAAGAGCCTACATTACAACCAAATGAAAAGTTCTTTTTAATTCTTAAATTGTGCACACTAAAGTGGTAGAGATGTTAGACGATTTTCAAGGCTATGATAGTTCTATATTCATTGAATTGATCTTGAGCATAAACAATTTTCATACACTTTGAGAGATGAGTGATACACTATTCCTTGTGAATCATGATGTTAGGTACCTAAAAGAGTATTGATTTTGCCAAACTTGTGATTGATGACTTCTTGATAATGAATTATATGGTTTATTTGAATATGAAGCCAAATGAGATTGAATGTTTATAGTGTTCTTTTGTGTTCTTTGTACCCCTTGAGTTTTTTTTTTCTTAATTTGATCGAGGACGAGCAATGGTTTAAGTTTGGGGGGATTTTGATATGTAAAATATACGTACTTTTAAAGGCTTATTTTGATATATAATTGATGCATTTGCACACATATTTAGTGTACTTTACTTGGTTTGCTTAGAAGGGCATGATACTGCGTATGCTTGTAACTTTTTGCAAGAAACAGAGCTTAAATGGAAAGATATCAGTTGGAAGACCCAGACAAGATCGACGAGTGCGAAGAGAAGATCGAAGATACAAAGAAAACGGATAAAAGCAAGTCACATGGTCAGTCTGTGTAGTATCACACGACCGTGTGGGCTACCGTGTGAAGATTACACGACCATGTGAAGTGTTCGGGCGAAAACAGAGACATAGACGTGTTACACGGTCGGACCATGTGGGGCCACATGAGCGTGTAAATGACTATGTGAAATGACACAGACCGTGCGACTAATTTTTGACAAATTTTGTTGTCCTTTTCACGTCAGACTCTACAAGTGATCTCTCCAAGCACTTATATATAGGGACCAAGGCCTTGCACGAAAAACAAGTCATTATATCTGAACATACACTACAATACACAGCATTACACAAATCAAAGGTCTTCTGAGAGAGGAGGGCAAGGTAACGAAAAACACCACAGGGCCTTTCACATCTGCGGAAGCACAAGAGTTTTGAAAGCTTGGAAGGAGTAGAGCTGTCGAAACGGGCCGGCGGGGCGGGCCAGCCCGCGGCCCGCCAAAACCCGCCACTTGGCGGGGTGGGGCGGGCCGAGAAAACTTCAACCCAACCCAACCCGCCTTGGGCTGCGGGTTGGGCGGGCCGGCCCGCCGAAAATGAAAACAAATAAAAAAAATGAAAAAAAATATTTTTTTATTCATATTATTAATTTTAATGAATTAAATATACTAATGGATAACACGTACATATTTTATAAAAATATTATATAAATTTTTATAAGAGATAAAAAATAAAATATCAATTATACTATTTTTTTGTCTATTTTATCTAATTTTTCTCTTTTTTCTTTTTCTTTTTTTTTTTTCTGGCGGGCTACTAAATACTTAACCCACCCCCTACTTTAGGTGGGGCGGGCGGGCCTGACCCGTTTTGACAGCTCTAGGAAGGAGGATCCATCCTGACAAGAAGGGGTTTTCTTTCTTAGTTTGGATCTCTTATTTGTACTTAAACGATTTCAAACTATTGATTTCAAGTTTGTATATGAATTTATTATCAATTATGTTAGGCTAATCTTTCGGATCCTAGGGCATAATCAAAACTGTGGATTCATGATAAATCTTGATTGGTTGTTTTCTTAATTTATTTATGTGTTCTATTATATGAATTCGAGTGCTTATTTTGTTGCTAATTATCTGATCAATAATTTGCATGTCATACTTGTTAGTCCAAAATCCGGGAGGTGAGTTATAACAAGACGAAAATCGAATTCGGACATAAACTGGGTAATGCATCGGTAGACTACATCAGTTTGTGGGGAGTCATTCAATTCAAAGATCTGTTGGTAATTAATAATAGTTGTGATGCATCGGGAGACCTCAATTATTATTAATCAACTCTTTATGCGCTCCCGAAGGGGAAACAAACTAGTTTAGGAATTGAACCCATAGAAACACATGAACTTTTGTGAAACATTAATTGGATTTAATATTGAAGAAGCATGTTGAGATTATGTGCCTAGGGTTGCTTTCATATTTGTTGAAAAGACCTATGGAGTTCGGGTTTTTACAAATTTATTTCTTTTATTTTTATTTTTTTGATTATTCATTAAAACTTCTTGATTTTTGGTCGCTTCAATAAAATTGGAATACGATGTTATTATAACCTAAGTGCTTCGTATTCAATCCCTGAGGAATACGACCTTTCTTGCCATTATCCTACAAACTACACTGTACACTTGCAGTATTGAGATCAAATTTTTGGCGAACAACGAGTATGATACAAATATATAACAATTGTTTGGAAGTAATAAACAAATTATTTAACACTACTTTTATATGGATTGTATTAATACATATGTTTAGATTATATAAAATTTAATTTTAAGTACTTTATTAACTAATTTATAAATATAAAATAAATTTAAAATAATTATTTAATAGTAACTAGTATGTTTTTGCGTGAATTGTATTTATACTTAGATTATATAAAATGAATATATAGTTTTCTTTTATATTAAATTATAGTTTAACGTAAATCCAAAATAATTATTTAATAGCAATTAGTATATTTATATATTCCTAAAATTCTTATTTTTATTTGTATAATATTTTAATTATACTACAAATAATTTTTGAATGATTCTAAAATTGATTTAAGTATTATAAAAATATAAAAATAAAGTATTATTCGCTAAGTATTGTAAGGATAACTAATAATAGAGTGTTAAACGTTTTATTTCAAAAGTACAAAAATTTTACCGACGCTTCAAAACAACTTTACGTACAGAAACATTTGTAGGTAGATATTAAGATAATTGTAAAGTGAAGGTAAAATCTTTGTATGTAATATCACTGTAGATAAATATTTACCTACATAATCTAAAACTGTTGGTAAATATCTAAAGTATTTCTGTCAGTAAATTTAAAAATTATTAGAGATTTGTCGACATTTTGTTGATATAATTTGGGAAAAATAATATATTTTTCTATAGGTATTCTATAAGTAACTTTAAAATTTAGTGAAAAATCATTTCTCTCGGTAAATTGGAAATTTTTTATCGTGATATGTGTACGGGAAACAGAAGTATTTTTCAATGATTCATGTGTACGGGTACTGTAATATATGATACACATTTTAACTAACACAGTATAAGATTGAGACGCATTTCCATCAAAAAAAATGAAATAGTAAGTCGGTGCAAATTATGTAAATCACTAAAGTGTTTTAATAATTTCTTCTAATGATATCTTACCGGCTTAAAGCTGAGACCTGAAATTAAGAGGTTGGTCCATTAGCATCGACGCTACCATGACTATGGGTTTTTATTTATTTTTTTGATAGCAATAATATTCGAATAACACCCGTGTATTATACGGAATTAATCAAAATGCGAAATTTTGGTATCACAAATTTTTTTGTGATAGTTATATGAGATCTAAAATACTAATTAGAAATATTTAAAAAAAAATTCAAAATTTAGAAACATGTCATACAAATCGTTTTCAAATTCTAAATTTCTTTGTAAACTATATTATTTGTTCTATTTTTAAGTGTACCATCATTGTATTTTGGGTACAAAGTACCATCATTGTGTTTTGGGTACAAAGAATCACTTAGTTAAATGTGCTAATTTTGATAATCAAAATTATCCAATAAAAATATCTTCTATATTTTTAATTTCTAGACAATTTAAATAGGTGAGCAAATACTATATATTTAACTTTGCACACAATTTAGCTGGGTAAAATTACTTCAATTAAATTTGAATGATATTTGGTAAGCATCAAACAAATTTATTAATAAACTTGAACTTTTTTTTTTCTTTTGGCTTGTCAAAATGACATGCTTTTTTTTATTTTTAAGTACATTGTTATGATTATTCCATATTAATTTTTCACAAATTGATTGCATATTGCAATAACGGATATTTAATATTTTCTTTTTTTTTGCGTTTATAAAATCACTTACTTAATTGTACTAATTTTATTAATTAAAAGTATCTAATAGATATATCTTTTATTTTTTAAAGTTGTTTACTTATTTAGATTATATAGATATATTGTTTAGATTACTTTTTATCTTTTATATCTCTCTCTTCCAGTACTTCTTTTTTAATCAAAATTTATAGTAAAATCTTGTCCAAAGACACCCCCCCCCAAACTCTTATCAAAGAAAATTCATAACATAAAAACCGTAATTATTTCATAAAACAAGAGTTTCTCTCATAGAGAGAGAAGGAACTTAGGGAAAATAAAAAGTTCTAAAACATATTTACAAACACAAAAACTCCAAGAGACCGTCTAACGGGTCTTTTCCATTAGACGGATCCAATCCAACCCTTTCGTAATTTCATGCACCAGTGGCATGTTTGTAATATTTTGGGACAGTGCATCCGAAAAGTATTAGTAGTTCCTCGAAAAAGGATTAGTAGTTCCCTGGAGAGTATTTTAGTAGTTCTCCTGAATATAATTAACTTTTTCTCCCAAAAAGTATTAGTAGTCTCTCAAAAAAGTATTAGTAGTAACGATGAAATGTATTAGTAATCTGCTTGAACAGTTTTTCCGGTAATCCTCTTGAAAAATATTTATTTTTTCCATCAAAAGTATTAGTTTTCCTACTAAAACGTATTAGTAGTCTTATTTAAAAGTATTATATTTTCTGATTAAATGTATTTTAGTATTCCTCTTGAAAAGTAATAATTTTCCTCATAAAAAGTATCAGTAGTTCCCCATAAAAGTATTAGTTCTTCCCCCAAAAATTATCAGTAGTCATCCTGAAAAATATTTGGTAGCACTCCTAAAAATATTAGTTTTTCCTCCGAAAAGTATTAGTAGTCCTCCTAAAATGTATTAGCAGCGGCCAACGGATGTGGTATTGGTACTTGTGCGGGCTGTTAGTGGACTGACGAATCGAATATTTAAATCCGTCTAACGAATTAAATCTGTTAGACCGTCTGACAGGAGACTTACCCATTTACAAAATATAATAGATTAATATTTATGCATCACATTATTCCTAATTAATACATGGCTTACTTTTTCCAAATGCATGTTTTTTAAAATGAAATGAGAGTTTTTAAAAATGCACTTTTCCATACATAAGACACACACACACATATGTAAGTAATTATGTAAGAGCCTATCCCTTCAGAAAAAAATTGTAATAGCATATATTCTTTTTTTTTAAGAATCAAAATGAATTTCATTCATTTAGCAGAAAAAATTTACAACTTATTACAACAACGAGTGACTGCAAGCCCTACTAGATCATACACCTATACATATCTAAAATAAAATTTTAAACTTAAATAGATCTAATTGATACGTAGAATCAAAATTTCATAGCGAAGGCTCCACACAAAATACGTATCAAAGATGATCACGCTTCTGTCACGTATCGTCGGGTAATGGCTCATCTAATCTTCTGAACAAAATCCTACATATGGGACAAACTTATTAACTGAAAAGAACACATATTGAGGATAAATAAAAGCCACCTATTGGGGACAAATTTATTTAGATTAAAAGAAATAAAAATTACTTCTCTCATTATCCATAGGAGGACGAGGGAAAAAGAAGTTGAAGAAGATGAAGGAGCCAAAGAAAAATAGGAAGAAGATGGAGGTCTATATTCTATGTATTATTAAACAAGACTTCGGAACTTAATTATTCTCTCATATTTTCCAAATTATGCATAAAAATGACTCGACATTTCATAGGAGTATCGTTTATTTTTTTTTTTTAATAACTCTGCTTCTAGGCTCACGCCTGACGATGCCTGAGGACAACGGCTCCGACCCCTCATTGTTGTCGCCAATGTAAACTGCGGGATGTGCACGCACTGGTCAGTGTTCTGATGGGGTCTGCTGACATACAACCAGGTCCTCTCAGGTAAAGAGGATAATTATGTTCAACCCCCAAAATCTAATAATAATGATTAATGATCTCTCCCCGCATCGAACTCACACGAATGCTATTCAGTATGAGTTCTCACCAAATCTTTACCAGCTCGCATATGCCGCGGGAGCAATCAAACTAATACCCAATGATGCCCATCGTTTCTTAAAATCCATAAATAAGACAGATGGATGCGGATTAAAGTGAAACATTAGAGAAGGTGGATGCAAATAACTCAAATTTTGATCAATCAAACCAATACCCAATGATGCCCATTCGTGGAAAATAATGTGCCTGCCTCAACTCGGACCCAGACCCGGGTCATGGACTAAATGGGCATTTATTCCGGTATAGTTCGACTAAATATTTCCGGGAAAATTACATAAATACCCTCTTTTTGGTAAACATACTATAAAATACGTTTTTATCACTTTTATACCTATTTTTTTCTTTTGTACCTATTTTTTTCTTTTTTTACGCTCCTGCATATTTTTTGATTATTTTTTTTTTTTTTTTTCTTTTTTTTTTGTTTATACATTGCTTTATATGTTATATATGTTGTTTTGATGTTGTTTAAATTTGTTTCTTTGTTGTTTCTATGTTGTTTCGATGTTTCACAACAACTTTTACCTATTTTTATGCCTTTTTTTGTTCATGTATTATTTTGTACATTGTTTCTATCATTTCGGTGTTGTTCTATAATATTTTTAATGTTGTTCTAATAATTTTTTATTGTTTCCATGTAGTGTTCGATGTGTAAATACAATTTTTACTTATTTTTAAGCTCTTTTTATTAATGTGGTATTTTTAATATATTTTATGTTGTTTCTGGGTTGTTTTCATACCGTTTTTAATATTGTTCCGATGTTTCTTTGTTGTTTTCAATGTTTAAATGCAATTTTTACCTATTTTTAACTCTTTTTGCTCATATGGTGTTGTCTATATTGTTTTTGGTTTGTTTCTATACTGCTTCTTGGTTGTTACCATGTTTTTTTATGTTTTAATGCATTGGATTAAAAATTAAATTGTGTTTTTTTATTCATGTTGTTTCTATAATATTTTTAATTTGTTTAGTATTAATATGGGTTGTTTTATGTGTATATTTCTTGATTTGTTTATAAGACTTCGAGTATAAAATGGATTATTTAACGAGGGCAAAATTTATCTTTTTACTAAAATTTTATTAAAAGAAACATGTTAGAAACAATCTTGAAACAAAGCGTAAAAAAGTCCGAAATATTTGGCGGGAGCGTAAAGTTGTGTAAAAAAAAGGGCAGGAGTATAAATTTCGGTAAAATAGTATCGGGAAGCGTAAAAGGCTGACATTATCTTCAAAAAGTGGGGCATTTATGTCAATTACCCAATATTTTTCAACTCAATAAAAGTTATGAGAAACTTATAAGGTGTATCGTGTTCCTACGTTTAAACTTTAAAGTGGAAAGTTTGAGATGGACAACCTTTTTTTGCAAGTTAGAAAACAGTGTTGGAAAAATCGGATCTCACATTTATGTAAGTCCAAGAGGCTACGATAATCTAGAGGGGGGGTGAATAGATTATCTCCATCTTTTCTATTTTACCCTCTTTTTCGAACCGAATGCTCAAAGACAATAATAAAGGTGCGGAATGTAAACAACACACGTCGATTTAAAGAGGTTCAACCCACCTAGGGCCTAATCCTCTACCACCCCAGTATATCCGGGATGGATTTCAAAAAGGAAAAGAATTTTATTAATTACCAAAATTAATACAAACTCAACTTACAACACCTTGAAGAGCACCACACTCTTCTTCAACAACACCTTTGGAGATTACCACAATCTCCCTTTGAAGATCACCACAATCTTCCTTCAACGGCACCTTGTGAAGATTACCACAATCTTCAACCTTGAAGAATACCAAATTCTTCAACACCTCAATAAGAAGATCACCACAATCTTCTTGCACCTATCACCTAGATCATCCAAGTGTGTTCTTACCACAAGAACACTCACAAGGATATCTTGTGTTGAATGATAACCAAAAATCAAGATTACAACTCAATAATGAATATTACAATTTGAGTGCAAAGTGTAATCAAGAATAGCCTAGACCTCAAAGATGTGAAAGTGATAAGCTAGGCAAATTTACAACAAGAATTATAACAATGAAGAACAAGTATTTGCTTGAAGTGTATCTTGTTGTGTTGTATCTCAATAGTTGTATTGGTTGCTCCAAAACTTCATCTATTTATAGGAGATGATTGATCAAGCATAGGCTCCTCTTGGGGATTGAAAATCTCTGAGAAAAATACAATTAAAATCAAGAATATAGCTGTTAGAAATTAATCCCACATTTTAAGGAAATTTGTCTGCTATCAAACGGTCATATTTTTGCTGTCAAAGCACATGGCGACCGGTCGCACAGAAATAGAAGTTTGAAACGAAGCACAGTAAATTTACACAGGGCGACCGGTCGATGTAGGGTTCGACCGGTCGTCCCCCATCTCAACCGGTCCCCTCATAGGTTTGAAAAGAAAAAATCGTCGCTTTTCAAGAAGAACGTTCGTTCAGTCAGTCGATCGACATTTTTTTCACTTCCGTCTCATTTTTGTTCCAAAATCATCTTCAGGTACAGGTTGCCCTATAGGGCGACCGGTCGACCTCGAGACAGAAATGTTGTCCAATTTTAATCGAAAATAAAACTCAAGAAATACTCCGAAAATATAGTAAAAACATTTTAAATCAATCGGAAGTATTTAGACAACATTTAGGAACCTTGTTTTGAAGTGAAAACTTATAAACATAAAATCATTAGAAGTGTTGTCCAATTTTATCTAACGTAAAACTTGAAGAAATACTCCGGAAAATATTAAAGCCATTTTAATTCATTTAGGAGTATTTAGACAACAAGTAAAAACATTGTTTTGGTGTAAAAATAAAATCATCAAAATTAAGATAAAAACATGTATCAAACAATCTCCCCCTTTTTGATGATTACAAACCAAAACAATTTTTAGAGAAATTTTGGACGGACAATTTTAAAAACGATTTTCCGGTAAAAAACATCTAACCGTTTGGAAGCAACCAAAATTTCCAAAAATACATAAGCAACCAATAGGGAGTAAGAATATTCAATAATAGGCATAATAAGCACAAGCTCCCCCTATCAACAAGCACATCAAGAATAATGTAAAAGCAATTAACCATAAGCCAAAAGCTTAGCTTTTACATATTGTTCAAGAGCTTATAAGCTCCCCCTGTCTCAAAAACATCATTAGACAATTATATAAGTCCATCAAGCAACAATTGGACTAAAAATAAATCACAACTTATGGCTTTTATGAGCCATAGCTTATAGCTTTTATACCAAGCTTTTATTAGCTTCTTTGAGCTAATGAGTCATTTTCCTGTTTCTCCCCCTTTGGAATCATCAAAAAGAATGTTAGGATAATAAAAACGTCATACAAATATTTCAAAGTGCGCTTAAAGAGACGATTTATCAACCATTGAGCAATTTTAAGCTTAAAAATCCAAGGAAAATAGGATAAATGTATCATGAAGAGTTCATACGCTCGTTTTATTTGCCAAAACACGATCTCAACAAATATGGGAGACTTTTGGAAGCAAGAGAATCATGTATAAGTTGAAAATTTCATTGTGACATTTCATCGAACACTTTGTGGGCATGAAAATTAAAAGAGGTTGTATATAGCCCTAGTAAATGATTCAAGCCAAAAAAAATTCATATCATCATCCAATTACATCAAACATCATACAAAACATCATAATAGCAAAGCTCAACAAGATCATATGCAAAATATATCAAGAAATATGCAACATTTGTCCATCAAGTAAGAGGCTCAACAAAGTAGATTCTCAAGGGTTCAACCCAATTGAGATAAATTTAGCCTAAGAGATCAAAGCATTACAAATGCCAAAAAAAAGAAGATCCATCAAGTAATACAAGTCATGCCTCAAACAATACATATAAGACATTACAAATGTCCCAAATAATCCATCTAAGCATAATGATCAAAGCATCTAAGCAAAAATTAAAAGCACTTTTACCATCAAGTACTTCATACCAACAACAAATTATGCCAAACTAGAGTATTTTTACCGTCAAATACTCCATCAATATCATGATCACCCTCAAGACATTATCAACTTGCAATATTAACCCTTTCAAGAAAACAAACAAATATCATTAGTGCAAAAGAGTTTTACAAAGTTCATAGAAGTACAAAATAACATGAATAAGATAGAAGGTGCTAGAATAAAAAGGGATGGGGACATCAATCCTCGTCCGAAGAGAAGCAAGTTCCGGGAATAAGATCTTTGATGAATTTCTTTAATTTTCCGATTGACTTTTTCAAACTAGAGTTTTCTTTCTTCACAACCCGGAGCTCTTTTCTAAGAGAGGCTACATCTATAAATATATCTCTTTCAACTTTTGCCATTCTCTCTTTGAGATTTAAATCTTCAACATCCGACTCGTCTTCATCTTCTTCCTCATTTCCTTCATTCAAGTGTTCCTCCTCATTTTCTTCCTCCCCAATTTCTTGTTCATTTCCCACATTCTCTTCTTCTTCATTTTCTTGTTCCTCTTCATTAATATTACCTCTTCCAATATTTTCAACCTCATTGTCATTGAAGAAATCATCCCGAGGTTGTTGTCGATGTCGGGCACGTCCCCTAGCGGCTTTGGTGGGAACCCGTGGTAAATGTCGTCGCATTCTTACCATTTGTAGAATGTTGGCATTATCAAAGTCATTGTGACGAATTTGGTGTTCATCTCATTTTAAGGTATCCCGATAAGTATAATAGTCGGCAAATCAAATTTCCCAAGGTATATTTTTTCTTAGTATGCCTTCTTGATTCCGACAAACAATACACAAAAATTGCCCCATAATTTACTCTTTCTCCTCGAACAATCTTATAGGTGAGAAAGAGTTCGAGATTACTCGGAAGTTTTACTTCTTTTCCACAAACACAATAGGAGCAAATAATAGATATAATCCGATAATTTGGCGGCATTGCCGAGTATATTTCTTCGGGATACACTCCTAAAAAGGTTTTCACATCATCTAGTGAAACACCGAAAATGTTATCATCCCAATGAGTGCAATCCACATTAACCACTCCATCATTCGGCACATTAAAGTGATTACAAATATCGGCCAATGTCCATGAAAAATGCCTACCATTAACAAATGAGTGAAGTTCCAACGGATTATCCACCGTAGCGTCAACAATCCACATATTTGCATAAAAAAGTTTTATAAGCTCGTCATCATAATGCAAACACGGATTATCCCAAAGTGAAACCCATCCTTGAATTTCAAAATAAGCCCTGATATCCGGAAATTCATCATGAAATGCTAGAAATCGAACCATACGAGTGCACGCAATTTTCTTGTCATTCAATCCAATATTCTCATAATGCTCCTCCGCAAGTTTGTTTAGAAATCGAAATATATTGGCTCTAGAGGGAGGCTCGTAAAAAAGTGATAACTTACTTGAATCCCAATGAATGTTTGATTTTGAGACCTCGGCTCTTAATTCATCAATCTCTTCTTCCGTGAGCCGGTTTGAATTATCTCCTTGTGGAATATCAACTTGTTGGGGGTTGGAGGAAGATTCGCCCCTTTGCCTCTTTCTCCTCTTTTGAGGATTTCGTTCGGTAGAATTTCTTGGAGGTGCCATATATGTGAAATTCTTGCAAAGATAGAAGGATTAGCAACAAGAATCGTGAAAAATGATGAGGAATTGAAGAACTTAGGAAATATCGCTGTTAAGGGGTTTGAAGAAATTTCTGGTTCTGTTTTGAAGAAAGAAGACAGACGATATAAACCCAATTTTTTTGGCCTGGGCGACCGGTCGAAGTTGGGTGCGACCGGTCGACATGCAGGGCGACCGGTCGCCCCTGCTTTGACCCTCCCAGTGCAATTTTTCTTTCTCCAGAATTTTCCAAAATTCGATTTTTCACCCCAAAAGTTTTAAAACTTTGTAAAAAGATAATTTTGGACCAAGTCCAACAAATACGGGTTTCGGGAAAATATATATTCGAGAAAATCGAGACTTAACGAGTAGTGCCCTTTTTTTAAAAAAAATTTGCAAAATCATTTAGGGGCACTTAAGAGGTTGAAATGAAATATCTTGAAAGATATGTGCATAAGCATAATATCGGGTTCTAAGAGAAATACGAGTGAACATACCTTGATAGTTTAAGAAACTTGATGACGAAATAGCCAATGAATATGAGAGATATATCCTACACAATTCTTAAGCAAAATTTGCACAATAGCACAAGTGTAGGCAAGTAATAGGAGATATCAAAAAATAATAAACCACATAAGTTTAATTAAATGCACAAGAGTTTTAGAAATATCATACAAGGTCTTCTTTTAAAAAAAAATTTGAAACTCACAAATATATTGAAGACCTAAATTTGAGAAAAAATAATGAAAACTCATTTGCAATAAAAACATGCATACTACAAAATAAAATGCATATTTAAATGGGGAGATACGGTTTACCAATTACGCTATTTCCATGGGTTGTGCCGTTCCCATTGTTGATGATATCTTCCTCTTTGAAGATTATTTTGTTGATGATGACTTCTCCAATTTCTCCATTTCCAAGGTTTGTTGCCTTCCCATTGTTGAAAGTCTCTTCTTCTTTGAAAATCATCTTGTTGATGATGTCTTTGCCATTTCCAAGGATTGTGTTCTTCCCATTTTTGATTATATCCTCTCTTGGAAATTGGCTTTGTCGAAAATAGTTTCTCCTTCTTTGATCAAATGAAACGGTCATTTGATGCCTTCTTGGTGGTATGAATTTTCTTTGATCATTATTTCGTCGGGTACCTAATATGACATTATTTTGTGGTACCCTCAAGTGTTTGGGTCCTTTAGGATTAGCTTTGAGACTTTTAGGTCTCCAATAATGATTAGAGCTATTTCTAGCCCGACAAGTATTAGCTGTATGACCCTTTTTACCGCAATAGAAGCATGTAATAATTCTGGGAGCATAATGACCAACGTGCTTAGAGACTTGATTCTTTTTCATGTGATTGACACCCTTAGGCTTATGAACAAGTTCTAGTTTCAAATTATCACAACAATCAACAATATCGGTCATTCTATTGGTACTCAAGTTGGATTTTAATAAATCCTTTTTCATGCAATTAATATTCTCAACAAGAGTACTATTTTCTTTTTCAAGGTTTCTAATCTTGTCAAGTGTGGTGGTGTGAGCACATGATAGTGATTCATAGGAAATAAATAAACTATCCTTATCATTTTTCAAAACAATGAATTCCTTTTTCAATTTTTTGTATTTAACAAGCAAGCTTTGGAATTCATTTTGAAGTTCATCATAATCATTTTGCAAATCACTATAATCATTATCATAAGAGGTAGAAGTTTTAGAACATACCTCGTTTTCTTCTTCGATGCCCATAAGACAATGTTCAACTTCTTCATAGTTGGAAGTTGTAAGAGGCTTGTTCCTTAGATTTGGACTTGTATCCCTTTGAGAAGTAGATGCCTTTGTTTGACTCCTTTCATTTGCATAAATTCCATAGATGGCATGGCTTCTAATTTTTGCCATACTTCATGTGTCGATCGAATTCCTACAATATGTTCATATTCTAAATTAGTAAATGAACAATACAAAATATTGAGAACTTTACCGTTTAAGGAGATGATTTTCTTCTCTTCATCATTGAGCTTTTTGAAGCCTTTTGAGGTGTGTGGTGTATCTTTCATTGGAATGGATTCTCCATTTATAACGGTGTTCCAAATATCGAACCCGCAACCTTGTAAATAACATTCCATTCTTTCTTTCCAAAATATAAATTTTTTGGAATAAAACCGAGGTGGCTTGGTGGTGGAGGTGCCAGAAAGATGAGCTTCGTTCGTAGCCGACGATCGTTCCTCTTCACTCGCGATGTGAAACGAGCTTGCCAAAGAGTTTGCCACTGATACCACTTGTAAGTCCAAGCGGCTACGATAATCTAGAGGGGGGGTGAATAGATTATCTCCATCTTTTCGATTTTACCCTCTTTTTCGAACCAAATGCTCAAAGACAATAATAAAGGTGCGGAATGTAAACAACACACGTCGATTTAAAGAGGTTCAACCCACCTAGGGCCTAATCCTCTACCACCCCAGTATATCCGGGATGGATTTTAAAAAGAAAAAGAATTTTATTAATTACCAAAATTAATACAAACTCAACTTATAACACCTTGAAGAGCACCACACTCTTCTTCAACAACACCTTTGGAGATTACCACAATCTCCCTTTGAAGATCACCACAATCTTCCTTCAACGGCACCTTGTGAAGATTACCACAATCTTCAACCTTGAAGAATACCAAATTCTTCAACACCTCAATAAGAAGATCACCACAATCTTCTTGCACCTATCACCTAGATCATCCAAGTGTGTTCTTACCACAAGAACACTCACAAGGATATCTTGTGTTGAATGATAACCAAAAATCAAGATTACAACTCAATAATGAATATTACAATTTGAGTGCAAAGTGTAATCAAGAATAGCCTAGACCTCAAAGATGTGAAAGTGATAAGCTAGGCAAATTTACAACAAGAATTATAACAATGAAGAACAAGTATTTGCTTGAAGTGTATCTTGTTGTGTTGTATCTCAATAGTTGTATTGGTTGCTCCAAAACTTCCTCTATTTATAGGAGATGATTGATCAAGCATAGGCTCCTCTTGGGGATTGAAAATCTACAGAAAAATACAATTAAAATCAAGAATATAGCTGTTAGAAATTAATCCCACATTTTAAGGAAATTTGTCTGCTGTCAAACGGTCATATTTTTGCTGTCAAAGCACAGGGCGACCGGTCGCACAGAAATAGAAGTTTGAAACGAAGCATAATAAATTTACACAGGGCGACCGGTCGACGTAGGGTTCGACCGGTCGTCCCCCATCTCAACCGGTCCCCCTCATAGGTTTGAAAAGAAAAAATCGTTCTGTTTCAAGAAGAAAGTGCGTGTCGACCCAGGCGGCGACGGCCGTCGGCCGACCGTCGACGACGCCGACGCGTCGGCCGACGACTGACCGTTTTTCACTTCCGTCTCATTTTTTGTTCCAAAATCATCTTCAGGTACGGGTTGCCCTATAGGGCGACCGGTCGACCTCGAGACAGAAATGTTGTCAAATTTTAATTGAAAATAAAACTCAAGAAATACTCCGAAAATATAGTAAAAACATTTTAAACCAATCGAAAGTATTTAGACAACATTTAGGAACCTTGTTTTGAAGTGAAAACTTATAAACATAAAATCATTAGAAGTGTTGTCCAATTTTATCTAACGTAAAACTTGAAGAAATACTCCGGAAAATATTAAAGTCATTTTAATTCATTTAGGAGTATTTGGACAACAAGTAAAAACATTGTTTTGGTGTAAAAATAAAATCATCAAAATTAAGATAAAAACATGTATCAAACAATTTATCCCTAAGGATAAGCAGAAATGACCGAGAAATAAATGAAAAATAACAACAATTCACAACACAAGATTTTACGTTTAAATTTCAAAACTAGAGAAAAACCACGGCCCACAGAGAAAGAAATTCCACTATGTGAAATATTTATACAATAACACAGACATTCTCTCTCCCAACCCCAATATCCTACACTTTTACAAACATTTGACTAACTCACACCTCTCTCCCAACTCTCCATACTAGAGAATACAATAAAGGAATTTAACTAAAGTCAAAACACAAAGGTTAAAGTGTTATTGACTGGTGCAATTGAAACACACCACATGTGTTCCTTAAATAGCTTTTTCCCATCACTTTTCTTCCATAAGCAATGTGGGACAAAACATTCATTTATTTGACACAAAACCAACAAACTCCTCCTTGGAAAAATAAAAGAAGCTTCATTATCTTCACCGACAATCATGATTATCAACCCGAGAATCATCATTTTCAAACCATAGAACCCTACTCCACCATATGAGTAAACCATTTAGAATCAATTATTCTAAGAATTTCTTCGGCACATGTCGAAAACCCACTGAAATTATGATGGAACTTCCAACTTTTGGCTCTCAAGAAAGCCCTTTAGCCATCGACATAACACACACCTTGTATCCATGTCAAACTGATACCCGTGTATAAATTCCACCACACACCCCATATCAAACCAATGCCCGTGTGAAATTCCACTACACCCTGCATCCATGACAAGTCAATGTCCCTATGCAAATTCCTGGACCCGATAACATAACTACATTCTCTCACTACAACATAAATGACATTAGGTAACACAAATTTTGTAGCACTTTTTACAAAAGGTACATATGTAACACATGTTTATAACACTTTTTATATTATAATATTTATGTAACACTTTTGTATCACTTTATCAATATGTAACGCTTATATGTAACACTTTTAAATAAGTAACACTTTTTAAGTATCACTTTTTTTGTTATTTCTTTTGTAACGCAAATAGGTATCACTTTATTTAAGAAGCACTATTGGCAACACTATATTTTATTAATTGTAACACTTTTTAGGCAATATTTTAATAACACAAAATTATAGAACTATCATTAAATCATGTCAATGATTTATTTAATTAATTAATGTCACAAAAAAAATCACCGAACCTAAATATTGTAGACATCATGTACTCTGTTTTTTTACTGAATTTTTATTTTCTTTTTATTAAGTATTTTAGTTTTACTTTTATTTTTTTATTTTTTACGGAGGTATTAATTCCGTCGTAATACCAACGGAAAATACGCATGTACGTATTTTATTATTATTATTTCTTTTAATTTTTATTAATAGAGACCAATTTCATCGTTAAACTTTTTTTTACTAATGAAAATTGATGTTGGCGGTAATTACTTAGGAATATTTTTCATTAGTAAATTATTTTTTCATTATTTATTTATTATTTAATATTTTTACTGTTAGAACTTTTTTATCTGTCGGTAAATTAATTTTATTTTTTATATATTTTTTTATTTTTATCGATTGAATATTGATCAGTCGATAAATTTATTTTACATATTTTTGATATTTTTAATTTTTTGTGTCCTTTAATATATAACATAATATGATTTTCAAACTATATACTATATAATATAAAATTTGATATATACAGTGTATAATATAATTTAAAATATATATTATAATAATACAATCTTTATTATATAAAATACATTATATATACATATAATACAATATTTATTATATAAAATATATTATATATACATATAATACAATATTTATTATATAAAATATATTATATATACATATAATATAATATTTAAATAATTTTAATATATATTTATATGTGTATGTGTATATATAAAACAAAGCAAAAATTGTAATAAGAATCAACTTAGCCTAGTGACAAACTGTCACTTCCACACATAACAGGTCGTGGGTTCGAATCTACTTGGTGGAAAAAAATAGTATTTCTACGAAGTGCTACAAAAAAAGTGTTACATAAGATTCATATATAACACTTTAGAAATATTTTTTTAAAATGTTACAAAAAGTGTTACATAAGATTCATATGTAACACTTTAGAAATATTGATTCAAAGTGTTACCAATAGAGAACTTAATGTAACACTTAGAAAAGGTGTCACTAAAAGCTAATAAAAGTGATACCTTAGACTATAGGTAGCACGGGCAAGTGCAGCACCATAAAAGTGCTACCTATTGTCTATAGTAACATTTTATGGCCATTAGGTAACATTTTTTGGATGTTACCTAATATCATTTATGTTGTAGTGTCTTTAATGGCAACTTGACATGCCAATACATTTTCTCATCAGAGAAAATCCTCACCGTCACAACTTTATCCCGGATTAGGAGCTCTTTGTCGGATCAGCTCCACCTCCACTTTGACAATTCACCTTCAAAGCCTTTTGTAACCCAGATCGTACCATCACATACTTGACATATACTTGCCATAAGCCAAACATGACCCTTACATCAAATTCTCCAACTACTTGAACCACCCTAGTCTGATGAACAACCGCCTCCAAATGAGACCCCAGGCCCTCTCAAGAAATCCGTTATGATGTGGAAGGTCAGACATCGCTGCGACCACAGAGCATACTCAGAATTTCAAGAGAACTGGCCCGGGCTCTGATTGGGAAAATTGGATCCCACATCATCCCCTAAAAACAAGCATAAATAACCGAGAAACAAAATAAAAAATAACAATAATCAACAACACAAGATTTTACGTAGAAACTTCAAAACCGGAGAAAAACCACGGCCCATAGAGAAAGAAATTTCACTTTGTGAAATATTTTTACAATCACACAAACATTCTCTCTTCCGGCCCTAATACCCCATATTTTTACAAACCTTTGACTAACTCACACCTCTCTCCCAACTCTCCATACTAGAGAATACAATAAAGGAATTTAACTAAAGTCAAAACACAAATATTAAAGTGTTATTGACCGGTGCAATTGAAACCACAACACATGTGTTCCTTAAATAGCCTTAAGGTTTCTATCACTTTTGTTCCACAAGCAATGTAGGACAAAACCTTATTTTATTTGACACAAACCCAACAAATAGTGCATACATTATTTCAATAAAAAACTACTGATGCTAATGAGTCATGACAAGTCGACGGGTGGGTGTAGGTGTGAGGATTGCACCCGACCCCCAATCGAACTTATGAGTTCTGGTGGATCTGGGTCAAGCACCCATTTCGTCAAAATCGGGGTTTTTACTCAAATGCCAAATCCAATGGGTGCTTTCTCGGACTAGCCTCATTTATTCCAATTTCCAATTACCCTAGCCTCTCCTATTTAAGGGTGACAATTTCTGCCACGATACAGAAACATAACATGAATCTAATACATTATAAGTGGGTTAGTGGAGAGTTATTATAATAACTGGGTCAGACCGAATAAAAACACAAATAATAAACATGTTGGTTTAGAGTTAACTTGATGGACAAGATTAACTTGTTTTACTCGATTGTGTTGTTATTATATTATTTTTGCAATATTTTTGTTGATTAAATATGTCGTTAGTATAATGTTCGACTTGAAAAATAATCAAGTGCATGCAAATAAAATTCTCAGATCATTTGACATATAAAGTGATGAATTATTTATATTTTGAAAAAAAAGGTCATTTCGGGTCGACCCAAAAAACATGAATAATAAACATGTGGAGAGTTAGGATTGAGAAATCTGACATAAATAACTATATAGGACAGGTTAAAATTGAGAAATCTGTCATGAATAACATGAATTTATGTCATGACACGACAAGCGGACCCCGATACGAATTACCAATTCTACTCCTACTACTTATCAAAAAGGCAAAAAATACCCTCATTGATCCAGTCAATTTCCTGAAAATTCGGAATCTAAAGCATACATACTCGACTGTTGCATCTAATTATTTATATCTTGAATTCTGCTTGCAACAAGAGAAGAAAGGACAATCAGATCCCGAAAGAGATTGATAGAGAATCTTGAAGTGTGAGATGAGTCTTTGTTTCAAAAAAAGAAAAACAAAATACAAGATAAACATAAAATTCAAATGTTTTCATATTTGGCTCACTTTCTAACACTAATATATTTACAAATGCATGTTGACAACAAAAAATCAGTCTATAATGAAGTCTTAAGATAATCGAAATTTCCCCAAGACCCCAAGGACGACTCTAAACCTGATTATGTATGTCTGCATTATAATTTGATTCATACAAGTGAGAAATGATTAATGACTAATGAGCATTCAAGTTAAATTAAATAATCTTTGTAATATTGGCTAATCGGAAATTATTGTTGAGCACAAATTCCATGATGATAGTCTCTCCTTAGTAATTTATCCCAAGAAAAAGAAATGAAAATGCACAAGAGTTAACCTTATTCATGGTACATCAACATGGGGGAGATTGAAATAAGACAGGAAGAACCTTTCCTTGGATTTCAGTGAACACAAAACTCAAGAAGATTAGGACAGGTTGGATAACAAAGTTGACCTCTTTGGCTCAAATCCTCACTAGATTTGAAGATTGACAAGCAAACAAATCATTAATTTATCTGACACTGTTTTGCGTGTCACAGGACAAATTGCTATCCAAGATTTTAATAAAATCGCACTTCTGAATTTTCGATTCTATTTTTTTTTAGTACAACAGGGGGAACTTGGGGAGAGGATACACGCACCCGTATGGGATCGAACCCGGGTCATTTACCCTTACAACACATGTCTCAACCACTAGAGCACAAGGTTGATCCGTTTCTATTCTAATTTTGTGCTACAATTCGTTTTTTTTTTTTTTTGATACATAGTTTTTGTTGGGTATTTATCCGTCTCGATAAAGACACAATAGAATATTATAGACTCGAATAAAAGTCTATTAATACAAATAATAACTTCATGACTCAAGGTAAAACAAATATTACAGAAAAGTAATGATAACAAATATAAGGGGTGAAAGCCCTAAAGCTCGATATTGAAAAAGATCGACTCGAGACTGGATCCCCACTTGTAGTCACCACGAATCAAACCTAGAGAGCTAAGATGGCTCCCACAAAGCCACGCCAACACAAGCCTCTAAGAACCCAAAGTATATACTACAGTCGATCCCAAGGAAAACCCTTAGAAACCACCCAAACCCTAGTTTACAAGAGAATCTTGGATCTTGTACACAAAGAAGGTGGACATGAGTATAGAAAACATAGATCAATCACTCAACCCAGAGAAATCACACAAAAATCCACCAAGAGGGTGAAAATTCTGAAAGTGAAATATCACAGAGAGATATCGAAGGATCGAGAGAGTGGAGAGAGAAATGAGATATCAGATAATAGTTTGATAAATGTTTTTATCATGATTTTGATGATTTTGTTTTAAAGTATTTTTTACACCAAAATAATATTTCAAAATTTGTCCAAATAATCCCGATCGACTTAAAATATTTTTACTATTTTTTCGGAGTACTTTTTGAGGTTTATTTTTGATATAAATTGGACAACACTTTTGTCTCGTGTTGGACCGGTCGCCCTATAGGGCAACCCGTACCTGAAGATGTGTGTTGAAACAGAAAACTGGACTGAAGAAAAAAGGAGGAGGTCGACTGGTGCCTGGGATGCCTGCAAACTCCCTGTATTGGTTTTTCAAGAGGGCAACCGGTCTAACATAGGGTCGACCAGTCGAACCCTATGTGGACCGGTCGCCTTATGTTAAAATTCAGTGTTTTCAATATTTTTCTCATTTCTACGCGACTGGTCGTTCTATCGTTTTGACAGCAAAATTCTAGCCGTTGACAGTAGACATATTTTCCTTAATTTGTGGGATTGATTTCTAACAGTTATATTCTTGATTTTAATTGTATTTTTCTGTAGATTTCCAATTCCCAAGAGTAGTCTATACATGATCAATCATCTCCTATAAATAGAGGAAGTTTTGGAGCAACAAAACAACCAATTGATATACAACACAACAAGATACACTCTAGCAAATACTTGTTCTTTCATTTTCAATATTCTTGTTATAATAGCCTAAGGTCTTACATTTTCACATTTTGAGGTCTAGGCTTTATTAATTGATTACACTTGCACTCAAAATTGTATTATTCCTTATCGAGTTGTAATTTTGAATTTGTGGTCATCATTCAACACAAGATATCCTTGTGAGTGTTATTGTGGTAAGAATACACTTAGGTGATCTAGGTGTTAGGTGTAAGAAGATTATGGTAATCTTCTTGTTAAAGAGTTTGGAGCTCTTTGAGGTGTTGAAGAATTTGGTATTCTTCAAGTCGGAAGATTGTGGTAATCTTCACAAGGTGCCGTAGAAGATTGTGGTAATCTTCAAGGAGATTGTGGTAATATCCAAAGAGGTGTTGTACGGTGATGTTGTATTAATTGTGGTAATTAATAAAATCTTTTTTTTCTTTTTTGAAATCCATCCTGGAGATACTAGGGTGGTAGAGGATTAGGCCCTATGTGGGTTGAACCTCTATAAATCGACGAGTATTGTTTACTTCCCGCACTTCCATTCTTGTCTTGGCCTATCACATTCGAAAAAGAGGGCGTAATCGAGAAAATGGGCATAATCTATTCATCCCCCCTCTAGATTATCGTACCCACTTGGACTTACAAGTGGTATCAGAGCCAAACTCTTTGGCAAGCTCATTCCACATCGCGAGTAAAGAGGAATGATCATTGGCTACGAATGAAGTCTATCTCACCGGCGCCTCCACCAACAAGCCACCACTATTAGACTCCAAAAATTATGCATTTTAGAAAGAAAGAATGGAATGCTATTTACAAAGTTGCGGGTTCGATATTTGGAACACGGTCATTAATGGAGAATCCATCCCGATGAAAGATACACCTCACACCTCCAAAATCCTAAAGGAGCTCAATGATGATGAGAAGAAAATCCTAACCTTAAATGGTAAAGCTCTTAATATTCTTTATTGTTCACTAACCTTCTCGGAATATGATCATATTCTAGGAATTCGATCGGCACATGAAGTATGGAGAAAACTAGAAGCTATCTATGAAGTATATGCAAATAAAAGGAGTTATACAAAAGCATCTATTTCTCAATTGGATACAACATCAAATCCAACAACATGGGATGAGCTCCTTACAACTTCCGATGATGAAGAAGTCGAACAATCTCTTATGGGCATCGAAGAAGAAAACAAGGTACTCTCTAAACCCTCTACTTCTTTTGATAATGGATTACAAGATGATTATAGTGAATTGCAAAATGATTTTGATGAGCTTCAAAATGAATTCCAAAGCTTACTTGTTAAATACAAAAATTTGAAAAAGGAATTCAATGTTTTGAAAAATGGTAAGGTTAATTTATTTACTTCTTATGAATCACTTTCTTGTGACCACACTACCACACTCGATAAGGTTAAAAACCTTGAAAAAGAAAATAGTACTCTTATTAAGGATATTGATTGTATGAAAAATGATTTGTTAAAATTCAACTTAAGTACCGATAAAATGACCAAAATTGTTGATGTTCATAGGTGTGATAATTTGAAACTAGGACTTGATCATAAGCCTAATGACGTTAATCATATGAAAAAGAATCAAATCTTTAAGCATGTTGGTTATTATGCTCCTAAAATTATTACTTGCTTTTATTGTGGTAAAAGGGTCATACGGTAAATACTTGTCGGGCTAGAAATAGCTCTAATTATTATTGGAGACCTAAAAGTCTCAAAGCTAATCTCAAAGGACCCAAACACTTGAGGGTACCATAAAACAATGTCATATTAGGTACTCGGTGGAATAATAATCGAAGAAAAGTCATACCGCCAAGAAGACATCAAATGCCCATACCATTTGATCAAAGGAGAAGACATCACCACAATGCATTTCCAAGAGGGAAATATTATCAACAATGGGAAAGTAACAAATCTTGGAAATGGAGCAATTGGAGAAGTCATCATCAACAAAATGAGTTTCCAAGATAAAGACATGATCAACAATGGGAATGACACAATCCTTGGAATTGGCAAAAGTTGAGAACACATCATCAACAAGATGATTTCCTAAGAGGAAGATACTACCAACAAAGGGAAAGACATAACCCGTAGAAATGGCGAAATTGGTAAACCATATCTCCTTATTTAAATACGCATAATGTTTATTATAATGTATGCTTGTATTTTTGTTTTAATTGTCAAAATGATTTTTCAAAAAAATTTTTAAATAAGGTCTTCAATATATTGTTTTTAAATCTTTTGAAAAGGAGACCTTGTATGATGCTTGTGTATTTACAATGACTTGTGTGTTTTATCATCTCTTATGATTTTTTTTTTTGCATAATATATTTGTGACATCTCTTTGCTTTAGCCTACACTTGTATCACTATGTTTTGTGTAAGAACTTTTTCTAAGAATTGTGTAGGATTTATATCTCCAAATGGGTATCTACGTCATATTATGTCAAGAGGTTCATAAACTATCGAGGTACGCTCATCTACATTATTCATCTCATAGACTCGATATATTTTTTTTGCCATATGCCTATGTGCTCATTTTTCAAGCAATTTCAAAGTATCTTTCTTAAAGTGCCATTAAAAGTATTTTTCGATTTTTGAAAGGCACTATTCGCAAAATTTTGTTTTATCCGAGCCTCTTAAATTTCTTGGCTCGTACATATTGGATATAGTCTATGACTACATTTTTGCACGTTTTTAAAACTTTTGGGGTGAAAAATCTTATTTTGGAATATTTTGCAAAATTGCACTCAGGGAACCGGTCAATAAGGGGGTCGACCGATCGCCTTGCATAGCGACCGGTCAAACAGCACCCTGACCGGTCGCCCTGATGCCTGTTTTACTTAAAATCGAATCTGTCTTTTTTTGTAAATAGAACAAAAACACCCCAAACCCTTGCAGCCATGGGCGTAGCCAGGATTTACGGTCAGTGCGGTCAGGATTTTTTTTCGTTTTGGTAGAATGATTGTCGGGCCGAAATTTTTCGAAAATAGAAAATGAAATGGGCAAATATAAAGGCCAATACATTGCAACAATGTTTTGTGGGTTTTCATAATCTCCAATTCCGACTTCTCTAGAATGAACTTTTTGGAGAAATGATTTATCCAAAAGTTCATTCTAAATTAATCACCAAACAACTATTAATAGATTTTTAGATCCAAAAATTCATTTTAAAAATGCTTCCAAAAACACTATTCATTATCAAGTTCGGAATATATCTCTTTCTATATAACAAACAAGGCAATCATTCATCCACGCATATACCTTAATTGGGCCAGATAATTCTTAATTTTTTGGGTCAAGAAGGTTTAATGGCCTTTTAATTTTTAGCTCAGTTTTTTTTATATGAACTAGATCTTCGATTGAATTTTCAGTGCGGTCCAAATTAAATTTAACAGGATCACTCCGATTTTGAGTGCAGTCCGTCAACCGCACTCGTTCTAAGGTGGCTACGCCACTGCTTGCAGCGCGATTCCCTCGCCCATTTCACTCTTAAATCCTCATTTATTCATCAAATCTTCAAATTATTTGTGCTAATCTCTTCCATTTTACAAGGATTTCACATTTATGGCTCCTCCAAGAGATTCTACCGGTCGTAATCCAAACCCGAAGCGTAGAAGAGCCGAAGAGGGAACTTCGAATAATCACCAAGAAGAGGCCGAGCAACGCGAAATTAGAGCTACCCAAAGAAATGTGGCTCAAGAACACGGTGAGAATCAAAATCCCCAACTCACCCGGGCCCAAATTACCGAGCTCCGAGGTACTATCTCACTCGATAATGCCCATTGGGCCAAAAGTAAGAAATCCTTATTATCTCAAGCTCCTCGTCCCGCTAATTTGTCGATTTTTATCAATAAGTATGCGGAGTATTATTATAATAATTTGGACTTGAGCAATAAATCGATTGGTTGAACTAAGACGTGTCGGTTTGGCACTTTTTTGGGTGAATTTCCTTCTATTAAAGGATTTTTCGATCATCAAGGGTGGTCGTATTTATGGGAGCATCCGTATGTTTTGTATGATGATGATTTGATATTGCATTTCTATTCAAATCTATGGATTGAATATGATGTTCAAGGAAAGCCCGTGGCTATGAATTCCTTTGTTAAGGGGCGTCACTTTAGGTGGACTCCCAATGATATTTGTCAGTTGTTGCACGTTAGGGAAGGAGGTTGGGACTACTTTGGTTGCACTCATTGGAATGATGAAGTGTTTGGTGTCTCTTTGGAGACCATTAAGACTTATTTGAGTGTGTGGCCGAATTATACGTTACTGTCTATGACTCTTGAGCATCGTATTATTTCTACAATTGTAGCTTATTGCATTTGTGGAAAATCTGTGAAATTGCCGAGCAGTGTGGATTTCTTTATGACATAAAAATTGCAAAAAGGGAATTGCTTAATTTTGGTGCAATTTTAATTCAATAAGTCTTTGAGTCTATCACGCAGGGGAACAAGAAATTTGTCATGGGGAATTGGATTTGCAAGCTTCTATTGCTTTCGGGTTTACCGTCATCAGAATTTATTCAAGATGACTTTGATAATGATAATATACAACAAACGGTCCGAATGCGTAAAAATATGCCAATTCGCCCTATAAAGACAGCAAGAGGGAGACATCAAGGTTCATCATCCCAAAATTCTAATGACTTCTTTGATGATGAGGAAGCCGCAAGATTGGCTTCGGGGGACGTTCAAGGCAATCCGGATGATAATACCGGTGCCCGCCCAAATCAAGCATCTCGTGAGTATTTTCAAGCCCAACTTGATGAACAAAGGATTAACTATGATACTCTTAGGGCTAGTCACGAGGAGCTTAGGCAAGAAAATTCGAAGCTCAAAAAGTTCATAGGCAAATTGAAGAAGTTCATAAAAGATCTCCTCCCTAACGCTTGCTTCTCTTCCGATGAAGAATGATGCTTCTTGTCGCTTTCTTTATTTTTATTCATGCTCTTGATACTTTCATCTCTTTAAATTTGTAATGCACTATTTTGATACTTCCCCTCTTATGCTAATCACATTTGCTTGTTGATTTCAAAGGGGAAGAGCTTTAGCAAAGTGATTGCTAATAGTTAAGTTTTCCAAAATGATGTGTTGGATGGATGTTGTTGGAGTATTTGATGGTAAAAATACTTCTTATTTTTTTGTGTGCATATTGGCATTGATGAAAAATTGATGTTTAGGTTGGTTATAATCCCTAAATGGTATGTTGTTGATTAAGTACTTGATGGTAAAAGTGCTTCTTTAATTTTGCTTAGTGGCATTTGTAATGCTTTTCTATATATTGCTTATCTTCTTAGTTGGAGAGATAAATTTCTTTATCTCAATTGGGTTGAACCCCTGAGAAAATTGTCTTAATGTTGATGAGCATGTTGATATATGTATACATTTGTTGTATTTTAGGGCATGATTACATTTACAAGAGCTATATACATCTTTTCTATTATTTGATGCCCACCAAGTGTTTGATAAAATGTTTCAAAGAAAATTTCTTCAATTACATGACTCTTTCAGTTTTAAAAGTATTATATATTTGTAGAGATCATTTTTACAATTCATATGAGCTTTTGCAAATCAAATGATAGTTTTTTCCCTTTTTTATTTGGAATTTAAGCTCCATTATTCGAAAAGCTCGGTAAATCGGTCTGAATGCGCTCTTTGATATGATAATATGACGTTTTTTATCGTGCTAACATTCTTTTTGATGATTTCAAAGGGGGAGAAATAGGAAATAAGCTCTTTAGCTCAAAGAAGCTAAAATAAGCTCACGAAAGAAGCTATAAGCTATGGCTCTTTAAAGCCAAAAGTTGTGGATATAAACCAGTCCATGGAATATATCTTGGACTTGTGATACTTGTTTAATGGTTGTTTTTGACAGGGAGAGCTTCTAAGCTCGTGATTTTTTTTGAATACATTATAAAAGCTGAGCTTTTAGCTTTTGTATGGTTGCTTCTTTACTTATCTTGATGTGCATGTTGATAGGGGGAGCTTTTGAAAAATGTTTCTAGAAAATCTTTACTCCCTTTCTTGAGGCTATATTATGAAAATTTGTTGCTTCAAACGGCTAGTTATTTTTTGACCGGAAAATTCGTTTTGTTTTCAAAATCGACCTTCTTATATGTCTCAAAATTATTTTGGTTTGTAATCATCAAAAAGGGGGAGATTGTTTGATAAATATTTTTATCATGATTTTGATGATTTTGTTTTAAAGTATTTTTACACCAAAACAATGTTTCAAAATGTTGTCCAAATACTCCCGATCGATTTAAAATATTTTTACTATTTTTTTAGAGTACTTTTTGAAGTTTATTTTCGATATAAATTGGACAACACTTCTATCTCGTGTTGGACCGGTCGCCCTATAGGGCAACTCGTACCTGAAGATGTGTGTTGAAATAGAAAACGGGACTGAAGAAAAAATGAGGAGGTCGACCGGTCGAACCCTATGTGGACCGGTCGCCCTATGTTAAAATTCAGTGTTTTCAATATTTTCTCATTTCTACGGCGTCGTCGCCCTATCGTTTTGACAAAGAAAATTCTAGTCGTTGATTGAAAGAGACATATTTTCCTTAATTTGTGGGATTGATTTCTAACATCTATATTCTTGATTTTAATTGTATTTTTCTGTAGATTTCCAATCCCCAAGAGGAGCCTATCCATGATCAATCATCTCCTATAAATAGAGGAAGTTTTGGAGCAACAAAACAACTAATTGATATACAACACAACAAGATACACTCTAGCAAATACTTGTTCTTTCATTTTCAATATTCTTGTTGTAATAGCCTAAGGTCTTACACTTTCACATCTTGAGGTCTAGGCTTTATTAATTGATTACACTTGCACTCAAAATTGTATTATACCTTGTCGAGTTGTAATCTTGAATTTGTGGTCATCATTCAATACAAAATATCCTTGTGAGTGTTTTGTGGTAAGAATACACTTGGGTGATCTAGGTGTTAAGTGTAAGAAGATTGTGGTAATCTTCTTGTTAAAGTGTTTGCTGCTCTTTGAGGTGTTGAAGAATTTGGTATTCTTCAAGTCGGAAGATTGTGGTAATCTTCACAAGGTGCCGTAGAAGATTATGGTAATCTTCAAGGGAGATTGTGGTAATATCCAAAGAGGTGTTGTAAGGTGATGTTGTATTAATTGTGGTAATTAATAAAATCTTTTTTTTCTTTTTGAAATCCATCCCGGAGATACTGGGGTGGTAGAGGATTAGGCCCTAGGTGGGTTGAAGCTCTATAAATCGACGAGTGTTGTTTACTTCCCGCACTTCCATTCTTGTCTTGGCTTATCACATTCGAAAAAGAGGGCATAATCGAGATAATGGGCATAATTTATTCACCCCCCCTCTATATTATCGTAGCCACTTGGACTTACAATAATGAATTAGGGTTCAGGTGTATATGTTTTAAAAGGGCCAATGAACAATCAGGATCAGATCACATCGATAAATGGTCAAGATTAGACTGAGAGAATTCGCGGTATCATTAATCGGACCCCCAGTCCGAATACATGACCCGAACAAACAATTGGGTCAAATACAGTTGGGACAGCTGCTATATGGGCTACTATGTTGGGTTAATTGTAAATACGAAAATGGGCTAACATATTTAATAATCTCCACCTTTGGCTCATTGTTGATTCAATTAGACTTCAAAGAAATTTCCAGTCATCATCATTGCCTTTTGCCTACTCCACACAAAGTCATGTAGGACTTTTGTTATAAGCACTGAGCCGCTTATGAAACAAGCACAAAGCAAGTTGTACCTCTAATTGGACTCCTAAAAGCACAAAGCAAGTGTCCAATTTTGGGACTGCAACAAACACAAAGTAAGTTGCACCCTACGGGAAAATAATCGAGTAACGAATCACCAATGTCAAAATTCAGGATTTTAAGACAAGTTTTGAACTTAGATAAGGGTAAACATTTAGTGCTCATATCTGCAGGGTTGTATTCACTTGAGATTTTTCATGTTTTATAAAATCTTTTGAAACAACATCCCTTATATAGTGAAAATGAACATCAATGTGTTTCATTCTATCGTGAAAATCGGGTTTTTAAGAATCGTACACCAGATTGAGAATCAAAAAATACAACTATTTCTTTCCTTTGAAAACTAATTTCAATTAATAAATTGTTTAACCAAAGTGCTTCTTTTATAGCTTCCGCAATTGCAACATATTCTGACTCAATTGTGAAAAGAGTCACAATGTGTTGCAATTGGGATTTACAGCTAATACAAGAACAACACTAGGTAAAAATATAGGAGGTAGTTACTTTTTGATTATTAGGATCGTTAGCATAGTTGGAATCCATATATCCTTTTAAAATAATTCCAGTTTCACACTTAGAAAACTTAAATAAAAAATCAATTGAGTGTCTCAAGTATCTTAAAAGTCATTTCACAGCATTACAATGCCCAATGCCAGGATTAGACATACACCTACTTAAGCAAGAAACAAAATAAGTAATAACAGGTCCAATACTGCCCATCAAATACATCTCAGAACCAATGACATTAGCATAGGGAATGTTTTTCATAGAATTCATATATGTTTCAGTCTTGGGAGACTGATCATTACTTAGCACAAAGTGAGATGTAAGAGGCACATTAACAGATTTTGCATTTACCATAGAGAATTTATGTAATATCTTTGCAACATATGAAGATTGATGCAAATATATTACATAATTCTTCCTATTTCTATCTATGTTCATTTTTAAGATCTTCTTGGCATCTTCTAAATATTTTATGTCAAATTTTGTACTAAAACAATTTCTAACATGATCGACAATTTTAAGGTAAGGAGCAGTCAATAACATATCATCAACATACAACAATAAAAATATAGGATTTTTAGCATCTATTTCAAAATACAAATAGTGATCAAACTTCCTTCTGTTAAATTTTAAAGATAGCATGCATTCATCAAACTTTTTATTCCATTTCCTAGGGGATTGTTTAAGTCCATAAAACTATTTCTTAAGTAAACAAACATGACTGGATTTGGATTTATCTACAAAACCCTCAGGCTGTTTCATCAAAAAAAACATCAAGATCTCCATGTAAAAAAGTAGTTTTAACATCAAATTGTTTGAGTTTCCAATCAAATTGTGCTACTAAAGCAACCATTATCCTAACAATGGTGAATTTAGTAACATGTGCAAACATTTCAGTGTAATCAATTCCCTCTTCTAAGTAAAACCTTTTTGCAACTAGTCTAGCTTTATATCTAACACCTTCGTTTTCATTCTTAACCTTATAAAGCCATTTACAGTCTACCATAGAACAGTTTCAAGCTTAGGCACAAGAATCCAAGTTTTTTTTCACATAGAGAGAATTCATTTCTTCATTCATAACACTTAACCATTCAGAAGCATGAGAAGAATTTAGCATCACTATAGGTTTCAGGCTCAGAATTATCAATAGATTCAAACACTGAAAACACATAAGACGTCATATCAAATTACTAAATTTAGGAGGAGGCCTAATATTCCTTCTTACCATATCTCTAGTAAGTTGGTAATCATGCAATTCCTCATTATCATTATTCACATCAAATTCATCATGCACAGTAGCATCATTATGCATATTATCCACATCAGCACCAATAGTTTCATTTTCAAGCAAGTCAACAAGTAATTCATGCACATCAATAGGAATTTCACAGGAATAATAGCAGAAGAAGGTAAAAGCTCCACCTTTTGGACTACTAGGGTTTTCAGAAACAATTTTAGAGGAGAGAACATTAAGACAAGGATATTCAAGTCCATTGAACACATCCCTACTTTTAACAGTTTTAAAACTAATTTTTCCTTTTGTTCCCCAATATGTAACCTTTAACACCATCGGATAACCAAGGAAAACACATTTCAAAGATCTTGGTTCAAGTTTATCATTTTTTTGGTGCACAAAGGTAGAACAACCAAAAACTTTTAAGTTTGAAATGTCAATTTATTTCCCAGTCCGAACCTTTTCACGATATTTTCCATCTAAGGGGATTGAGGGATATCTCTTAATCAAATAAGTAGCTGTAAAAACTGCTTCTTCCCAGAACTTTTTAAAAAGCCCAGAGGTAGCTAAAATGTTCCTCACCATTTCAAATAAAATTTTATTCATCCTCTCAACACCATTTTGCTAAGAGGTATAGGACACAGACTTGTATCTTTTAATGCCAAATTCATCAGACAGATTGTCAAGTAATTGATTACAAAATTACAGGCCATTATCAGTTCTCAAAACTTTAATGTGTTTACCAGTTTGGTTTTGAATAAAAAATTCCAAGTTTTGAACTTATCAAAAACATCAGATTTGTTTTTCATTAAAAACACCCAAACTTTCCTGGAATAGTCATCAATTATTGACAGAAAATACTTCTTTCTACCATGGGTGGGCGCAGAAGAAGGACCCCAAATATCGGCATGCAACTATTTAAGAATATCACAACTAGCAAAATGTTTAGGATGGATAGAAGTAGGGAATTATACTCTTTGTTGTTTACCAAATACACATAAATCACATAAAGGAAACAAGTCATTTTGTCTTTTCCAAAACAAATTTTTTTCTATAAAATCTCAAGACCTTTAGAACTAATATGACCTAATATTTTATGCCAAAGATCAGTCTTATCATCAGACACAGAATTTACAATATGGTTTACCGAATAAGGTACAGAATATTCACATTTATCATGGCAAGCATACAAATTTCTAGTTTTAGACTTTAGCAATAATCAAAGAGCTTTTCAGAATTTTCATGACCTTGTTTCCCCACTTCTCCTCAAGCCCATCAGTTTCAAGTGTAGCACGTGAAATCAAGTTGTTACTCAAGTCAAGAACATGCCTTATATCTTTAAGAGTTAACACACATCCAGTATCAAATCTCAGACACATATTACCAATACCAAAAAATTTACACCTTTTTTTATTTGTCATATACATAGAATCATGCATCACTTTAGTATAATTCATAAACAGAATCAGATAAGTTCAGAATAATAGAGGAATATGCATATTCATCAAGTTCAGGTTTAATCTCCATAGTCTTTTTGTTGAATCAAATGCCTTTCATTTTAAGGGAAACATCAGCAAGAAACACCCAAAAAATAGAAGCACCAACCCACCACAAGGCCGATAAGTGCTCTGATACCACTGGTGGGTATCTATTCTCTTCGATAGAAATAATTGAATATTACAGAGTTGAATAAAAGCCTATTAATACAAATGATAACTCTATGACTCAAGGTAAAACAAAAGTTACAGAAAAGTAATGATAACAAATATAAGGGGCAAAAGCCCTAAAGCTCGGTATTGAAAAAAATTGGCTCAGGACTGGATTCCCACTTATAGTCTCCACCAATCAAACCCAGAGACCTAAGATAGCTCCCACAAAGCCAACCCAACATAAGCCTTCAATAACCCAAATTATATACCACAGTCGATCCCAAGAAAAACCTTAAAAAACCCTCCGAAACCACACAAACCCTAGCTCACTAGAGAATTTCGGATCTTGTACACAAATAATTTGGACAAGAGTATAGAACACACAAATCTATCATTCAACCAGAGAAATCACACAAAAATCCACCAAGAGGGTGAAAATTCTAAGAGAGAAATATCACAGAGAGATATCGAAGGATCGAGAAAGTAGAGAGGGAAATAAGATATCAAATAATGAATTAGGGTTCGGTGTATATGTTTTAATAGGGCCAATGAACTATCAGGATCATATCACACAGATGAATGGCCAGGATTAGACTGAGAGGATCAACAGTGTTATTAATCGGATCCCACAGTCCGAATACATGACCCGAACAAACAATTGGGTCAAATACACTTGGGTCGCCTCATATATGGGCTGCTATGTGGGCTTAATTCTAAATACGAAAATGACCAACAAAATGGACCAACATATTTAACTGTTTTCAAGCTTGCACCTGACTAATCCTATGGGCAGACGCCTTGCCGCCCTCTTCAATAGTTCTAATTAAACTTGGATACAGTCTCAACTTATACATAGTCGAGTCGGCATTGTTACATTTCATATTTAAGTTTAAGAATGCTTGCATCAAATGTATATATCATTAAACCAACATTTTGTTACTTAACATACAATTACTCTCCTTCCACTTTTAAGAGAACGTTACTAAACAAAAATGTTTTCTTTTCTTTTTTTCCCCAATAAATTTAGTTTCCAAACTTACGCCCGCCTATGTCTGGGGTAGCAACTTCGGCCCATCGTTGCTGCTACCAGGTTAAACTACGTAATATGTCTGGTCTGGCCAGGGTTGTGGTTGGATGAATTGATTGCCACCCGCCATGATGATCTTGTAGATTACAATGTGTGATTACAATGGGAAGCCTTCAACAATGACTTAAATAGAAAAGGAAAATTACAAAAAAAATGAATCTGACTAAGACAACTTGTAAAGACAGAAGCCGAGTCGAGTAGAACTCTTTCCGCAAGAAAAATATGTCCCGGTTAGTGCTCATTGTATGACGTAATGTCCCCAAAGATAAAACGTCTTAACCTCTTTTATTTACAGTAGCACCATTGACACAAAAGCACCTTTCGAACTTGAAGGAGCGAGAACTGCTTGCTGGACTCTAATGCAGAATGGAATGTTCTTGGAAGTGATGTTACAACACTTTCAACGACACCTTCGAAATATGCAGAGAGATATGCGATTTTGCTGTGTAAAATCTGCAATGGAAACCATGCTATATATAGGCAGCAAAATCCAACCAACAGGGAATTAATTCTAGTAAGTTAGTGGGCATTAACCTTCCTTGTAACGGTCATGTGTTACATCCATAATGATGACCACTTTCTGGACAGTTACAACCCCATCAATGCCACTACTGAGGAGTTACATACTCCAACAGACACTTATGGATCTGAACACCTGCAATGTCCAGGTTCATCCGGCGGCCCAACAGTCACTTGAACCTGGGCCAAGCCCATTTTCGAGTGATAAAAGTGTAGTGGACCTGGATCCGGGCCCGACCCAAAGCCCAGGTCAAGTCGGGTGGGCGCGCGCGCGCACGCATGTGGCCCACTTGTGATCATCCGCTTATGTTATAGTATATCCAACTAATAACATCTTCTAGTATTTAAACTAGAATAAATAAAGCTTCATAATCTATATGGGATGAAGAAAAAACCTTTCAACTCCCTTTACATAATGCCTATTCGTGTGGCCAATTTCATGTATTAATTTTTCACTCACCAAAATTTAGTTTTGAGAAATACAAAATACTACGAACATCTACTCGGAACGTAGATTAATAATTTACAATTTAATTCCTCCAAAATTAAATTCTTAGCCACCGAAAATTTGGTCTAAGTCGGTCGATGCCCACTTTCTCAAAATCCAAATTTCCAACAATCCCCCACACATGAGTGGAAATTAATGCATGCATGAATGCAGACACGCAAACCAGTCCTCAGGAGACAATATTGCATCCGGAAAGGTAGCTTGTGGCTTTGAACCTTCCGTAGTCAATACCATCAGGTACACTGGCGGCTTAGTGGACGCAATGCCTTAAACCTATTCTTCCATGGTGTATACCGAGTCAACAGTATTAACACAATAAGGTCTCAACACCTTTTATTCTGGCGTTTTGTGTCCGTTTCGTCCATGGACACCTTTTTGGATTCATAAGTGTTACATTAAAGCGGCCCGCACTTCTCACTTATATAGGTGATCTCCTATACGAGTATCCTGCCATACTAAACCTCTACGAAGTGTAGGAATCATTAAAAGTCAAATGACTTAGCCTCACCACAACTTTGCAGGTGTTCCAACACTTGGTATTGCTCTCTATGGATGGGTAGAAACATTGTTTCCAAGTATTACAACATAACCTTCATAGCTTAGTTTTCCCATTGAACCAAGTTCTTGGGATCCTCAATCATCATGGTTGGGTTACCACTATGATGGTTATTTTACTTTGTGGACTTTAAGTCCATTCCCTCTAACAATTAACTCAATTGATCTTGATTCCGTCCTTTAGTCAAAGGATCTGCCAATTTGTCTTTTGACTTTACATAGTCAATTGACATCACACCATTTGAGATCAATTGTCTAACGGTATTGTGTCTCCGATGAATATGTCGATACTTACTATTATACATATTGCTCTGTGCCCTTTCTATAGCCGCTTGACTATCACATAATGAATCATCACAGAAGGCACAAGCTTTCTCCAACATGGAATATCTTCCAAAACATTTCGAAGCCACTCTGCTTCTTTACCAGCTTTATCCAAAGCTATAAACTCAGATTCCATGGTGGACCGAGCTATACACATTTGCTTCGTGGACTTCCACGATTCCGCACCACCTCACTAGTTGAATAAGAATCTTTATAATCTGAAATCTAACTAGCATCACTATACCCTTCAAGTACAGCTGGATATCTCGAGTAGTATATCCCATAATCCAGGGTATACTTCAAGTATTTTAACACCCTGGTTAATGTTTTCCAATGCTCATGGCTTGGATTGCTCGTGAACCTACTCAATATATTTACAGAATAGGCTAAGTCTGAACGTGTACAGTTTGTGATGTACATCAGACTGCCTATTATATGTGAGTATTCCATCTGAGCCACTGGTTCTGCTTTATTAGCAACCAGATTTACACTTAAATCAATGAGCGTCTTTGACGGTGAACTGTCAAAAGCATTGAATTTTTTGAGCACTTTCTCCACATAGTGGGATTGTGACAAGATAATTCCATCAGGAGTCCTGCTGATTTTAATCCTGAGGATGACATCAGCAGTTCCCATATCCTTCATGTTAAAGTTCCTCTTTAACATTCTTTTAGTGTCCATGATAATATCATGACTACTGCCCATGATTAACAAATCGTCTACATATAGATAAACAATGACAAATGCTTCCAATGTCCCTTTGACATATACGCATTTATCACACTCATTGATTTTAAATCCATTTGACAACATTGTATTGTTAAACTTAAGATGCCATTGTTTTGGAGCTTGTTTCAATTTGTACAAGGATCTTATTAACTTGCACACCTTCTTTTCTTGACTGGGTGCAACAAACCCTTCAGGTTGTTCCATGTATATTTCCGCATCTATTTCTCCATTCAGAAACGTTGTCTTGACATCCATCTGATGATCTCAAGATTGTGCAAAGCAGCAATCGCGAGAAGCACCCGAATAGATGCAATCCTCTTTACTGGAGAATATGTGTCAAAGAAATCATACCCTTCTTTTTGTTTAAAGCCTTTGGCCACAAGTCGTGCTTCATACTTATCAATATTTCCATCTGCTTTATACTTCTTCCTTAGGATCCATTTACATCCTAAAGGTTTATGACCTGCAGGGAGATCAACCAACTCCCACGTATGATTTTGTAGAATGGACTCGATTTCACTATTAATAGCTTCTTGCCAGAGCGGAGCATCTGGACTACTTAGAGCTTCTTTAATCGAGTTCGACTCATCATATAACATAAATGTTATGAAGTTACGTCCAAAGGATTTATCCACCTTAGGCCTCTTACTTCATCTCAGTTTTTCACCAGTCGGTGTTGAGCTAATTGTTCTTTCAAATGTGACAGCAGGTGTTGTACCAAGTGTTATTCCATATGTTATAACACCCGAAGCAACACCTTCAGTAACACCTCCAGAAACATCTGCAGTAACACCTGCAGTTATTCCAGTTGTTATAACACCTGAAGTAACACCTTCAGCAACATCTGAATACATCCGTTTTTTAAAACTTATATCTATCCTTTCTTTACAAGGATAAATCTCAAAAAATATAGCATTCCTTGATTCAATTATGGTACCAACTGTCATTTTCGAATTTTCTAACTTATGTACCATAAAATGATATGCACTACTGTTAAGTGCATAACCAATAAATACACAATCGACCATTTTAGGACGGATTTTAACTTGTTTTGGTTCAGGTATTGCAACCTTAGCCAAACACATCCACACTTTAAGGTATTTATAAGGAGGCTTACGATTTTTCCACAATTCGTAGGGAGTCTTATCTTTCCCTTTAAGTGGGATTTTATTCAATATGTGGTTGGCTGTTAAAACAGCTTCCCCCCACATATTCTGAGTTACTTTGTTCAACTCCGGATTACCCCAGAACTTACACAACTCATGGTCATTTCATTAGCATTAAAATATTTTTCGTTGTTATATTACTGTTAGAACCTTGTTCCAACAATACCATTAGAACCTCGTTCAAACAATATTCAGAATCTTGTTCCAACAAATTTGTTCGAACCTTTTCACAGCAAGTGTGACCTTAGATGTTGCCACGCCTTCGGCAACATTTCAGACCTCACTTGGTTCTGAAACTGCCTTCGGTGTTACAACACTTTTGGCAACACCTCCTACAAGTGTCTTTCAGTGTCTGCCTTTGGTGTTACAACACCTCAAGCAACATCTTCTGCAACTATGGTTCAGTGTCTGTCTTAGTGATACAACACCTTCTGTCACATTTAAATCTGCAATTGAAACTCGAAAGCCAAAAGTGTGACAAAAAGTGTGGTCATACCCCCACAGTCGATGGATCCGTTAGAATTCTTAAAAAGTATTCCAACGCAATTTTCTCGAGTCTCAACCGAGACTTTCTTGGATTTAGATTCAGACCTTCAATTGCTTTATTCGATTATCAATCGAACAATTAGGCTACTAATCCAATTTCCTTCCAGTTATGCATTTAGGAATTTATGAAAATTTTCCAACTTAGTAACAGCATCTAAACGATGCAAACCATTCGAAAATTTTCATGTAAATGACATCCCTTCAGCACGAATATCATGCAGGATCAATTGAAACTTTTAGACTAGTTTCAACACATTTTTGGACTTCTGGAATCATCCATTTTATAATCCAAAAATTAGAAATAACGAACTTTTTAGAAAACACATCCTCATTTCGTATTTCTTTTCAAAACCATGAACCTTTTGGAAAAATATCATCAGTTCATATCAAACCATACAGTTGTGCTTCACTAAGCCCATTAAGGACATAGTCACGGTATAGGAAATCATCATCCTGGCCCCATGCTTCAAACGCAACGGGTTTTCAGCAACAAATACAATTCCAGCAACCATTGGAAGGTCTTCTGTTAGGTTCATCTCCAAGCTAAGGTTTTATTTCTCCTTGCCATCGTGAAGGTAACATTTCTCTTGCGATTGTTGATTACAATGTGTGATTACAACGAGAAGCCTTCAACAATGGCTTAAATAGAAAAGGAAAATTAGAAGAAAAAAAATGAATCTGACTAATACAACTTGTAAAGACAGAAGTCGAATCGAGTAGAACTCTTTGTGCAAGACAAATACGTCCCGACTAGTGCTCACGGTATGACGTAATATCCCCAAAGATAAAACGGCTTAACCACTTTTGTGTACAGTAGCACCACTAACACAAAAGCACCTTTCTAACTTGAAGGAGCGAGAACTGATTGTTGGACTCGAATGCAGAATAAAGTTTTCTTGGAAGTGTTCTTCAAAATATTACAACACTTTTAACGACACCTTCGAAATATGCAGAGAGATATGCAATTTTTTTGTGTAAAATCTGCAATGGAAACCATGTTATATACAGGCAGCAAAATCCAACCAGTAGGGAATTAATTCTGGCAAGTTAGTGGGCATTAATCTTCCTCGTAACAATCAGGTGTTCCAACCACAATGATGACCACTTTCTGGGGAGTTACAACCCCATCAATGCCTCTATCTGAGGAGTTACATACTCCAACAAACACTTATGAATTTGGATACCTGCAATGTCCAGGTCGGGCTGGACAGAACGGGCGCGCGCGCGCGCGTGTGGCCTACTTGTGATCATCCACTTATGTTATAATATATCCAACTAATAACATCTTCTAATATTTAAGCTAGGATAAACTAAGCTTCATAATTTATGTGGGATGAAGAAAAAACCTTTCAACTCCCTTTACATAATGCTCATTCAAGTGGCCAACTTCGTGTATTAACTTCTCACTCACCGAAATTCGATTTGAGAAATAAAAAATACTACGAACATCTACTCGAAACGTATCTTAATAATTTTTAATTTAATTCCTCCAAATTAAATTCTTAGCCACCGAAAATTTGGTCAAAGTCGGGTCGACGCCCACTTTCTCAAAACCCGAATTTCCAACAGATCTTTAGCACAATTTTGGTCTCACTTCTTTGTCAGCCCATCTATGTCCAAGGGGCAAATGTTTCCTTTTCTATTCCCCCAAGCATGGGCGGATGTAGCAACTGTACCCCTAATTTGAAAACATCCCAAAATATTTTTTAGTAAATATAAATAATAATAAATTTGTACTCTTTTTTACATAAAGTTGTACTTTAGTCGTTTAAGGTTTGGTTTGGGAACTTGATTGGCCAAGATAAATTATTTAATCCATGATTATTAATTGTTTGGGATCTTTGACAAAACCCATGAGACTAATTCTGATCGGTGATCTTTTGTCCTACTCTTGATTGATAACTTATCTAGGCCATAGGGGTGATGAAATTATATAACCATATCCAACTCCAATGCTCCTGTGAACAATCATTAATTATCAAATTTGACCCTCTGTTTTTCGATTGGGTAATTTGGTCATTTCGGAAATTTATCCAACTTTATCACCAATGTCAAACAAAATTTTGTTATACAACTAAACTAACCACATATTACAATCTTACTTCTTCCCAAACACGTTATTGAACTCAATTATATTATCAAATCATAACTTACCCTTATCAATTCAATCACAATCACAAACGAGTCCTAAAAGTAAAATAATATTTCTCAACAAAGGACTCTTTTTTTGGCCCAAATTTACTCAACTGGTACTCAATTCTATAGATTTTGGCCAACTTTCTCTTCTCATATATGTAGCAATTTTCGTTCGACATAAAACTCTTGAGCAACATAACTTGTATGGACAGTGCTTCTTGAAATTTGATAGTCTTTTCTATGATTTGCATATTTTGGGTTGTACGACTTTAAATATTAGATAATGTTTATTTGCATTTTTTTTAATATCTATCGTATCCTTATTTTCAAAATCCTAGATCCACCACTGCCCCAAGTCTAACTTTACGAATTTTTCCAACATGCTTTTCAGTCCATTAAATCCTAATGATATCAAACTATAAATGCAAACATTTTTACAAACGGCTACTACCAGGGTTCATGTAAAATTTCGATAAAACGAATCAAGGCATCTAACACAGTTTTCCATTCTTGCAATAAGAACGACTGACTTCTCTTTAAATGATAAAAAAGGTCTCAAGAAGAGGAAATCATATTCTCTTGTTGATACAATTATAAAATTCCTCTTTTTTCAACAAGCTTTTAGCTCTTCTTTCTTAAGGTACAACTAGTGACGAGAAGGAACGAACTAATACAGCAAAACGCAACTAAAAATTGGATATTCTAATGGGCGCGATTGGATATCTTTTTATTTGGAAAATTTTCTTTCTAGTAGAAAATGAATTTTGATAATGTGATTGGATATGAAATGAAAATATAATGATGAAAATCGATTTGATATATAAATAGTAAACTAATGATTGAATATGATTACTTGTTAGAAATATGTGAATAGGTGAATAAAAAAAATTGTGGAAAAATGAGTAATAATGATTGGTGATTTTCGCCCTCTTGTCATATGCCTAAGAAGAGTCTAGATAGCACAAAGCTTGTACCATTGCAATGGGACTAAACTGTATTTGTGGAACCTATATTAAAAAGGAACAACCCTACAAGCCAATTGACCGTTACTATCCTGAGTGCTTACTTGGGTATATAATGCTGAAAGCTTGATTATAAGATAAAGAATTATACCTGCTGTGCTCATTTTACAGTCTTCAACTCTTTATTTAAAATCAATTCTGCTGCAGTCTCAAAAAGTCTTTTAGAAAAGCCCAATTCTCTCACACAAATAAATTGAAAAAAAAAAAAATTAAGGGAGCTTTTCAGAATACATTACTTGTAATAAAATAAATAATCAAGTTCCTAGTCAAGAACCAAAAATGAGCAGCAATACACACAAATCAGTTGAACTAATAAAACATTTATGACTCGCATGTACAAGCCCTTCTCAACAAAATTAACAAATTCAATACTCAAATGATTATCAGATTCTTGAAAATAACCTATATGTGTTAATCATATCAAGAACCACGAGAATTAAAATCCAACTCAAAAATTGGAATTCATAAAAGGACCAGAGTTAGTAAAACTTCACCGGTCAATTTATGGTCTCTGTTCTGACAGCATATTAGACAAGCTCTCCTCCACCTCCACATGGACGTCGCCATTTTCTTTGCTTAGCTTAGATTTCGATAGTGGCAGCGTAGATTGTCTTGAAAGTATTTTGGCTGATTGCTGCCGTGACTGCAAGTTGAGGTACGTGTAAAAAGACATGCCGATAAGAGCAGTTGCTGCTCCACAAATGCTTGTTAATCCGGGATTTGAACCGAAGAGAAGAAAGCCTCCCAGAAGAATGACACAGGTTTTAAACTGTCCAAGAACGGCGTGTGTGGTTGCAGAGGTTGCCCTATTTCGACCAGAAGAGAGAGCACTAAGTCAATCCATATTAAATGCATTCTAAAATGAAAATTTTCGCGATTAGCTTAATAGGACAAGGACTTAAACTTGGTTCGACTTAACTATTCAAAGGGCTGGAGACTACCCAGACTCCAAATTCAACTAAGCAGGAAAAAGAACAAAAGAACTGCAGCAAATTAAAGTTAGGGATACAAAATACTACTCTTGAGGTTTGCTCTAATTACAAAAATGGGGGGAGAAAAAGAAAAAACCAGGTGTCTTTCAAAATTACAAATACCCCCTTGACATTTGTTTCTATTTTACAAATTGCACCTATTTGGGGGGTATTTGTTAAACAAACACAAACCTCAAGGGGTATTTGTAATTTTCAAAGATAATTGGAATCTTTATAGGGTTAATTACAGAAAGTACCCTTGAGGTTTGACCTCATTACAAAAAAACCCAATTAACTTTCTAAATTACAAAAAATATCCCCGAGGTTTAATTTGTCTAACATTTAAACCCATCATAAGCAAAAAAATATTTCAAGATCCCCCTTCATATTTATAAAAATATTGCAGTTTACCCCTTAATTTTAACACTGAATCAACCTCAGGGGTACTTTCTGCAATTTTAAAAGTCAGCTGGGTTTTTTTGTAATTAGGTGAAACCTCAGGGGTACTTTTTGTAATTATCCCTTTTTTATAAAGCTTAAACCTCAAGGGTAGTTTTTGTAATTATCCCTTAAAAGTTATTCAGAATATCCAGTCTTAAAATCCTAGTTACATTGAGCTAACAAAGACATAAGCAGGTTTAATTCATAAGAAAACAAACTTGGAACCAAATAAACTAAAAAGTTTGGGAATCATTAACGGCATGATTGATATGCGGGAATAAAGTGGGAATGAAATGGGAATTACCATCTTCATTCTCATTCACACAATTGGTATATTTTAAGGTTCGGACCATCCCCATAGAAATCCCTACACCCAATAGTATCCCCCACCCCCCATGGTTCCAGCCAATCCCAATATGTTAGGAATGGAGTTATTTTTATTTTGGACAAAATGATCCTCTTATTAAACTCATAAAAAATATTATATGAAACTTAACATAGAACAAAATTTCATATTTATTTTTATTTTCTTAAATTGCAATTTTTTTAATAATTTTAACATTCTTCTCACTCCATTCCTTTTTTTTTGTTTTTCTTTTCATTTAACATGTGAATATTCGTGTAAATGGACACAAGGAAAATTTAATCTTAGGTTGATTGATAATTTGAGACCTAATAATTTGTGTCATTAATGCAAAACAAATAATTTGCATGAATTTAATAACATCTAAAAATTATTCAACTCTATATTTATTTTGGGAAAAAAAGGATTATTTAAAATTTAAAGATCAAGTTAAAAAACATAGTTGAAATCATTGTTTTTCCCAAAAAAAAAAAAAAATCTACCAAAGGATAATTTAGTCATTAAAAATATTTCATTACATTCTCATCATTTATGTTTAATTATCAATCATGAAATTAGAATCAAGTTAGAAATGACTTTTTCATTCCTTTCTCATTCTTTACTCATACCAAGCATAAGAAAGGAATACATATAGTATTCCATTCCCTTTATTATTCATGTCCTAAGTTCATTTCATTCCTATCAAAGCAAATATATCTTCCGAGTTATGAAGCCTAAAATTTTTTAGCCATCCGCAGATATTATGAAAGGAATTATAGCTACAAAATTATGAAGTTGCATTGAAATTGCTCAAGAGAAAAAGAAGCAAGAGTAAGTATAAGATCAGCATACGCATACCCTAGAGCTAGAGCACCAGACCACTGAAGCAAGAATCCAAGAATAGCTGAACCACCAATAATCGAACAATTATAGAAGTTCCAGTTGAAAGACAGCACACCAGGAGGGTCAAGTGATGGCATTAACATCACCAGGAAGAACAAAGTAATAGGTGTTGTCTTCCACATTAGCCTGTCAGAAGGATATATGCATGAAAGGCGTTTTTAGTTGAAAAACCTATAAAAACACGTGACTTACGCAAGGGCGCTCCAGTTGTCTTGTTGTTGAAGATTAGACCACAATATTTTATTAACTGCACTTGGTATGATCCATGCTACTGCTATGCAAGCACCGAAAAAATGAAACTGAAGATCGGTTACGGTAGCAACAGCAACACCAACTGATACTACAGTAAGTGCAAGCACCTAAAAACAGCATAGTGAGTACCAAACATATAGGAACCATTTCACCAAGGATGACCAATCACTTACAAAGAGACTTCACATCGTATTAGATGATTTGATATATTGGGAGTGTTTGCAAACACTTAAAACAAGTGATTGTCAGCTTTTGGCTTGAAAAAAAATTGTTTTAGTGTTTCAAATGTCAACACGCTACCACGAGTCTTGTGGCTCAAGTGGTATCGTACACTCTTTGTAAGGGCGTTGATGAGGATTCGATCCCAAGTCTTTCAGTTTCTTTGAGATTTTTCCCTCCCCTCCACTCCTCACAACTCATTGAAAAAATGTCAACTTCAGCTTCAGATTCTATATAATATACTTAGAATCTAAAAACAAGGGGAATGGTGATTTAGATTTCTGATTGCTTCTGGTTTGACTTTTACACATAATTAAAAACACTTTTAAAAACTTATTTACCAAACACTCCCTTTAACTCATTCAACTTTTAGCTTCTATTGGCAAATACTACCAACTTCTGAATCTCAGCTACTTTTCACTTCTGCCACAATAAATCACTTTCTCTAAACTTAGAAGTATTGGCAAACACTCCCATTAAGGTACACCACAAGAATCTCCCTCCCTCTCTCTCTCACTTAGAAGATATGATGGTGATGATTAATGTTAAAAGTTTTGGCGTGAAATAAATTAGTGAAGGTAGTGCTCTGAATCAACAATAGAAAATGTTACAGAGACAAGAATTAAAAATTAAATGAAAATTATGAAGCCAACCATTAATTAATATAACCTGCAGTTATGCGAAAATTCTTTCCATCACAACCATGCCTATAGCTAAACCATTTGGGTGCAAGAATAGAGTATAATAGCAACCTATCACAGCAGTGATATAATACATGCACACACGTGACAGAACACAACAATATCATCAAACCAAAAAGCCTCGTAAAACCCAAAAAACAAATAATACCATAATTCAGACACATTCTACCAGCAGCTAAAGCAAAAGTACGGCATAAACTAGTTGCTCTATTCATAGTGGACTTACAAAATTGCCAAAAGATAGTTACCTTTTGCGTTGATATTCTTTTCCTGAAGAGAATGAACTCAGCCAAAACAATAGCGGGGGTCACTGCAATCTTAGCCATCTGATAAAATCCAACACTGGAGAAACACGTCAGCACTATTTCAGAACTAAATATAACTAAGACATAGACGAGCAAAAGTAATAGGAAGATAACACCTCACCTGTTATATTTCAAGCTAACATTAGCAAGACCGGTGGAGAGAGACATAACTATACCAAGAGCCAACAGTGAAGAAAACTTTGTTGACTTTGCCGGAGAAGATAGAGAGAGAATGGACAGAGTTTTTAAAAGTGCCATTATCAACCAACTACATACATAGTGAATAAAAGTCAAGAAAATTGGATAATTAAACCCAACATTGACAAGTACCTGAAAAACCAAATTAGAAAAAGTCAGAACCTACAATATTTCATGAATTTGCATATAACATGAGACTGAAGAAGAAGCATGTGGTTTACCAATTTGTTCATCAAAATTATACTAACAGAAACCAAAAAATTAAATGTAAGAGCGACAGTGGGCCCCCATAGAGATTGTTGTTGGCGCTTGGCCCCAGTGATCCTTAATTTGCTAAACATAGAAGCACGTAATTCCTCCAAGGCTCGACCTAGAAGAAGATAGCAAATAAATCAGTGCCAATATACAACGTGGTGATAAAAATCCATAAGAAAACAGATGGCAGTTAGCAAACAAGCAGACTATATAATAAACACAATTTGCAGATTATAAACATATACATTTATAATAGTACACATATATATAAGGGATAATTAAAAAGAAAAAAAAACATGAGGTTCGTTCTAATTACCAAAACAATCCAGAGGTTTTGAAAATTGCAAAAAAAAAAAAAAAAAAAACTTGAGGTTTGACTCCGTCTTACATTTTCTCACTTCATAAGCAAAAAACATTCCAAAAATCTCCTCACGTTTATAGAAATATTACAGTTTCCCCCTTTAAATTAAGACATAATCAAACCTGATGGGGTATTTTGTAATTTTGAAATATTTCTAGATCATTTTGTAATTCGCCCAAACCCTAGGTTTTTATTTGTAAATATCCCTATATATAATGTTTTCATTAAAATTCAAAGACCAACTCAACATTCGTAACAGCTCTTCAGACTTCATGTTTTAAGGTTTGCCCATATGTGCAAATGGTTGAAGTAAAATACGCGTAACTTGTTCGTCAAACTCTGTAAAATAATGAATAAATGGTAATCAAAAAGCTCGAGCTCATCCTTGTGAACACTGGAGACAAAATCCACTAGTGATCAACAAGACCTCTTTGACTCTTTCCCATAGTAGTGGGGATAGCCAAGTCCAAAGATGCTACATCCCAGCCTACGTCAACAAAACTTCTTTTTACTGGAATTATTGTTATTCAGATTAAAACAATGTGCAGAAATTGAACCCAGTCCTTGTGTTAAAGTTTCCAAACACCCCTCTCCCAAATCTGACCTTTTCCACCAGATCTTCTGGAGACTTCAGCTCTTCTATCAACAATAATACCATTTTTTTAGTACAGTGGGGGATAATAGGGAGAGGACACACGTACTCATATGGGATCAACCGGGTCAATCACCGTGACAGCATAAAGCTTCTACTACTGAAGCACAACTGCACAAGGTGCATCCCAAATAACACTAATTCCTTTTCAAATGGTAGTTTTTACAGTAATTAGCACACGCATATTACATGTAAACTAGTTACCATACACATTTATGGCGGTGAGTTTTTCTGCTATTTTTTTTGTTCTGTCAATCCGGAAAAAGTATCCATCACATCTTGCCCTCTCTTAAGCAATTAAAAATCCAATCTTGCTGACCATTTAAACCCCTGATTAACATTCACGGAACAGATAGAACCATATAATTGTAATTAACTATCCTATATACTACCCTTTAATCAAACATTTCAAGCAATTAGACCCAAATAATATAAAAACTGACCTAGTCAATGCGCTTAATCTGAGAGAAGAAAATTTCAGACATTATATGAATGCAAAACAAATAAAGCTAGTTCTTTAATTGAAATATTGATCAATACTCACTAGCTCCCCCCATTTCTTTAGGAAATTTCTACCATTTACTCCACCATTACCAAATAATTTGTAATAAACTCAAAACTATACTGGCATTTGCAATTCTTTAAGTAGAACTGTGGCTACGAAAAGCACTTTAGTAATTGTTACAACAAAATAATAGTCCACATTGACATAAGAAGAGTAACTTCAGAGCAACAGATATAATGAAAAAAGAAACGAAAACAAGAAAAAAAAAAGTAAAAAGGAAATGAACCTCTTTCACCGGCGTCACTGTCCTTGCGCTTGAGAATTTTCCTGACATCTTTTCTAATAAAAAAACGAAACATCTTTTTACTTGTGCTGATGCTGAAGCTGATGCAGCTACTACTTGTTGCAGATTCTGTGCATTCCCTTAAAAATGGAGTGTCTGTGTGTGTCAGTGTGTGTGTGTTCACTCTATGATTAAGAAGAAAATACACATTTATGTGATATCTGCAAACCCCTGCTCATCAGAGAAAAAAAAAAAAAAAAAAAGACATAAGACAAAATCGTTGAAGTCGGCAGATTTAGACAGACACAGAAAGAGGATTTTGCGGCGAGATTAAGAGAGAGAGAGACGACAGCATATCCTCCATCTCCAACCCCATTTAAAACCCACACCAAAACACCAAATATCTAAAAACACCCTCCAACCCAACTCCATCATACCAAATTTGAAAAATGTAATGAATTGTTATACCAAATTTGGTGTAACACTATTCCTTTACACCAAATTCGTGTAATACAAATATTCTCTCTTACCCATACCTTCTACTTCAAACTTTTAATTCTTATCAATTATATTTGATTATAAATTTAAGTTATTTTAGTTATTTAAATTTTGTATATAATTATTATTTTGGATGAACAATAGTTAATATTTACCAATAAATTATTATAAACTAAACTTAAAATTTTGATAAACTAAAATAATTAATAAACAAAATTATAATTTAATTAAAAAAGCATCAAAGTCTATCATAAAATACAAAACACTAACATTATAATTAAACTTGAAATTTAAAAAACAAAATACCAAGCAAACTAAATTCCCAATAGTAGATAATTTATGAGTAGATGATAAAATTTAATTTTTATTTATTGTGATAGTAGTTGTAATATTAATTTTAAATATAATTAACTAATGTAATATTAGTTAAATATAAATTTTTATTTAGTTACATTAATAATAATAAAATATAAGCAAAATAAATAATTGCATAAACAAATAAATTTGCTATTCCAAAATGAAAAGAAAATATTAAAATATTCATTTGGTGTAAGATTTAGTGTAGTGGATTGGAGATGGGTTTTGCAAAATTACACCAAAACACCAAATTTGGTGTGATTTTCACACCAAATTTGGTGTTATGGGTTGGAGATGCCCTTAGGGATGAACTTTTGAAAATATCATGGATCGAATATATTTAGTATTTTCCTATAATGTTATAATAAAATATATAATATTGGGTAGGGGTAGGGATTAAGGGAGTAGGGACACATTAAAATTATTTTTTAAATAATAATACTTCCAGGACTCGTTTGGGATTGTTGATGGGATTGGATAAAATTTTGGGATAGGATAGGATAACACTGTTCATTGATTATATAATATCATTTAACATTGTGTTTGGGATGTATGATTGATGTATAAGAAGTTAGAATAAATTATCAAAAATTGTGTTTGGCAACCATGATTGAATGGGATTACTTAGTAAATAGACATATTTACCCTTCCAAATATTTTAATCATTTATACATTTTACATTGCACTTTACCAAAATTTAGTCCAGAATTCTTCACAGCTTCTTACAAACACGGTTAGTTCTTATTTTATTTTTTGATTGACGTCTAGTTATGCAAAGTATTTTTGTTAGTTTGTTTGGATGAACAATAGTTTTTTCAATAAATTTTTCATTACATTTTTTTGTATGTATATGATTGGAATCTGAATCAAAGTGTGTATTCTTTCTGAGTTATATGTGTTTTTTAACATTTTTTTTGGGTTTTTTGGAGTAGATAATTATTTGAATATGGGAGATATCGAGAGCTGTAGCAGCCGGCAATCTAAGTGGTCACTCTCGTACAATAGAGATTGAGCCTGCTTCTGATCGGGAAATTGATAGACGAATTGTTGAACGGTGGCGCGGGGTTTTATTTCTTGAACCATGGCACTGAAATTGTTGGTGTCTATGATTAGAACGGTTGTCGGTGCTCGTATGGAGGCTTCGATCTCTTCTTTATTTACGCGCCGCCGTCTGATTCTGATTCTAAAATATTGCGGCGGCGCAATGGTTTGACTGCTGTTGTCGGCTCCAGCCGCCGCCGCCGGCTAGAAAGATGGCATGAAGGGCACCGGGTTGATGATATCATGATGGGTATCCGGGTTCGGGTCGGTTTTGGAGTAGTTGTGGGCTAGACCGGGCATGGATTGGGGTTTTGTTGGATTTGCTGAACAAGGAAGAAGATAGTATTTAATGGAAGGATGTATTTTTGTAATTAATCGAATATGCAAGGGGGCAAGGGTGTGAGTTATTTCATTGACAAGTTGAAGGGCACATTTGACTTTTGACTTCCCTGGATAGATTGGGATAATGTAATACCACCTATTGGGGTGAGATTAATAATCAATTGAGAGTGGGATTATAATCCCATAATGTTATCCAATAAAATTATCAATTCTCCCAAACAAAGGATAAGGTAGGATAAAATGGCTTATCATTTAATCTATAATTTAAATAATAGTCCCCAATATAAAATTGGGAAATTAATAAAAATACCCCAACAAGGGGGTATTAAGGAAAATGCCCCCACTTTATTAACTAATGAAATATACCCTTTTTCACCCCTAAAATGTCTAAAATACCCTTTAATTTATAAAAAAACAAAAGATATAAGAACTTCAACAGGCGGGAACAGTTCACATTCACATACCCATTCTTCTCAATTTCTCCTCCCACCTCACGTCTGACTCCTCTTCTCTCACTCAACTCTACTCTCTTCGACCTTTCTTCTCCTACGTCCGACACGCACGCTTCGTTCTCCTTCACTCCGGTCCTCACGTCCTGCTGCAGCGTTCTTCGACTTCTGAGGGTTTGAACGAATTTGTCATCGCGATTTTTAGTGATTTCTCTTCGGTAGAAAAGGTTCATTTTTTCATCTTCTTCTTTAATATGTATAGTGTAGGTAGTTGTGTTGAAGGATTTAGGGTTTTCTTTTAAAAAGTTTTTTTGAATATGAAACAGTTAGGGTTTCTTCATATGTTTAAAATCGATTTTTAACGTTAAATGGTTCATGTTCTGCGGAGTTAATGATGTGTTTAGGTTGGAATGTTTATGGACTTGGGTTTTTTCCGAACATTTTTTCTGCGGCCCACTTATTTGCCATGTGCTTTGCCCACTTAGTGGAGACTATGATGTGTTGTGTGGAGTTTATGTTGTTCATGTTCTGTGGAGTCTATATATGTGTTGTAGGTTGGAATTTGCCTATGGAGTCTATATATCTTACCCACTTATTTTTCCAAGTAGAGTCTATGATGTGTTATGTGTAGTCTATGATGTTCATGTTCTGTGTAGTCTATAATGTGGTGTAGGTTGGAATATGTATGGACTTGGGTTTTTTAGATAAATTTTTATCTTGCCCACCTATTTGCCCTGCGGTGTGCCCTCCTATATGCCCATTATTTTGCCCTATGTCCACTTGTTTTTGAGTGCGCACATATTTGCCCTGTAGTGTGCCCATCTGTGTGTCCACTTGTTTCTAACACTTCTTTTCATTATGCAGTTCGCTTTCTCAGTGCCCAACTATTTGCCCTGCAGTGTGCTCATATGTGTGTCCACTTGTTTCTAACACTTCTTTTCATTGTGCAGTTCGAGAAAGATAACACTTGTCCCTAATGAGAAGGATCAATTTGCAGCGAAATTATGTGGTCGTTGCAACTTCAATAAGGAGTTAAACAAAATAAAAGGTTTTTTGAGTGATCGGAATAAAGAAAGGTTCAGGCAATCTTGCTTTGGACAATTCTTGGACGCATAAAACAAGTTTCAAGGCCGATTAAATCAAGACTGCTCTTTAGACAAGACAGTCAATGTCAATGGAGAAGATCACATTCCACGAGAAAATAAAGAGGCCGACTTTGGAATAAGGGAGTTCGCCTTGATCATAGGACTTGGTTTTGGGTCCAAGTGTACTATTCCATCGTCCTCGGGGATTTTTAAGAAATGCTTTAGGCGGTTTAATCCCCTTTGTTTGATTTACGTGGAAATGCCTTGGAAGAGTGGTCCAAGAAGGAAAAAGGAGATGGAGATATGACCTTTAAGTTGGCCTTGCTATGTTTCCTCTACGGTATGCTACTGGTTAGAGACCGAAAATGCAAAAGAATTGATGCCGAGTATATTCAACTCGTGGATGATTTAGATGCTTTTAATGCTTATCACGGGGACGATTGCTTTTGATTTTTTGGTCAAGGAAACACGGGCTAGCATGGGCGGTAGAGTTCATGGTTATTGGGAAACGAAAGAAACTAAGGAAAAGCATGAGTATGAACACTTTAATATCTATGGCTTCCACCCTACGCTACAAGTGTGGGCATATGAGGTGATCCCCGATGTCACCAAATTGTGTGTTGTCACCAGCAAAGTGGCTAAGGATAGGGTGCCACGTATTTTACGTTGGTCAAGCGAAGCCTTTGTTGCATTTGATAAACTGAAGAAGACATTCTTCAGGAGTTTGCTACCTGGAGATGATGATACCGTAAACTTTTCATGAGATTTTTTTTTGTTTGTGTATGCATGCCTGCTCTTTTGCCCACTTCATTGCCCACTTGTTTGACCACCTTTTTATTGTGCGTTCACTAATATACACTTGCCCACTCATTTGCCCACCTTACTGCCTACTTATTTGCCCACTTTGACATTATGTTTCTGACTATTCTTTATTTGTTTGTAGCTTGTTGTTCACCAAAACCTGAGACCGTCGAAAGTGGAGAAAATACTGATTTGTTTAAAAGAGTTATTTTGTGGGAAGATTGTATTGAGAAAGAGAATTTGAAAAAGAAAGAAGAAAAAAGAATAAAGAAGAAATTTTGAAAAGAAAAAAGGCCGAGGGGGGGAAAAAACTGAGGGCGAAGGTTATGATGAGGGTGAAGGAGGGCCAAAAACCCCTATGGACTTCTTTGGTTTGTCGAGGAGAGTAGGCAAAATAGAGTCCATGCTGAAGAGTGAAGACTATTATGGAGCATTTGGGATGCTCAAATTCTGAAAAGGTTGGCGAAGATCATGCTCCATCAACTGCCCACCATAGTGTCGACCGTGGTGCCGACCGGGATGGAGACCGGGATGCGCACCTTCCAGCCGACCATGTTGCCCAACAGGGTGCCGACTTGGGTGCCGACCGTGGGCATCTCTTTGAGAAGCAACCCATAGGCTCTCCACCCTCCTCCCCTCCTGCTGCTTCCTCCCAAGCGCATGATGGTGGCCCTATCTTTGCTGATTCTACAATCATCGCCACTTGACATATCTACATCCTCCCAAAACATAGGGTGATTCTCAAGGTCTTTCATAGTCATACCAAAATATGGAAGTATACAAGATTTTCTGTTTGCAACCCTTTTGCGTTTATTGGTTTTACGATTATTGGTCTTACGCACGGGACGTGGCAGATCCTCTTTAACGATAGGTTCTTTTTTAATTGGCAACAACTCCGGGTTGCTACTAGCTAACTCAAAAGTATCTTTTTATTTTCTTCTTTTCCCTTCTAATCAAACAAACCGGAACAGACAAAGGCTTCTCGCTATTTATGCGAACAAGTAGTCTGACATCGTCATCATCGGTGACTGGACATGGTGGCAAGGGATCAACATGTTCATAGCCAAACCAACTGGTCAACTCTATTTCACACTCATATGGGTTGGTTTTAGACAAAACATAAGCTTTCCGCAACAATTCAGAGTACGTGAACTCTTAAGGGGAGAGAACGGTTTTGGATTGCTTCCCTGTAAACCTCCATCGGAATGTACTTATGTCCCAATCCCAAACTCCATCCCATAAGAAAAATATATGAACCCCTGGAGTAAATAAATAGATATAAAAGATCAATTTCCTTGTTCCAAACTATATTTGACAGTTAACGTAACTGCCCACCCAAATGCCCACGCAAATACCCACCCAAGTGCCCACTACCGGTTCAGTTCCCTTGTCCACCCACAATATTTGACATTTAACATAACTGCCCACCCAATTGCCCACGCAAACACCACACAAATGGTCACTAATCAGGGTATAAGCGTTCTGTTCCCACCCCAAATGCCCATGCAAGCGCCCACTTAATATACATGCCCACTTAGGTGCCTACGATTTTGCCCACCAAATACAAGTTGCGAGAAATCGAAATTATTCAAATTAAACCCATTCCAAAAATCATGAAAAATTGGTTAATCGAACCATTTTGCGAAAATGAAAATTACTGCAATTACATGAAAGAACAATCAAAACTAATCTTTATCCATATTTTGAGGCAACAAATGAGATTTATTGTCAAACCCAGGTCCTTTCGTCAATATTGCACCTCCTTCGAACGCCTCTCAATATTTCGCCTCCTTCGAACGCCTTTCTACTAGGGTTCGTAATTTTGAAGAAGAAATGATAAATCTTGCTCTCTTGCTCATAAATCTTGTTTCTCCTTCTCAAAAGCTTGTCTTATTTGGGAAACTAGGGTTTGTAATGGTGAAATATGAACTCCCGCTAGCTGAAAATGAAACTCCCGCTCTTGTTGCACGTTTTTTTTTTTTTTTTAAATCAGGGGTAAATTAGACATTTTATGGGAGGAAAAGAGGTATACTTCATTAGTTAATAAAGTGGGGGCATTTTTCCTTAATACCTCCTTGTTGGGTGGTATTTTCCCTATTTTCCCTATAAAATTCAATAACTTGGCGTTGAGCTAAATTATTATATTAATTTTTGGATAATCTAGATTATAAAATCTTTTAATATCTCTTATGGTAGCTATTATTTAACGAATTTAAAAAGAAAAACTCACGCGTTCATTATTGCACTTACAAAGATATTGACGTATAAACTACAATAGTAAATACAAGATTTGTGACCAACAAAATACATAATAATTATAGGTTGAGCTTTGAAATAGAAGTAATGACAAGACGAGGAAAAGACATAGCATTGGTCTAATGGGAGACCGAATGATTTATTATTTTACATAGACTACTAGTGTATGTAATATAAACAATTTCTGGTCGAGATGTACAACTTATTATACTACCTACATATGCACAAAGGAGATGTACAGCTTATTTAGGTGTAGTAGGGCAAATTGTTTTTGGAAAATGATTCGGCATAGAATAGGCCGAGCTCATATTGTACATGGAGTTTTTGCTTGGGATCTGTATGATTTATTGTGGGTTTTCTTAAGTAGGTTGAAGAGTTCGATAAGCCCATATCCATAGCCCAACTTCTAGAAGGCTCTTGGATGAGCTCGGGATCATCAGCTGCCCAAGAGTTCGGGATTAGCAATGACGTGGCATAAATGTGTTAATTAGATAAAATCTAATAACTAATTCGACAGATTCCTTATAACCGTTTCCTAGAAATCCGGAAACCCTAATTGTATTTTCTATAAATACCCATCACTCATGTATTGTTTACCTCTTATGCACTTTTCATATCCTATACTATACTTGATCTGTTCTTCCTCTTCTGAGAATGCTCTCTGACTTGAGCGTCGGAGTGGGTACGCCGGAGCAACCCTCCAACCCCCTTTTTGCAGGTGCTAGGCGAAGTAGGCGGCGTTCGGTGGAGTTCATCGGCGTCGTCACCAGAGGTGTTTTGGTCGTACCAGAAAAAGAACTAGAAAAAGAAATTAATACTTTCGGGCCACCAATTTTCACACCCGACTATTTATGTATTGGGTTTACTATTTCAGAATATGGATTATTTATATGTTAAATGTAAATAACACATTTGTCAAAATTAAATTAAGTACAATCAGATTAAATATGAATCGAAAATGGTTGCGTGCGTGAAAAAAGAAAGAAATTAATAATTGACTAGTTTTAGAAATATGATTTTGAACAGAGATAATTTCCTAAGAAACAAACAAATTATTCAAAGATTGGTTTTTGAAAACGTCAGTGGCATATTTTGATGCCACAACAAATTCAATATATAAATCAATCTCATACAATGGAGTGATAATGTTGAAGTAAATTAGGCATACATAAACATAAGGGATAATTACAAAAACACCCCTGAGTAAATTAGGCATGCATAAACATAAGGGATAATTACAGAAATGTTTCAAAATTACAAAAAAAAAACCCATCAGGTATGATTATGTGTTAAATTTAAGGGAGTAACTGTAGTATTTTTATAAATATCAGGGGGGTTTTGATATGTTTTCCGCTTATGAAGGGGGGAAATGTAAAACGGAATCAAACCTCAAGGTTTTTTTTTTGTAAATTTCAAAAATCTCTGGGTTTTTTTTTGTAATTAGCCCAAACCTCAGGGGTGTTTTTGTAATTATCCCACATAAAGTTAATCTCATACATACACACATTTGCTTGAGTTGCCAAAAATGATGTACTTTCTCATAATCAAATCTTCTACAAATACACCCTTAAAAAAACAAATTAAGAATCTTCTATAAATACATCAGTGTAACTAGTATTTCCGTATTCTAATGTATTGTCCTGTGAGTACAACAAAGAACTAGTATACCATAGCATTGCATTACAAATCCACTCTCTTTATAAGCAATGCCAAACGGTGTATATACTTCTTGAAATAACTCAAAACCTGCAGTTTTTCTAAGTGCGAACGATTTAAAATATACAGAACTAATCGAAAAGCGACCCATACACTAAGTTTGTCTAGCAACCAATGTGGTGTAAATTAGCTCATTCCATGCATCAGGCACCCCAGGAAGACACCAATGGCTACAATCTTGTCTTCTGGTAGACACCTTCTTACCAGCAGTCACATTCTTACCATAAACCGAAGGGTGTCCATCTTTTCGATAATTGGTTAAATGTGTGACATTCAAAAGCACCACGGGTACGTGTGTTTCTTTGATGACGTCCTCCACGATCGTCATCTTTTCAGGATAGCTATCAAGAATAGCTCCGGTTACTACAGGTTTTGTTTCTCCATTGCATGATCCACCAGAATCCCAATCTCCACCTCTGATAATATACAAATGCAGTGTGAGACGTCACCCTTTTTCGACATGTTTTTTGTCTCTCCCGGAGGGGAGGATAAATAGAGAGATATCGATGCAGTAATTGTTCGCACAATTTAAATCCCGATTCAGTATCCACCATATCATGTGCTTCATAGTTGCAAGAATATTTAACCAAGACGGAAAATGGACAACACAAGTAATTATAACCACTACCGGAGACCACACCTCTAGAATTATAAAAACTACCTCTGAGGTTTAGCTTAATTATAAAAAATCCATTTATCTTTTAAAATTACAAATACACCCCTTGTTGTTTGTATATATTTACCAAAATACCCCCTTTTTGAGGGTGTAATTTGTAATATAGAAAAAAATGTCAATGGGGTATTTGTAATTTTCTGAAAGATAGCTGGATTTCTTGTAATTAAACTAAACCTCAAGGGTATTGTTTTAATTTTTTTTTTGATCGGTAAGGGTATTGTTTTAATTAGCCCTTATTCCCATCACCTAAAAATCCAGGCAATGTAGGAAGATATTCAATCAATCTCCATTCTCTAAAAATCATGGTAAATGAGCAAAGCAAAGCAGAGTAGGAAAAACGATAAACGATACCTAAAATGAGCAGATGAGTAGCCACGATAAAACACCAACTTTTCTTTTGCTAAGTTTTTTTTGATCCACGTAGCCCAGGTCTTGATGGCTCTCCTATACGCTTCCACAGCATCGAAGCGAGGATATACAAAGCCATGTTCTTTATAATAGTTTTTACTGCATTAACACTTCACATCAGTTTTGCAGACAAGTCGATCTAGTCAGATCGAAAGAGCATTAGAAATTGCATACAAGAACAATAACTGAGAACAAGAAACGTCTATTTGGTGGAGTTTCTGTCCACATACCCCCTAGAAGTCTTTCCATGAGTCCACCAATGCCCTGTATTAAACACAAGAATATCAGCTCCCTGCCAACGACGAGCTGTCTTGTCGATGCGGTCGATTGATAAAGTTGGATTTGAATTTCCTTGTGCATTTATACGAACACCTTCCCTAACGAGGAAATGCGATCGGACAAATTCAACTGTACAGTTGTAATCCTGCATGAGCAGTTCAATAGCCAGTGTTATTTATGTGTTTTTTTTCTTTTTTTTGTGCCTATTGATGCACTTGAATATAGCTGATGAAAAATGCACCCAGAAACACATTACTCTCACAACAATCACATTTATTATATTTAGGGATAATAACAAAAGACCCTCTGAGGTTTTGGCTAATTACAAAAAAAAAACAGAGATGTTTCAAAATTACAAAAAGCTCCCTCTAATTTGATTATGTCTTAAATTCAAGGGGGTAACTGCTAGAAATATTAGGGGGGTTTGAAATTTTTTGTTTCTTATGAAAGGGGAAAGATGCTTCTTGCAATTTTAAGCCCGAACCAGGTTCTCTCTCTCTCTCTCTCTCTCTCTCTCTCTCTCTCTCTCTCTCTCTCTCTCTTTTTTTTTTTAAATTATGCCTTATATTTATTATGCTAAAAAACTACATCCTGCAGCCAGAATTTGAAGGTGAATCCTTTATTCTCAAGTCACAACCCAGTAATTATATATTTTCTTCAAAAAATAACTAAAAGATCATATAAGATTGCACTTAAACTGATAGGGTTCATTTTCAGCACTTAAACTGATACCTTTTAGTACAATTGGAACGTTTGAAAACAAAAGAAAAGCTTCTCAAAAAACTTCTCAAAAAAAAAAAAAAAGAAAACAAAAGAAAAGAATAAGGGCCCCCACACTTGTAGTTACCTCAAATTTGAAAACGAAATAGCCTCTTCCTTTTGTTATTTTATAGCCATGGATTTCATACATTTTGCTCTTATCGGGAACACCTTCACGCAAAAGACAGAGGAGAGATTCAAACTGGTTCCGGTTCATAGAGTCTCCTACAAGCATAAGTTTCTTCCCTCTCAGTCTCACCAAAAAATCTGTCGCATTAAACCTACACAAACAAGCACGGTGTCCACAAATTCAACAGACATGGCAAAAACGAGCTAAAACCTAACATTCCTTTTAACATCAACGACAAAGCTTAAAAACTTAACACCCCAGCAACGTTCAATATTAAGAATGTTTTCACTGTGATTCCAGGTATTAGAGATATTTCAACCACATATAAAAGCATTTTAGATCACGTCTGTCGTCCATTTTCATACTTAAACTTAGCACATCAAAAAATTGACTAGGTAGTTCCAAGTTCCAACATGTTACAAGATCAGATAATTAGGCTGCATATTGGAATAGAGTTGTTACATAATAGATCTGCAAAAGAAGTGAACAAGTATTTTTAAGGAAAAGAAAAGTATTATGGAGAAGGTTAACTTAAAATTGGGATTAGTATGAGTTTAATATAGCCAAATGCTGGAGATTTCAAGGGTGAACAAAAGATCTTTAAATAAGCATTTATCTACATCTTCTTTATGTAATCTTCTAGCAATGAACCTAAGGAAGTCTATCTACTATCGTTATCCGGACCAACCTATGACTGAAACATGGAAACAGGTAGGATAATAAATTTGGCTCCGTTTGGTGTTATATACACAATGGGACCAATGCTTTCAAGTAGTTAGGCGTTGGTAAGTTTTGCACGTTTAAATGTTTAAAACCCAGGTGACAAAATTAGCAACCATTAAGGTTTGACATTTGAGAGTGATTGAGCAACAAGCCATCATATTGTTCAAGATATTCACAAATTAGAAGCAATAAAACGTTGTTTTAGCTCACTTGGAAACTTTTGTTCCTAAGACTCACAAATTTATTCATCTCATGTTAACATTTTGAATTCAAATTATTCCTTTCTTCGGAAATTACAGCCCCCTCAGTTTCCACTGCCTATCGGTACAGATTTAGAAAATCTCCTGCTGATGAGATAATTGGCAAGATTGGTTTTCGAAAGGAGCAATGAAGGATCATCCCCACCATAACAACAAATAAAACGCTTCCATTTTCTTTCATCAATCTGATTATGTGGTAACATCAAACAAAATTCAAAGATTCCAATATTCTAAACAATCTAAATTGATACATCTTAGATATTCTTTCCCTGCCTCAGAGTGTGATTTCGAATATTCTTCTTATTACTTATTAAAAGTACAAAAAAATAAGCGGCCAAGGCCATTTTGAAGACAAGAGAAAGAAGCAACTGATGTAGTTAGATGTCCCAAAGACTTTTCCAACAATTTCTACTAGTTTCTTAGCAAAGGCACAATAACGCATCCATTCCTTGCTCGTTAGCGGCTTAAGTTTCAATAATGGATTATGGATGTTTGGCAGCATTTGACTCAAAGGTCAAGTGTAAAGCTTCATCATTCAAGATAGTAATTAAAGAATGTCACAAGGGCTTATGTTAAACAATATGAAAGAGTACTTATTTGACTTCCTCCTTAAGTTTCTAATGCTACTTATTAAGCTAATCAAAGTATTAAATGCAAACAAATACATGCACACCGGCAACTAATATATATATCAGGAAATCTATAAATAAAATTATCGAATAAAGAATAACCAAAGATATCACTGCTGACGTACAATTAATTTATTTATTAATCCCCATAAAAAACAGAAAACATAGCAGATCCAGAAAACGAAATGTACGATACTAAAACCTGGGAAGATGACATTCATCTGGTTTCCATCTCCATTTCAAATAGTCAGAGTCAGGCCTACCATTGTTCTGACAATCAAAAGCCTCATCAACATATGGGCAAGACCCTGGTCCGTACAGTGGATAACCCTCATCTCTCACCCACTTTCCCTTGTAAATATCACAATTCCGCAGCTTTCCAGCCATTGCATTATCAACAACACCTTCAGTTTCAGTATCACCCTCCTCAACTTGTTTTTCCCTGTTTTTGTCATCAAGATCAGATTTTGACAAAACGGCAACGTTTGTTTTCTCTTTTGATGAGATGGGCTCAACAGTAATTTCACCTAAATTTTCCTGAGATTCAATCTCCGATGAAATGAACAACGGCGCTGTTGTATTCTGCGTAGTTTTATCATCGGGGTCAGATTTTGATGAAATGTCCACTGTTGTTTTTTCATTAATTTCTTCTTGAAATTCAGGCTCTGAGAATTCGGAAGACGATGTAATATTTCCATCAACGTTCTCGACAGGATTAGACACTGATAAAACGGGTTTTCTTAAATCGTCAAATTTCTCATCAAGCTCAGTGGATCTTGGAGGAGATAGAAGGGAAACAGAGGTTTGAGAGATGAAATCTCTGTAAATGAAAAGTTTTGGCTCAAGAACCCTTCTGCTGAAGAAAAATAGGCAGAAGAAGAAAAGAAGAAACAGAGAGAGTGTGGGGAGGGTGCAGCGGTTTCTCTTTTTGGGAAAGGCAGGTGTGGAAGAAGTTGCCATATGAGGAAGAAAGGCATGTTCTGCTTTCTATTTTCTAACATTGTATTTGTGTGTTTTGTATTATACAATTTTCTTGGTTGTTTTCTTGATTACAGGCTTACAGCGAATGGGGTAAATTGGGAGCATTATTTGCATCCACCTCCTCAAGGTTCGGCTTTTGTCATTCACGTCCTTTTAGACTTGGATTTTTTTGGCTAAACTTTACCTTATTCTATTTCTAGTGGATCATCTCTATTTAGTTTATATGAAAAAGTTGGATAGAGAATGATACAAATATATCTATATATACACCTATATATACATACATATATATAAGTGTATGTATAGAACTATTTGTGTCATTATCTCTCCAACTTCACAAGAAATTTATACAAGATAAATATAGAGGATTTTAATAAAGTTTTCTTTAAAAAATCTAAGTCTTGCCCTAGCCATAGAGGGCTAATTTTGGGCCAGGATTGACCCTAAGAAGTCATTCCGTCTAATATTTTAAAAAAATATTCATAACCAAAACAATTACTAATATATTATTATCTAATAAAAATTAACAATAAATGAGGTTCTTTCTAAATAATTTTATTAGTTTATAAAAAAACACCAGCAATCTAATATTCTAACAATGATATCATGGGTCATAATATCATTTTTCTTTTCTTCATCAATTATAAAATTCAACTCTTCTCTCGATGATAATTGACATAGGTGCAACCACGTTACCATCCGTGTTTTTTTCTTCAATTAATTATTAACTTATTGAATAATCTTTACCATCAATTACATACAAATTTAATTTAGTATTAGTGAGACCAAATTATATATGAGATCAGAGATCAAATTTGATACTTTGTTAAGATTAAATGATAATTGATAAATAAAATTAAATATTAAATCAGTGGTAATTGATAAATGAGATCAAATATTAGATTCGGTAGTATTATAAATATAAATTTTATATATACATCTATAAAATACAAAACATTACTGCATTGTTAAGTATAATGTACTGCAATAATGACATTTATTGCATAGTTGAGTATAATGTACTGCATATTTAGTTTTACACACTGCATAGATAGCTTCTAGAAAATGCATAGTTAGTTAATTTTTGTTGCATAGTTTATGACACTTTGCATAGGTGGATATGATGTATTACATTTTTAGTTATTTCACTCCATAGATAGCTTCTAGAAAATGCATATGTAGTTGATTTTGTTGCATAGTTTTCGTACATGCAACATCCTACAGTTATATCCATCGCTTCATAAGTATCTATGCATCATCTTATTCGTGAAAAATACAGTTTTTAAGAGTTTGTTGTTAATGAACAAGTTCGAGTTCTCCATGAATGTCTACCTCATCAACATTGTCCATGGGAGTTTCTTGAGAAGTTACTAGTGTTTCCTCGATTAGAATTGAAGTCATCTTCTTTATGCAATATTTGTTGTTCTCTTTATAAGTTTTGCAGAGCTCATTAATGGAGTTGGAATGAACTTTCAGTGTTGGTTTTGAGTAATGCCATGACTGTAGGGGATTGTGATCGATATTATCTGCAATAGATATCGTGATTGATTCCCTTCCATGATTATAACCGTTTCTTGTTATATTTATATTAGATTGTAGTTATGTTTTTACATTGATACTCTTTTGTTGATTAAATTAATTATTTAATGTAATTTTAATCCATTTAATCATAACATTTGATTATTATGGAGGATAATTGGGATCAGTTCATACAGTCTCACCGTAGACACCTATCTCATTAGATCTAACCCCTATATATATGTGGGTTTTGTATACAACTCCATATACTTAATTTACTATGCCAACAAATATTTATTACTTTAAAAACTAAAAAGTAAGAGAGAGCTCATGATCAAGCTTGCTGTTTTTTTTATCGACCCAAAGTATTCTCACACTATCCGTTCTTTCCAAGGATGATTCTAATCTCCGGGAGAGGTGGGGCCAACCCAACTCCAATACTCCGTGTTAGCCAGGTTTCGAACCCGGTACCTCAGGGTTGCAATTGCAACCTTTTCACCACCAGGCCAACCCCAGCATGGGGCATAGACCCCATACTTTCTTCGGACTATGAGACATCCATTCTTTCCAGGGATGATCCTAATTTCTAGGAGAGCGGGACAAACTCAATCCCAACACTCCGTGTTAGTCAGGTTTCAAACCCGGTACCTCAGGGTTGCAATTGTAACCCTTTCACCACCAGGCCAACCGCTGGGGTTGATCAACCTTGTTGTTCAAACATGGAATGAAGATAGAATATTATTTTGGAGTAGAAAACTATCGATTGTCCTAAAATATATTCAATGTAGGTTGTGTACGAAAGGAAAAAAGGGTGCAAATTTTATAAATATATATCATAATCATATCATTTGTTGTTTCTAAATATTCCATCAATGTAAATGATTGATTTTTGAAGGTTTCTCAACAAAAACAGAGGTGCCACTAATATGCATGTTGAAATTTAAGCTACCAATCATCTCACTATTTTTACTTGGCAACACTATAATAGTCATACATGTGACATTAGCACAACAAAAGGAATAAAACGAGATCAACTTCAGGGTCCCTAGGATGTAAGGTTTTGTATCCTTCACGAGGATGTCATTGTCTCTTCCGGTAGAGTGTATTTTCCTTAACCTTAATCTCCTCATTAGTACACCACCTGTCATAAGTCACACACCACAGCTTTGTCAGTCCGGTCGGTCCCTTTTCTCTCAGGTTAGTTGGTTTTGTTTTCTCTTCCTTTTATCCATTTTTCTGCTCTTTGATTTGAACCAGGTAGTCTTTTTTCCACCAATAGAGGTTAGCTTTCCCCCTTCTCTCGTGTGTGTTTCTTCCTATTTCATTTCCACCTCGTTTTTTGTCAGTTTTTTTAGCGTGTTCTGTAGGAGTGTCTTGTCCTCTTCCTCTCCGCACAGTGGTATAGTAATAAAGCTCTCAGTCAAACAGAGTCGTCCTGTTTCTCCTGGTTGGCATAGAGCTTTGAGTCTTGACTATGGCAACAAATAGATCTGATTCTGAGATTCGACAGTTGGAAAAGGAACCATTGCAACTACAAGTAGCATTAAATGAGAGGGCTAATTCGAAACAACCCTTATGCCTAATGGGTAAAATCTAGACAGCGAAGTCATTTAACCCGTTTTCCCTCTTGGATACTATGAAGAAAGTATGGAAACCGGTGGGAGGAATGACAACAAGGGAAATCGAAAAAAATCTTTTCTCATTCCAGTTTAACCATCAAAAAGATCTAGATCGAATACTCTCACTTCAACCATAGAACATCAATAAACAGTTGTTTATGTTGAAGCAGATTGTCGGGGATATACAACTATCAACAGTAGATTTTGACACCACACCTTTCTGGGTTTGTATTTATGATCTTCCGCTAGCCACAAGGACGTCAAGTGCACTTTGAGTAATTGGCAACCGCACAGGCCATTTTATGGAGGTGGACCCAAGTACTGTTGAAGGATTAGATAGAAGCGTTCGGATTAGAGTCTCTCTGGACCCATCGAAACTGCTTCGCCGTGGAACTCGAATCACTATTTTGAATGGAACAAAGTTATGGGTCTCTTTTAAATACGAGCGATTACCTATCTTCTGCTTTCGATGCGGAACCATGGGACATATGCAAAGGGACTGTGAAGAAGAAGATAACTATTAAACTTTGTCAAATGATAACCTGCCATTTGGGGATTGGATAAAGGCATCGCCAATGAAACACACACAAGTCACGGTGGAAGCCCACAAGCATACCAATATAGAAAGCCCACGAAGAAGTCTATTTCCAATGAGGGTAGTTGCAGAACTTGGAAAAATTGAGGTGGGAAAACAAAGCAAATAACACTCGACAAGAAGTAGACAAGACCGAGCCAAAATGAAAACTAAGAATACCCAACTCCGATATATCCATCCACCACACCAAACCCTTTACCCGTCACCGTGAACGATGATCTGAACACCACCATTAACCATTCCGGTAGCCCACAACACAAAGAAGAGTTGAAACCACTCAACCAAGATACACTAAACAGGGTATTTAACCCCTTGACCATATGAATACCTCCCTTGTCAAAATGGATATTAAATCACACCAACATCACAAAGAACCACTGCTAAATTACCATCAAAACCCCTCCAACTCACTAGCACAAACTCAAATAACCTCATCCTCGCCACAAAACCTTACCTCAGCCTTAACAAACACAACCAGATGCAACCCACCCAACACAAACCACCAATGTACCCAACAACTACATTAATAAACTTTGCCTCATCCCAACCCCTACAACCCAACAGAAAGCGATCAAGATTATTTGAAGAAAGTTGGAAGCGGGGAAAATTAAAAGTGACGAAAATAGATCATCATCGGTGGCAAAAAAGAGGAAATGAAAATATCATGGATGGTGGCGGAGAGCAAGAGAATAAGAGAATGGCGATTATGATGGAGGACAACATGGATGACACGAAACCATCGGCGGAGGTTGCTAGGCAACCCCGCCGACTACCATGAAATTATTTAGCTAGAACTGTCACAGGCTTGGGAACCAAGCGATAGTTCGGGACATAAAAAAGTTCCTACAGTCCGAAAATCTTGATATTGTATTTCTTATGGAAACGAAGATGGACGCGGTACACGTGACACGCTTAAATAACCATCAATGGGGATTTTTGGGTTGTTTTCCGGTGGACGGTAATGGGAGAAGTGGAGTCATATGCCTTCTTTGGAGCTCGAACGTGCACGTAGAGTTGATATCCTTCTAAAAAAATCATATCTCAAGCAAAATTGCGGCAGCTTCGGAGCAACATGCTTGGGTATTAACTGGGATTTATGGATGGCCAGAAGGATCACAAAAATGGAGAACTAATCAACTCATAAGGGAGCTCAAACCAAAAAATGGTACACCATGGCTATGCACGGGCGATTTTAATGAAATTATGTGGTGCTTCGAGAAGTCGAGCAACAGATTTAGATTCGACAACAAGATAGAGGAATTTCGGCACACAATTGATAGTTGTGCTTTGAACGACTTGGGCTTTACGGGGTCAAGATTTACATGGACAAATATGCAACAAGGCGAAAATAATATTCAAGAAAGATTAGATCAATCATTGGCAAACGAGGAATGGACACACACTTTTCTCTTTCACCTTATAACCCATCTTTTCAGAATTAACTCAGACCACAACCCGCTTGTAACGGAGTTCGACATCAACCCATTGACCAACAAGCAACACGAAAGGCATACAAGTAATATTTTTCTCTTTGAGCGAATGTGGTTGCAACACCTTGAATGTGTTAAAATGGTGGAACACGGTTGGAAGAAGAACCTAAATGGATTACCGTTCGACGATAGAACAAAACAATGCATTGAAAGTATGAGACAATGGAGTATACATGAATTTGGAGATATTGGGAGAAGAATCAAAGACACAATTGCGTCGCTTCATGAGGTACAACGCCAACCACAAACTCAAACGATAATTGTGAAAAACAAAATACTTGAAAATGTGCTCAACGAATTGCACCGTTTAAATGAAATAAGATGGATGCAAAGATCCCGGATACTGTGGTTGACAGAAGGAGACCAACACTAAGTTTTCCACATGTAGGCATTCGCCCGTAAAAATAGAAATACAATTGAGCGGCTTAAATGCGAAGATGGACGGTGAATGCAAGACCAACATGGGATTTCAAACTATATAGTTCTATTTTCCAGAATTTGTTCTTATATGTTGCTCTGAGTCAAGCTCACAACATTCTAGAATCTATAGAGCCGGTGATTTCTGACAACATGAGGGACCTTATGACTCGACCATACACCGCAGACGAAGTCCTCAAGGCACTCCAACAGATGCACCTTTCCAAAGCACCCAGACCCGATGGTATGCCTCCTTTATTTTTTAAAAATTTTTGGAAAATTACGAAGCATGAAGTTTTACTAACGGCACTTGGTATTCTCAATGATGGTCAGGACCCAACTTGTATTAATCATACTCATATTGTGTTAATCCCTAAGATTAAAAATCTTGAACTTCCAAAAGACTTTTGTCCAATTAGCTTATCTAATGTTATTATGCGTATTATCTGTAAAACGATTGCTAATAGACTTAAGTTAATCCTCCCTCACATTATCTCCCCACATTTCAAAGTGCTTTTTTCCCTGGTCTCCTAATTAATGATAATGCTATGACGGCCTTTGAAATTTGCCATTCAATGAAAAAAAGAAAAAAAAGGGAAAAGGGGATATTTAGTGTTGAAATTGGATATGAGTAAAGCCTACGACCGAGTTGAGTGGTACTTTCTGAAATCCATGATGGAGAAAATGGGTTTCTCGGGTACTTGCATTAATCTTATCGGAGGTATATTACTACGGTGTCATATTCTATTCTCATTAAATAGACAAAAGTCTGACACTTTTATGCCACAGAGAGGACTCCGACAAAGAGACCCATTATCTCCTTATTTATTTTTGATATGTGCAGAGGTATTTTCCTCAATACTCCGACGAGCCGAGGCAAAGGGTGACATACATGGAGTTCAAGTAGCTAGAGGTGCACCAACAATATTGCACCTCTTTTTAAACGACGACGATCTACTATTCTTCCGGGCAACCATTCCGGAAGGGAAAAAATCGTTGAAATCATTAAGAGTAATGAAAGAGCATTCGATCGAGAAAATTAGTATGGACAAATCCAAACTCTCGGAGTAAAAATGTCTTTGGATGACATATTCCAACAAATAAGAAACAAACTGGGTGTGAGGGAGGTGGAGCATCATACGAAATATCTGGGTTTGCCCATATTATTCGGTCGATCCAAAAAAATCATGTTTCAGAATGTCGTCGAAAAGGTTCATAGTAAACTCAAATCATGGAAAGAGAAATCACTATCGTGGGCCAGAAAAGAGATACTTATCAAATCGGTGATACAAGCTCTACCAATGTACGTCATGAATTGTTTTCTTTTGCCAACCTCAGTGTGTCAAGAAATCGAAAAGGCAATTGCGAGATTATGGTGGGGGTATGAACAAGGAGAAAGAAAATGCCATTGGGTTAACTGGAGTAAAATGACAGAATCAAAAGATAAAGGCGACTTGGGGTTTTAGGGAATTCCACTGTTTTAATTTGGCAATGATAGCAAAGCAATATTGGAGAATTCTAAACAACCCGAATTCCCTAGAGACAACAATTCTCAAGTGTAAATATATTCCTAAAGACCAGATTAACTAAGTAAAGGTAGGCTATCAACCGAGCTATATTTGGCGAAGCCTTTGCGCAGCGAGACCACTCATAAATGAAGGAACTACATGCCGAATTGGAAATGGAGCCATGACTGATATACGTACGAGCCGATGGATTGGTACGGGACAGTGGTCCAAACCCAAGTTTGTTGGCCCAAGTATTGAGCAGCACACTAAAGTATCTGAGCTTATTGACCATGAAAATAAAACATGGAGGCACAAGATCATTAGGCAAAACTTCACCGAGGATGAATCAAAGACCATTTTGACTATGCCTTTGAGCTATCGTCTAACATCAGACAAGAAGATTTTGCGATTTTCAACACACGGGTTATTTTCAGTCAAATCAGCATATCACCTTACCACCTCCTTATTTTCTAAATTAGTCCTCAATAGACCTTCCTCAAGTTCTTTTATACCATGGTGGCGGAAACTTTGGCACATACCTATTTTACCAAAAATCAAACAATTCCTTTGGAGGGCTTGTGTAGACTCCCTGCCAACTAGAAGCAATTTTGTAAAAAGAGGTTTCCAGATTGATCCAATATGCCCACTTTGTGGGGAGGAAGTGGAATCCCTACATCACCTAATGCTTGAATGTGCAAAAACTACTCTAGTTTGGTACTACTCTCTTCTAAGGCTTGATAAACAAAGCTTATCAGTCCCATCCTTCCGAACTCTGCTATGGAATATGTTGGCAGAAGCATCCATGGAGGTTACGACGCTTTTCGAGGTCCTCTCTTGGACAATATGGAATACAAGAAATAAGTTATGTTTTGACGAGGGCAAATTCTGTTTCCAGGAGGTTATAACAAGGGCAATTAAAACCTTTCATGAGATCCAATACACACGTGAAGCTAGTGAATCACATGACATGCACCGTGCACGCAGACAAAAAATTCGAGAGATGGAATCGACACAACTAAAGTTTTTTAGGACTTCAATTTATCCAGGATAGCACGGTGGGTTTTGGATTTGTCATCTTAAACCATGAAAGCTCACTAATAATGGCAGGGTGTACAATGGTGAGCCTAACAGGAACTAGCACAATGGCGGAGGGTCTAGCAATGCTATGGGCTTTAAAAATTGCGATGCAACACGATATTCGAGAGTTGCGTATTTTTTCGGACATCAAGCTTCTCATCGACGGCATTAACAAAAAAAGCATCCCAGATGTTGGAAATGATCATTGAAGATATAATTACTATTGTCCATAGTCTGTCTTGTGTGTCGTTTAATTTTGTGCCTAGGACTTTAAATAACAGAGCACACTTTATGGCACATCTTGAAAACGTGATAGGAGATGAAAAGATTTGGGAAGATGAGTTTCCAACTCAGATAGTACCAGTTTATTCTGATGTGGTTGTAACCAATTTGAGTTAAATGAAATGCAACTTTTCTGTTTCAAAAAAAAAGCACAACAAAAGGAATATATACCATACTCTAAAGAACAAGCAAAATTCAAGAAAAGCAGAAGTTAAAGTAAGAAATCAAGGCATTGCTCAATATATTAAACTTACTTATTATATTGAACAATACATTTTAAGTTTGAGGAATTATTTTCAAATCGAGATCTGAATCTTGGTCAATACATTGCATTATTAATATAATTCTATGAAAAAATATTTAAAGATCAAAATATTATACTGCTTTACTTTTAGAAAGAGGCATAAGGTACTTTCAATAAAACTATTTAGAATATAAATAATTTTATGAAAAGTATAAATGATTGAGTCAATTTCAAACCATCTAATCTTCTTTTCATTTCCAACCCATCTAATTTAAAAAAAACATCTAATCTCTTCAACAACATAAAATGTAGATACTTTTTTTGTATTGAAAGAGTAGCTACGGATTTCGTAATTATACAATGTTGGCAAGTTTACGAATAAATAGCCTTTATAATAAAACGAAACACTCAAGTATAATTTCAAAAAATAATTTATAGTAATATAGTGTTAGCAAATTTGCAGTACAGTTTATATAAACCGAAAAATCCCAAAACTGAATTGAAATGAAATTACAACTTGCAGCAGCTAATTGTATAAACTGAAATACATAAGCATAATATAAAATTGGCCCAAATCGTGTGTTGAACATACTATCCTTAAAACAGATTCGTCTCCTATTATGGACGTTTGTTTTCCAGGATAAGATGGAAAAACCGGATTACCTCAATTCCGACGAAGTGAAAGTTATGCTTGGAAATCACCACCAAAACGCAACTGGAAGCCAAAGAACACAAGAACAATATGCAAGGAATTTTGTTATGTAAGTGTAGGAGTTGTGTTGTGTGTAGATTGTGAAAAATGGACCACCTTTACGAGGCTTCAAGATCAACCAACATTAACTCCCGACTACCCCATGACTTGGGGCATTCACTTCTCACTCATCCATAACTTGGGAGCTTCAAGTGACACTATCCCATGACTTGGAGCATCTACTCTCCCACTACTCTATGAGTTAAGAGTTTTAGTTATTACAAAATTAAATACCATTGGAGTTAAATATTTTCTTCATTATTGAAGAAATATGTCCAAAACAATTATGCCAAAAACACAATTTTCATTCAACTTTTCCAACAATCCCCCACATGAATGAAAATTTCAAAGATATAAAGATTTGCTGATAAAGTCCAACAGTTGAACCCTGCATAGGATAGATAGATGTTACCTTTTGAACCTTCCCTTATGAATATATATTTACTTTACTAGGTGATCATGAGACGCAATGCCTCTCGAATCGTTTCTTTCTTTTGTGTAAACGATGATATACCTCACATAGGATTCTTCCTAACATACTTCACTTCTCATTGTTATGTTCATTCATGGCCCCTGAACATACGCCAGTTCTCGCAAGAGGTTCTATGAATTGAGGCTCAAACAATTCTCTTAGAAGTGGCCCCATTCTCTCTCACATAGGTGATTCTTCTTTAAAAGTAGCCTGCACTACCCAGCTCGGCTTACCGATGCACAAGAATCATTAAAAGCCAAATATTTATCCTCTTCTTCCACGGGCTTCACTGTTAAGGAATGGACAAGGGAAAATTCCCCCACAGTGATCCTAGAGTCTTTTACAATTAGGTTGTCCCATTGAAACCTAGATCTTGGGATCTCCAGTCAACTAGGTTGGATTTCCATTGTATCAACTCATTTTTCTCGAGGCTTAAGTCCTATTCCTCATGATGATTTCTCAACTAACTCCCGTTTAACCCTTTGGTTAACGGATCCGCTAAATTATCCTTTGACTTCACATAGTCTATAGAGATAAGACCTATTGAGAGTAGTTGTCAAATGATATTGTGTCTACGATGAATATGTCTAGACTTACCATTGTACATATTGCTCTGTACCCTGCTAATTGCATATTGACTATCACAATGTATACAAATTGCTGGCACAGGCTTTGGCCATCTTGTAATATCTTCTAAAAAGTTTTGAAGCCATTCAGTTTCTTCTCCACACTTGTCTAAAGCTATAAACTCAGACTCCAATGTAGATCTAGCTATAACCACCTGTTTAGAATATTTCCACGATATGGTTTGCACTCTCCTAAAGTAAAAAGACAAAACCACTTGTAGACTTAGAGTCTTTAATATCGATATCCAATTATTATCAATGTATCCTCCAATAACAGCTGGATATCTTATATAGTGCAGTCCAAAATCACGAGTGTATCTTAAATACCTTGGTATTCTCACTATACCTTTCTAGTGGTCATGCCCTAGACTACTCGTGTATCTGCTCAATTAACTCAATACATGGGCAATGCTTGTTCTTGTACAATTAATTAAGTACATCAAAGCTTCCTATGACTCGTGAGTATTCTACTTGAGACACTCACCTCTATTCTTTGATAGATGTTGAGTCGTGTCTATAGGAGTTCTAGCTATTGATATGTCATCCTTACTAAATTTTCTCTAGAATCTTGTCCACATAATGCGACTGATCAAGTGCTAGTCCATTTGAAGTTCTAGAGATCTTTATTCCAAGGATCACGTAAGCTAAACCATATTTTTCAATATTTCAAACCTCGAGTTCAACATATCTTTTGTGGATTTAATTATTTTGTCATTACTTCCAATGATAAGCATGTCATCTACAAAAAGACACAAAATGACATGGCCATTTTCAGCCTCCTTAACATAGACACATTTATCACATTCATTTATTTTAAATCCACATTCTTTCATGGCATTATCAAATTTTTCATGCGATTGTTTTTGTACCTGTTTCAAGCCATATAATGACTTGACTAACTTACAAAACCCTCAGGTTGTTCCATGTAAATCTCCTCTTCTAAATCTCTATTTAGAAAAGCAGTTTTTACGTCCATTTGATGTACTTCAAGATTCCGCAAAGCGGAAATTACAAGTACCAATCTAATAGAGGTTATTCTCGTAACTGGAGAATACGTATCAAAGTAATCAAAGCCCTTTTTTTATCTGTAACCTTTAATCACAAGTCTAGCCTTGTACTTATCAATTGTTCCATTCGCCTTCATTTTGTTCTTGAAAATCCATTTATAACCCAGTGGTTTACTTCCTTCGGGAACCTTTAGGAAGATCCAATAGTTCCCATGTATGATTTTGCAAGATGGAATCAATTTTCTGTAGCTTTGAGGTTCACTTTCCAGCATGTAGGTTAGAAAATCTGGACCAAAAGATTTTTCTATCCTAGCTCGTTTGATGCGTCTAAGTTTCACCTCTTCTTCTTTATTTCCTTGTGCTTGTTCTATTGAATCATGCATCCGTTTAGAAGAGCTTGATCCTTTTTTCGATCTATACAGAAATACATTTTCAAAGAACGAGACATTTATGATTCAATTATCATGTTCTTGTGTATATCTTCAATTTTAGATTCATGCAGAATGTATGTCCCAAAGGGTGTGAGTGTTAAGTCTAGAAGGGGGGTTGAATAGACTTAACCAATTTTTTGATTTTGATCTTATATTAGAGTTTTTACACAAGTAAACAATTTAGTCCGTAAAGGCAACTAGGTTCAACCTCAACGGTGAGTTAACCACTCAACAGACTCGACTAAGCTATTGATAGAGTAACTCAGCTGAGTGAAGTGAGCTCTTTTAAAAATATAGCTTACATGGTTTTTACAGCGGAAGTCTTACACCCTTTTTGTAAAATGGTTTTACAACACTTGTTTTAGTTTAAGTTATTATCAGTGTAGTCAAACAAATATAAATCAGCAGAATAAAATGTGCAGGATTAAAGTGCTAAAAATAAATAGACACAAGATAATTTTTATTGTGGTTCGAGGATGGGGTAATTTCTCTACTCCACTCTTCTCCAACTCCTGGAGGTAATCCACTAATGCAACAACTGTTACAAAATGGATACAATAGTACTCCAAGTAGGCCTCGATCACACAGCTGGATCTACTCCTCGGACTCAGCTTCTTCGCAAGACAGCTACCTCACTACTTCAACTCCTTCAAACCCTTCGGACTTAATCACCTAGCCCTCCGATGGATTCAAAGAAGGTTCTAACTTGAACCTCACTACACTTCCTTCACTTCGTGGATGTGCAGACCCCTTTGTTCTTGAAAACATTTTTCCTCTTCAACAGGTTGAAGTTTTTCTTCCTTCACTGAGTGTTTTGAACAGATTCACTTTGAAATTTGGCTTGATGATTAGAATGAATACCTTGAGAATGTTTTGCTTGCTTGCTTTGCTCAGATTTTCACTTGTATCTTTCATACTCACTCACAAATATTCCTCAGCCTTTTATAGTGACAGTTTGAAAAGTGTCCGTTGAAGAGAGAGACATTTTTTAAACTTCACTTCTTGATCATTGGCTTATCTTGTTGTGCAGCATTTGATGTTGAACCTTCTTTAATTTAATGTTCTGCAGGCTTCCTGAAACTCTGCAGGTTTTCTGCGAACATCTCATTGGTTTCCATCGGCACTCTTTCGGAAGACAACTTTAAGGTTGCGTGTCCGCCCCCTTACCATTTTGGGTAAGTCTTTGAATTTTCATTCCAACGGAACTTCTTTAGCTTTCTTGAGTCCTTTAGCTTGTTTTACCCCTTTGTTAAGTCTTCTCCATTCGTTTGGGATGACTCAATGTTAGTCACGACAAACACATCTAATTTACTTGTGATTGCTTTTCTTCGATACTTAGCCGCAACTCACTTTGATTCTTCTTCCTTCCTTCACCAACTTCTACGATCTTCAACTTGGTTGCTTGTTTACTCGGCTTATATTTCCTATCTATTACATAGTTGAATTACAATGAGAAAATGGGGTGCCAACTTTCTAATCTATGTTTTACATGCATCATCAAAATCTATACAAATAAATTTCCCAACAATTTTCCTTTTTGATGATGCAAAACTTATATACGAAATACAACAAAAAAATGCTAAAAGAATAATGATTGTATGAATGTGATATTTCATTGAATACTATTGTGAACTTTACATGTACTTACACTATTTTTGTATATTTACAAGTATTGTATAAAAAAACAAAATTTTGCAGCTCTCTTCAACACCTCTATTGCTTCCTTCTTGTTTTCTCATCCTCGTCTCGCCTGCGGCGATCTTCATCATTCTTCCTCTTCCTTTCTTCAGCTTCCTTTCTCTTCTTTATTTCATAGTCTCTTCTCAATCTCTCATTGTATTCTCTTACCTGCCTCGCATTATCTTCTTTATATTTCTTTTGAAGTTCATCGGTGCAACGAGCGACTTCTTTGTTTTCGAGTTCTCTATAACCAAACCAGTATTCAGTGTCCTTTTTATTGGGATCAACATACATAACTTTTTTAGGTCTTCTTGGTGGAAATCTTCTGCCTCTCCCACCAGACCTAGAATTCCTTCCTCTTCCCCTAGCAGGGTTAGCTCATCTGGGAGTTTAATTGGACTAAGCCCAGATTGAATCGGCTGTTTCTTGGCTAAATCTACAACAACAAGTCCTTTTTCCCAGTACAAATCCTATGCACTCATCAGGTCCATCCCCTCAAAATATCCTCCAGATTGAAGAGTTTCATCTCTTCAATCGATCTTTCCACTAAGTCGCATTGGGGGAATGGATTCTTCACTTGATTTTCGGAAATTTCCTCTTGGCGGACCGAACTTGGCTTTGAGATCTTCAACTCGCACGGCATCTTGCTGCGTTCAAGATCTTCTATTTAAAACTTGATGTTTCTTGAAGGCAAGCTCAGCTTTCTCTTCATCTGACAATTTGATACGTGTAAAATATACGTGCATTTAGGGGCTTAAAATGATATATAATTGATATATTTGCATGTATATTTATTGTATTTTACTTGGTTTCCTTTGTTGGGCATGATGCTGCATACTCTTGTAAATTTTACAGGAAATTGAGCTAAATTGGATAAAAAGCGATATCACGTTCCAAAGTATAGGTCAAGAGCTAAGGAACGAGCAAAGATATGAAGGAAAGAAGCATGGACGGTCAAACAAAAGGGAATTTCCTTCAAAAACATCAAAACGCGCTAACAGTTTCTAGCACTAGCAGGGTTTAGTATTTTGGCCATAACCTCCTCTAAAAAATTGATATGGAGGTGATTAAAGTGGCTATGGAAAGCTAAGAGAAAGGGCTACAACTTTTATGATAGCCTTGGGATCAAATTCCGATCGCACGACCCAGTTGTGTGGGTTGACATGGTCGTGCAATGTAACTGGGGTTGAATTGGTCTCCTTTTCCTACTCAAACTCTACAAGTCATCTCTCCAAGCATCTATAAAAGGGACCCAAGGCTTGCACGAAAATTCATCCATCAATACAGAGAAAACACATCAAATAACACAGGAACGCAAAAATCGAAGAGCTTCTGAGAGCAAAAGGCTAGGTCGCGAAGAACACCACAAGGCTCACTACAGGAAATCACACATTTTATGACGAATTTCTTTACCACGCAAAAATATTTGTCATAATTTGTTAACTAACATTGATGAATTTTATTTTTGTCAATGAAAATTACTTTTTTATGACACCATTTATGTACATCACTATTGATCTTATGTGTCGTCACTATTGTTCTTATTCCATGACAATTAATCAAATCCATCATAGTAATTTTAGACGGCAGAATTTCACACCAAAATTTAGGAGAGAAATCTTTCAATGACAAATAGATTATAATCCGTGAAGCCATTTGGTGTCATAAAATATTTTCTTTCATGACAATATCATAGTTTGTCATTTATTTCTTCAAAAAAAGTAGTCATGCCATATTTCATCACGGAAACACATATTTCGTGACAATGAATGTGCATTTGTCGCCATTTTATACTGTGGCAAAATATTTTGTCAAATATTTGTCATAATTTGTCAATAACAGTGATGAAAATATTTTCTTTCATGACAATATCACATTTTGTCATTTATGTCTTCAAAAGAGTAGTGACGCCATTATTTCGTCACAATAAAACACATATTTAGTGACAATGAATGTGCATTTGTTGCCATTTTATATTGTGGCAAAATAATTTGTCAAATATTTGTCATAATTTGTTGATTAACAGTGATGAAAATATTTTCTTTCATGACAATATCACAGTTTGTCATTTATGTCTTCAAAAGAGTAGTGACGCCATTATTTCGTCACAGAAACACATATTTAGTGACAATGCATGTGCATTTATCGCCATTTTATATTGTGGCAAAATATTTTGTCAAATATCTGTCATAATTTGTTGATTAACAGTGATGAAAATATTTCCTTTCATGACATATTTTGTCATTTCTTTCTTCAAAAGTAATGGCGCCATTATTTCGTCAATTTAAAACACATATTTAGTGACAATGAATGTGCATTTGTCACCATTCCTCTCACTTTTTAATTGGTTATTATCACTATTCTAAAAAGTACTAGACGCTAGTCGGGTGACAGGCTGGGGCCTAGCGCCTAGACAGAGCCTCAGCGGGGTTAGGTGGGGTTTAATCAGAAGAAAAAACATAGGCAGACAATGAGAGCCTAGCGCCTAGGCGGGGACTAGTCAGGCTAGACGGGAATTTTTAGAATAGTGGTTATTATTTTCCTCACTCTTTTTACTTGGTTATTCATTATCTAAAGAGTGATGGTTCAGCCTAAACACCTACCTGTGCACTCAGATCCCCCAATGATTAGAACGAAAGACACATGACATATAAATAAAATATGATTTTCCGGCACATATGTTTTTTTAAACTCTTATTCAATTTTTATACTATTCATAAAATTCATTAACAACGAATCATGATGTTTGAAAATGTCAATCCATTTTTATTTAGTGGATTTAGAGCCAAGTTCTCTCCCTACCTTTATATATATAGATGTTAAACGGGTTGGCCCTAGCCCTATAGGGCCAGCCCTAACGGACTTCGGGCTAAACATGCCACTATTAAACGGGCTAGCATATTGCGAACCTAACCCTAACCCTAGCGGTCTTCGGGCTAAACGAGCCACTATCTGGCTATAAGTCAAAAAAATAAAATATTATATATTTAAATCTAAAATTTTAAACTCGAACATATATAACATTTAAGTTTAACATGTTAAGTTAAAGTATTCATTATTAAAAAAATCTTGCATAGTTTATAATTATATTGCATTAATAGAATTATAAAATTTAAATATTCCATGATCTAAATTTTTAAAATAAAACTATAATACTAAAAGTTATCATTATTAATGCATACCCATATAAAATGAAAACAAAAATAATACTTTTAAAAAAAAATATTCATATGACTATAAGTCATAGTTTTAAAATTTTAGATTTAAACCTATTAAAGATAAGGAGATGTGAGCTTGAAGAAATATATTTAGTAATAGACTAATAGGTAATATGTAATAAAATATATTTATAATATTAGAATTATATTTATTTTTGAAAAAACAACACAATTGGCGGGCTAGCCCACTTAACCTACGGGCTAGCCCTAACGGGCCTCGGCCAAACAACCGGGCAAAAACAAAACCCGAATTTAAACGGGCCAAAATAATTCGGCCCTAACCCTCTTTTTTTTTCGGTTTAAATGGTCGGCAATGATCACATGACCCGTTTAACATCTCTGTTTATATAGAGCATTTATTTTCCCAAATTAAATTAGTTTTCAAAGAACCACAAGAGATCTTACTTTATAGAAAAAAAAAAGTAGCCACATGCACAAGCAAATTTCATGAAAATTCCTAAATTCTCAACTACTCTGTTTTTTGTATGTCTATTACTCATTTTCTGCGAATGAATCATACTTACACCAACATACAATATATCAAAATTGCTAGTCTAGAAAAGAAGTCTTGAACATTCAAATACCACGACTAAAATCAACAAGCAAAAGCGCCCTTTCGCCGAGAAAAAAATGAAAATGAATAGAAGAAGAAGTATATAGATGTAGGTACTTTATGCACATCGAAACAAACGAGAAAATGTCATTTTAGTGATTCATAAATTCCCTAAAGTACTAACACAATTTCCTAAATTTCCAATTCTATGAACTAGTGCTTAATACATATAATCGAAATACAACAAATTCAAACAAAATCATCGCCATATCTACATTTCAATTCACATCAATTCCAATTTTTCTATACACAAAAACAATTGCATGTTCAGCTTTTGGAGCTTCATCCACTTTCATAAACATTGAAAACAACTTAATTACCGATACTACAACTTTTGCCATATCTACATTTCAATTTGCGTCAATTCCAATTTTTTCTATACATAAAAACAACTGCATGTTCAGCCTTTTGAGCTTCATCCACTTCTGTAAACATCGAAAATAGCTTAATCACCAACGAAACCCCAAATTGCTAGTTAATTACAAAAACATTGCAAAACATTAAGCAAAATTAAAAATTAAGATGAAACCTCTAGTGCCGGGTCAATGTCCATGGACATTCTCTGTGGGATTTGTTTCTGGAATTATTAGCCCCAAGGGTCATGTGTTTTGGAGTGTGATTGTTCATGTTATGTGTTGGTCTTTATGGTTAGAAAGGAATAAAAGAATATTTGAAGATATAGAGGAGTCTTTAGAGGAGAGGTGGTATAGGTTAAGTTTAAGGTGGACTTCGTTATTACACAAGTAATAAAAAATACAACTTATATTACTCTTCACAAAGCAACACATAATTGACTATGGTGCTCGACAACAACTCTCATAGCACCTCACTTCAATTCAACTATCAACAACTTGCAACTTCCAAAGCTATGTCAAATTACTATTCAAGGGCCTCACTTGCATAGAAATTTGGAAGTGAAAAACAAAGACAAGGGAAATGGCATCACTTATCGGAGAAAAGGAAAGTTAGTTTTGGCAAAGACCAATGTCTTTGCTTGATGCGGCTGCTTTTTGTCATTCATTCTGAGGTAATGGATGTAGTTTGAGTTATATGATGTAAATCGGAGAAGAGAAAGAAGATGCTAAAGGTAAGAATAGTATGATAGTAGCACATTCAGTGGTGAGAAAGCAAAGGTTACTAAAGCATTTGAGCCGAAGTTTGTGAGTACTGCAAGACTAATACCTTTTCTTCTTGTGCAAATTGGAATATCTCTGACACCATAAGCCAACTGATCGGTCCAAATGATATATACAATTTCAAGTAACAACAAAAATGTTTAATGTTTAGTTATATATAGAAACTAAAGTGACTGTGACAAGGAAACAAGTAATTAATTTCTTCCTATAGCAGTTAAATAATTGATCGATACTTAAACGATGTCCAACCAAGTTTTAGTAGGTCCATCATGCAATCTCACCTGATAACAACCCACATAGAGAAGCAGAGCAGCTACAGAAATAAAAAGGGTATCCTCTTGGGAACCTGTAGTAGGCCGAAAGCAAAAGCAGAGAGAAGGCATGTGTACCAATTTGCAAGGAAGTTCAAGATATATATGTATAAATTTGCTTGATATTAATAATAAAAAACAAAATTAACGTCAACCTGATCCTTTGTTGAACAACGGATACAAAGAAATTAAGGTTCCCAACTGCAAAAATACTTTGCTACTTCCTGTAAGAAATTTCAAAAAGCATTCAATGAAGTATCAATCACGAATATCTTTATGGGTAGAACTTTTGAGTGATAAAATCTAGTTTCATGTACCACAGTGCAATAAATTTTCAGCATTTTGAATAGGCTACCGTCAACTTTCTTAATTATCATCATCACTCTCATTATCAGAATTGTTGTTCTTCTGAGAGTCTTCTTCACTACTATTATATTCAATCATAGTGTCATCAAACTCATCTTCCTCATCAACATCATCTGAATTTGTTATCTCGACAACTTAAGGTATTTTTGCAATTATTGATTCGTCAATACCTTCGGGATCCAAGTCGCCCCTACTTAGTGATTCTATTTCACCAAGACTAACTTCAAATATATCATTTACATCATTCTCTTGATATACTACATTTTCCACATATACAAATTCATCCACATGTATTTCTTCATCTTGCATCTCATCAACATCATAAACATGTCTATGTTGGAATGGTTGCACTACTCGCCAATCACGTCCTAATTTAGGATCATGAATGTAAAAAACTTGTCTTTCTTGATCAGCTAGTATATAAGAATCATCCTCATACCATTTTCCAGTAACTTTAACACTTGTTATATTTCCTTCTTTTTGTATCCCTGTTCTTTTTTTCCTCCCAAGATAAAACCATTCACATTTAAATATAGTGACATTTCTATCTTTCACATAATCGAGTTGAATTATATCGATTTAGAACCCCATAAAATTCAATGGTATCTTTGCCATGGTTACCTTCCACCACGATTCCTTTGTTTTGAGTTTTTTACGACGACTATCACGTTCTTTAGTTAGAAATCTTGCTCCATTCACAATGCAACCAAAGATACTTTCTTACACACACATGCGGTGCACGTGCAAGTGAATACAAAGATTCATTTCAACGATGGTTCTTCATGATATAATTGAGTCATCGAAAAAATAAGAATGAGAAAAATCAAAATATGATGATAAGATATTTTATATTTGCTTACAACTATAACATTACATGTTTCTTGAACCATGCAGGAAAATTCTCTTGTGTTCTTGTTCAATATTTTTACAACCACCCAATAGAAGCTCCTCCCTGTGCCTCCTAGAATCCATTACAAAATGTATTTCAAATTATAAAATACTTGTATATTTTGTTTTGTATGTTTAAAATATAACTTTACTCTTACTCGAAATATGGTTCAATATCTTCACAATTTTGAAAGACAAACCATTGTGTCGTATTGAACTCCTCCTCTGATAATTCGACAATTTTTGTTGCTCCAAAATGATATTTTTGTGAGAAAACCGATAGACTATCATCAATTTCTATATCATTATTTCGCTCTTTTCGGTTAAATCTAGTCTCAATTCCCTACAAGTACATCGAGCAAAAAGTTCAACACTCTTTTGCGATGTAAGCTTCTGCAACTGAACCTTCTGGATGAGCTTTATTGCGCACACTCTGCTTGAAGCCACACAATGATCTACCAAAACAAAGTGAACATGATTACCAATGTATAGCTAGTGACAAGTATATATCTAGATAATGATTGTATAGCTTAATGTTGATTACCTTTCAATGGGATACATCCATCTAAAATAAACTGGGCCACCAAGCAATGCCTCATTCGATAAATGAATAGGCAAATGAACCTTGACGTCAAAGAAAGCAGGAGGATATATATTTTTAAGTTTACACAAAATCAAGCAAATGTCTCCTCTCATTTTTTCCAATTGAGTTCTCTTCAACTTCTTACAACACAAACGCTGAAAAAAATGGCCTAACTCGGCCAACACGTCGCACACTTCCTTAGTTAAAGATCCACCAATTCCAACAGGAAGTATTCGTTGTAAGAGTACATGACAATCATGACTTTTCATTCCAGATATTTTTTGATCACTCAAACTAACACAACGAGAGATATTTGAAGCATACCCATCGGGAAATTTAACATATTTTAGAAACTCACAAAAGTCTTGTCTTTCTTTCTTTTTCATAACATAGCATGCAACATGCATCACATATTTTCCATCACTTCTCTTAATCAAGTGCGACTCCCTGCGAATTTTCATGTCCTCCAAATCTTGCCTTGCCTTGATGGTATCTTTTGTTTTTCCATCCACACTCATTAAGGTACCTAATATACTCTCACATATATTCTTTTTGATATGCATTACATCTAAATTGCGTTTTAACTTCAACTTACTCCAATATGGCAAATTAAAGAGAATGCTACGTTTAGTCCGATTCAATTCCTCTGGTTTCCTTCCTTTTTTTGTTGCCATGCTTCTCGGGAGTGATGTTTTCTAGTCTTTACAACTCGCATAAATAAATTCTCCTCGATTAAATCTCTAGGTGCTTCGTTATCTTTTCTTTTTCCATTAAACATTCTACTTCTTCTCCAAGCATGATCTTTTGGTAAAAATGACGATGTCCCATGTAACATATCTCCAAGCATGATTTTTGGAATAGGTTGTATTCTTTGTGGGATGTCGGAAGCTGAGGTTGCTTAGCTTGAAATGGTGTTTGGGTGTTGGTGATTTGGGGGTTGGGTTAATTTGTTAAGTGCAAGGAAATCCATGAGTTTGGATCTCTCGTATTTTGCGAATACATCTATTCCTTGAATTTTGGACTAATTCGTGATTGATGTGTTCCACTTGTGGCTTTTAGTCATTTAGTTTTACTTGGTTCTTAGTTTTTGTTCATTGGTAATATTTAATGAATCTTGAATTGTGTCCGATGTGAAATCCATAATATGTTGGCTTTATGTTATTTAGTAATTTTTTTTCTTGGAAGAAACCAATAGTGGACATGTATTATAATTTAACGTAGACTTTAGTTGTGTTGCTCAAGGGACATGGATGGATGAAGTTCAACTCATTTCTTCTATGAGTATGATATTCAACTTAATTCTTGAGAGGCTAAATATCTTGAACTAGAATACAATTTTTGCTTTTAATGATTGTGATCATACTATTGCATAGGCCTCTTAAGCTTACTTGTATGATGCTCAATTGGTTGAGTTTTCTTCTCACTATTTACATGATAATCTACTATCCCAGATAGCCAAAACACAAGAGATCATAACGTTTCTCCTCAAAGATCGACCTTAAGACGTCTAAGCTCCCCGATTGATGCCAAACCCAAGAAATCAATCAAGAGCATATCAAAATACTTATGCTTCTTGTTTAACTTATTATCTCATTTCCAAAGTCTTGTTGTATTTTGAAAACTAAAAGAATATTATGGAGATTAAAACAAGATGCACAACCATTGTCCACAAACTAGATCAGAACAAGTTGAAATTCATGGTCCCGCACATCGTGCCGTAATGAAAAACTAATTTTCTCATCAATTATTTTCTTTAAACAACAAAATGACACCCAAAAATAAATGTTGCAGATTCTCCAGATCTCTTTTATTTTCATAAAGCTTTTGTGCATGTTTTTGTGGTGTTGGTTGGCATGTTGCGATTCTCTCAAATCTCTGTTTTCTTTTCCTCTATGACCGTATGATGTAGTCATGGTGGTGTATTGGTGATGGACTACGATTTGTACATGGTTTGCTTTGAGTTATATATCAACTATAATTCTTGGTAAAAAAAAGATTTAATTTTGTTTATCTACACAATAGAATTTTTTTACAATTCATATGATGTTATCAAAATAATATTTTCATGAGCTCATTTTGTTAAGAGTGTTCTTGTGACAACAAGTGATTTTCTTTAGCATTTTGTATGAACTCATTTACTTATGAAATTAATTGTTTTCATGTACATTTATTAAAAATGGCTCCAGGAGATTGCAAATTGAAAGCAAAAAGCATCCCAAACAATTCTCAACAAAGTTTCATAAGTCAAACTACCAGGATGTTACATCTAATTCAACACCTCGTAGAAGTATCAGACAACGTTTTAACAAAGCAAATGTGGCTTCGGATGGTGCAAATGAGGCATTGGTTACAACTGAAACGAACGATGGTTCCATTCAAAGAGGTGAAACTACTACAACAAATCCTACCAATGAGCACATGCCAAACTCTGAAGTTCAATCAACCAAAAGTCCTGAAATTCAATCAACTGAGGACATTCAAAATCCATCATCTGAAGCAAATGATATCGCAGGTATACGTTTCTTTATGTTTTGCTGCTTGATGATATTAGTGAATTTTGAATGATACAATCTACAAACTTAGATTATATATCAGCTTGCTACTATAATATTTTCATGAACCTGAAATTGAGAAGAAAAAGAATTGCATTCATTCATATGCATGTTGTTGGGCCTGAGCTTTGCCATATAATCTTTTCAAAGTTATATATCATAACATTGACATTTGCAAATAGTAAGTAATTTTTTCTTAGTGAGGCCAACACATATATCTTTACTTTATCAACTAGGCCCCTTAAGGGACTCATAATTGATTATTACATTATGGTTTTGTTCAAGACTAATCACCAGAAGATATTGGTGTTGTCTGTTTCTGGTACCCCTGTGGGCTATGTCTTGTCATTTTTACTGATTTTCAGAAATAATAAAAATTGTTTCAGTTTTCTTGTTGTTGTGTTGAGAATGGATGGGATATTATTTACTTCTTATATTTTATTTGCGGAGTTTTTAAGGGGGGTGTGTTTGATGCTGTTGGGAATGGTTTGCTGCTGCTGAGTTATGTTGTTAATGATATCTGGGATAGATTTGTTGTCCCAAAAGGAATTTGATAGGTTCAGTGATAATTGAGATAGTGATATGTCTTTGTGAGGGTCATGGTGTCGGCTCTGTTTTTATAGCTTTTTTTTTGGAAAAAAAGATTTTGATTTGCTTTTTTGGAAAAAGGTGATGTTACTTTTCGAATTGGCTTGGTTGGATGTTTATGTGGATGTTGTTTGGTTGTTTACAAGCTTCAATGTTGCGGTTGGGTTTTATTTCAAGTTTACTTATTTTCTAAAAAAAGCATCTTCTAGCTTTTTTCAATAAAATTTTGTTCATCTTTCTAGTTTTGAATTGGGAGGAGAATTGATTTTGTGGTTTAAGTGGGCTTGTGTGGTTATTGATGTTGATTGGGCTTTTTCAAGTTACAACTTATTTTTGAAAAAAGCCGCTTTTTCCCATAAAAATTTGTTCTCTTGTTTTGAATTGGGGAGGAGAATTGATTTTTGTGGTTTAAGTGGCTTGTGTGGTTATTGATATTGGATTGGGCTTTTTCAAGTTACAGCTTATTTTCAAAAAAAGCTGCTTCTAGTTTTTTCAATAAAAATTTGTTCTCTGTTTCTGGTTTTGAATTGGGAGGAAAATTGATTTTTGTGGTTTAAGCGGGCTTGTGTGTTATTGATATTGGATTGGCTTTTTCTTGAGGATATTTTATAACAATTTTTAAATGTATAGATGCAGCTTCCAACTCTAAGAAAAGAGGGTGTGGTCAAACAATGGGCAAATGCATTATGAAGGCATTTGTTTCTTCTGGAAATAAAATGAAGGTAATTGTAGATCCATTATTAGGAAGACCAAAAACTCGAGAGGAAGCCACAAAGCTTTCGAGTCAAATTGGCGTAGTAACTCGAGATGTCATTCCAAAGGCCCAAGAGGTGGAAAGAAGTAGATAAAAAATAGTGTGGAATCCGGGTTTGATCATATAAAGGTACTAGTAGAGTAAACTATTTTATCGCATGATGTTCATTTTCATGTAATCCAAAATGATCATATATATATGACATATAGATCCATATGGATGTTAATATGGATGATCCGGGGGGTTAGACAATGCATGATCGAAAGGCTAAAATCTAGTACTGTGCAAAGACGTTACATGTTACATATGCATTACAAGAAGTATGCAAGTTTGCAAGAGGCCAAAAATAAAGCTTTCTTCTTGTCCTAGTAAACAAAATTCGGAGGTATTGTGTGACTTATTTTGCATCGCTCAATTCAAGGTAATAAGTTTTAAATTAATACTTATTTTCAAATATTTTTACATATTTTCTTATAATATGCCTATATATTATCTTACAATATTATTGTTCTTGTTTTGGCAGCACCAAAGTTCCACCAATACTCGAAATCGAAACAAGTGCAGGCTCAAATATTTATGGCGTAACGCTTTTACAGCTTCTTCAACATGAAATTGTGAGTTGTTATTAAGTAACCTTAAATTGATAGTGTTTCTTAGTTTTTTATCTGTGAGTTTTTTCCTTTTTTGACTAGGCTCAAAAAGAGCTAAATGGAGAACAATGTGATAGAATGAGTTCTATAAACATACTCATTATAAAGAAAACGATGGTTGGTCAACAGTGGAGGCAAAGGAAAATTGGGTAAGTCACAGACTCATTCTCATTATCTAGCTTTTCTATTAACCATGATATTAATTGTATACTCTTAAATCAATATATTTAAATAGGAGTTGATGATAACAAAGCAAGAAAAACATATAGAGCAAGAAATTGAGAAGAGTGCAAAAGAAATAGTTCTTTGAGTTGCTTCGCCAAGGATCGGCTATATAAAGGGTCGCTATGGCCCAGAGCCTCCAAGTAGACGCACCACATCCTTTGATTCAACTACCCAACAACTTCAAAAGGAACTTTAGGAAACACAAGATAAACTACAAGATTAAGAATCTCAAGTAAGTGGACTAAAGGCCCAAATGAGTGATTTGAAAGAGCAATTGGGTTAACAAGGTGCATTTATCGACAAACTTATGGCATTCATGGCTGCCAGTGGGAATAATATCTAAGCTACAAAATAAGATTTCTGGGACATATGGTTTATATTTATATGAATATTGTTTGGGTTTAGATGCCTAATGGAGCAGGGCCCCATAAATCAGTGTAGATCAAATCAAGAACATTATAATGATTAGTATCAGATAAAGAAAAAAGAAGAGTGTGACTTTAGCCTTGATGCATGAAGAACAAATAGGCTCTACTTCATTGATATCAAAGGAAATATTACAAGTTTTAAGCACTCTTTGAACAGTATCAAATGAAGTATGGCCTAATCTAGAGTGCCACAAATTGATACTATCTTTATTCTTGACATTCAGAACATTGTCACTAGGAGATGTCCGGGCCGAAAGAAAACAGATCGATGATCGAGATCGGAGTTTGGAGGTTCAGTATGAATAATTTCCGGAACTAGTGAGATCAAAACAGTACATGCCATTATTCATGCTTATCTTTTTAAATTGCATTTGTAATATAATATTAGATTGAAGCAAATGTATGTATCTTTGAATCAAAGTATTAATAATATGGAAAGTCAATCATGAATTTTCTCATCATGAGATTTTATTTTATTTTTATGCAATGTAAATGATAAAATATGACAAATTAATACATCGATATAAATAGATATATAGTCTCCAATGCATCATTTAATGGCTATTTATGTTGTCATACAAAAATCAATTAGTGACAATGATCTATTTTGTAACTGAACTTAATATTTTTCACAACGAACTTAGACGTCACCATACATATCCATTTAGTGACAATATAAAATTGGTCCTTAAAAATAGTCCTTTTATGATGACTTGTATCGTCCCATATATATTTTAAATTTGTCACCCAAAATGGGTCATTTATGATGATTTGTGTGTCACCATATAATACTATCTAGTGACGAAATATTTTATCACCATATACTTCTTTTTTATGACGAACCGGTTCATCACAAATCTTATGCAATTAGTGACACTAATCAACTTTGTCATGTAATGTTAATTTTGTCGTGACGAACATCACATTTCAGAATCTTTTGGTGACAATAAATGTCGTGTCATTGAATATTACTTTTTGTGACACATTGTTTTGTCATTATATATATATACTCATTAAGTGACGACCGATATTGTGTAACTATAAAACATCTCTTTTATGTCAAATTATATTATATATGACGAATTAGTTAATGCAATTGTGACACTGAAGGCGTCACTAAAATTTGATTACTTTGGCAATATATTTATTTCCATCACCAAAATCTAATGTTTGGATGACAAAATATGCATTCATCATTTAAAATATTACCTTTTGATGACAAAAATAAAAATTTGAGTGACAAAAGTTTGATCATTGAAGTGACGAGTTAGGCATCACAAAAAATAAAATAAATGATGACACTGGTCGTTAGCGTCATCAAAGATTAAATATATAGTGATGAACTAAACAAATCGTCACATATACCTTTTACCACGGGGCTACACTGACGATCATTATGACGCTCAAATTTCGTCACCTAATAACTTTCGTGATTTAAAAATGACATTTATATGACGAATTTTATCGCCATGTTTTCCATAATTTCTTATAGTGGCTTTGATCTAGGGAACACAAGAGCTTTGAGGGTTTGGAAAGAGAATCAATCCTCGACAAGAAGGGGTTTTATTTCTCTCGTCTAAGAACTCTTGTCTCGTGCTTAAACGATGTCTTAATATTGATTCAAATTTGTCTATGAGTTTGTAATCAATGTTGGGCATATCTTTCGGATCTTAGGGCTTAATCGAAAATCGTTGATTTATGTTAAATACGATTATTTATTTTCTTAATTAATTCATGCTTTCTATTTTATGAATTCGAGTGCTTATTCATAATTGCTTTTTATCTGATCAATAATTTGCATGTCATACTTCTAGTCCATAATCCGGGAGGTGAGTTGTAGTAAGACGAAAAAATTTAGACATAAATAGAGTAATGTATCGGAGACTACTTCTATTTATGGGGAGTACTTCAATTCAAAGATCTTTTTGGGAGTTAATAATAGTTGTGATGGATCGAGAGACCTCAATTATTATTAATCTACTGTTTATGTGCACAATAAACTATTTTAGGAATTGAACCCATATAATTGCATGAATTATTTTTTAAAACTTTAATTGCATTTAATATTGAAGAAACATGTTGAGATTATGTGCCTAAAGTTGCTCCTACAGATTGTGAGAATACTTGTGGGGTTCAAAATTTTATTATTATTTCTTTTTCTTTATTTTCGATTTTAGTTAGTTAAAATAACTTGATTTTCGGTCGCTTCAATAAAATGGAATACGATGTTATTATAGCCTAAGTGTTTCAAATATGAATCCTGAGAATACGACCTTGCTTGCCATTATCCTATAAACTACAATCGGACACTTGCAGGTTGTATGAACCAAAATATTTTTGGCGAATAAGTTTTTGGCGCCCTGGCTTGAGAGTGGAGAGAATCGTGGATGTGCCTTTGGGAGTTTTGAAAATAATTTCCATGGGGGATTCTCGTTGTATCTTCCCTTTTAGCATCATCACCTTTAATGAGAGAGAGATTTGGAGTCAACTGAGAAAAGAGTTGAGTTTCATGTGTATACCGAGTCTCATTGTTCTTTGCTCAAGCATGGAGTGCATGCAACTCGCCTTCATATCTTATCTCACCACAGAGTTCTTCATATGTTGCATGTCCTTTTTGAATTGCAGCTTGAGACTCCATATCTGTCATGTGGCTTGTTCCATTGGCCAATGTTGTCCTTTTGCCTCTCAAATTGAACTCAGTTCGCCACACTGCATCACTCTAGTTTTGAGAAGAGTGATCTAAAGTAGCCAACCTGTTCCTGCGAAGTGCCTTAGGAGAGGTGTCACCAACATGGAATTTGAATTTCGTGAGATTTCTAGAGAATTCTATGGATTCCATTATGGATTTGATCGATTCTATTGGAATTTTATTCTATGGAATTATGTAAATTTTAATTGATTTTAGTGGAATTTGTTGATTAATATATAAAAATATAATTAATGATACTTTTGAATCTAGTAGCATAACGTGATTATAAAAAATAAAAAAATATAAATATTAAAATAAGTCAATAAAAAAATGGTTTCATTAACTTTACAAAGATATAAGGGATGATTTTAAAAACACCCCTAAGGTTTGGGCATATTACAAAAAGAAACAAGAGATTCTTCAAAATTACAATAAAAAAACCTAAGATTGATTGTGTTTTAAATTTTAGATTGTAACTGTAAATATTTTATAGATATCGGGGGGGATTTTTGCAAAAAAATTTTGCTTATGAAAGAAAATATTTAAGACAAAATCAAATCTAAATGGATTTTCTGTAATTTTTAAAAATATTTATGTCTTTTTGTAATTAGTCCGAACCTCAAGGTTTTTTTTTGTAATTATCCCAAAATATAATTTGAAATTATCAAAGTATGAAATATTTCCACAAACAACTATTGTTAAATTAATTATTCAACCAACAACAATAACACTAACGATCAAATTTTTACCAGATAATTTTAATTCACAATTTTAACACCAAAATAATGTATCTATCAAGATAAATTAATGAAAATTTATCAACTAATGATTCTCAACAAAGTATTATTCTAACAATAACTTTTCTTAGTTTTTGATTTTTTCTACTAATTTGTCTATAAAATTAGAAATGTTAGCAATCGAAACAAGACGACAATCAACTATACTATGATTATTCACAAAATTGAGGTAGAACTTACATTGAAATGTTGAGATTAGAAGACAATACGTGATAAGAGGTACAAAATATGTTTTTTTTTTTTCTTTTTACCATAGACAATTACAATTATTATTATTATTATTATTATTATTATTATTGAAAAAATGGAATTTGAATTCGAGGGGGAGGTGGGAATCATTCTTCCGTAAATATAGCTTCTAATTCCATTGCATTCCACTCAAATCCATTCATAAAAGAAATCCATCGATTTCATAGAATGTTTGAGGATACGAATTTTCGTGGAATCCATTAAAATCCAAGTTGATGACATCAAAATTTAATGAATTCCATCGAAATCTAAATTGAGGACACCTAGAATGTTATGGAATTCTAAATTCCATTGAATTCCATGATTAGGGACACCCCGTTAGTTTGTGAAGTCCATTCCCTAATTCGTAACAAAACTCCTCTAATATCCCCATAAATCATAGCATCATGATTGTCTATCCTTTGATTGAGAGCAGCAAATTCGTGTTCTATTGCCTATATTTCATTGCACTAGCTGGAAGGCTTTTCTCAAGTCACCGCCTCAGAAATAAATCCTTAGGAAGGAGGGATTCAAAATCATGACCAAAGGGACGATTCTCGTGTCGCCTGGAGCTTGAAATTCTTCTCGGACTAACATCTACATGATAGCGCAGCTTCCTCCATCGTGCCAATTTCCAATCGCTCGAGCACTTCTCTCATTACCCTAGCAAGCAACTCTTTTGTGCCTTAGCTGTTTGAGCGCCATCATCGACAGTCGATTCGTGGAAGCTCATTGAGCTAACGAGCCTTAGCTATCTTAATAGCTTCATTGGCAACAGTTGAATCATCCTTTTGAGGTATCTGTGCCTCAGTTACCTTAGCAACATCATGGGCAGCTGATGGAACCATGGGGGATGGTCCATCAACCAAAACAAATCTTTTAGAGGCTATCGAACGGGCCTACTTCATTTGGGCTTCTAATTCCCTATTTTCTGGATCAGACTCAGCTGGGTTATTAGAGTCTTCAAAATCCAGGATTTCATCATCTGAGTTATGTAGAGCATCAAATTCTTCTAGATCAGTTGACTTAGATTTAGGCATTTTGGGAAGATCCTCTGGTACAACCATATTTCCCCTGCAAGTCTCAATCTCCATAGGGTCTTCAGTTACCTTAGCAATAGTCTCAACCGCTGCAAGGCCTTCAACAATCCCTTCTGCAGACTCAGCTCCAGTTGGGTCTTCGATGTTGGCATCCTTCGAGGTCTCAACCTCTAGGATTGCACTTTCAAGACCAGAAGTCTCAAATGCCATGGTCCTCCTACTTCCATCCTGTGCGTCAGTTATAAGAATTTGGATATATGTAACTTCATTGGCCTTCAGTGCCGTTAACTCCTCAGCTGAACCAATCTTAACCATTTCAACTTCATTAGTAGCAACATCGTCTTGTTCAGTAGATACCATCGCCGCCAAACACCAAATTTTATTTATCTCATGCACTTTCTCCAACCTGGATGCGGTGTGAATAACTTCCCTCACCGCTCACCACCGATTCACAGTGCAACGGTTCACCACACGGAGACTTGGTCGTTTTGACTTGATTGTTCAGCCAATTAAGCAGTTGTATCAACAACTTCAGTAGGGCGTGACTCCATTGGGTTGCCCTCTTCTTCTCCTTTCCCAACATCATCGCCATCCTCCCTAGTCACTTGTCCCTTAGAGTGAGATTTTGGTGAGGTAGATTCATTAATGGTCCTCACAATATCAATGATTGCAGGTATTGGATAGATAAAGATGGATGATTCTCCAACACCCCTGAGCATAGATTGCTCATGCAGCTCACTGGACTCATGCAACGCCTGTTTTAGCTGAGCTTTCTCCACAGGATCAGCTCTTTCGATGATTTCGACGTCGGTGCTGCTGCTTTCAGATGGCTCACCAGCTGGCTTTCCTTTTTCTAGGGCATTGGCCTTCTCAGTATTTTTTTTTCATATAGAATGGCAGTGCAATAGAGTGCATCCAGGCCAAAACGAACATGAGCATTGTCCAAAAATAAGGAGATATTGCTCCTCATCGATCATCTCTAACCTTTGAAACTGGACTCGGCTGGCACTCAACTTCCATAGTCTCCATGCGCGCAACCTTTCTTCAATGTCTGGATAGGCAAGGGATTCTAGGCGTTCATCAACAATGTCATCTGAGACAGGTTCTTCAATATCAGCTTCCTTTGTCCCTTCATTTGCCTCAGGATCAACCATTTTTCCTTGAGGACTAACAGCTGAGCTATTTTGAGCTTTTTCAGCTTCAGTTTGTTCAGCCATTTTCGTGGGGCAGCTGGTGAGTTACTTTGAGTTTCTTTAGCAGTGCTTTGTTCACCCATTTTTGTCCATTCGTTATCCATGGAATTAACTTTTTTACCTTCCTTGAATATTGGACTTAGGGTGGCTTCACAGAATCGCTTGCCTCTCTACTGCCTTCCTCTCGCAAAGATGTGCCTTCACAAGCTGTCTCTTGGAACGCCTCTCCAGGGGGGCTTCTACGTACTCCCAATCAGATCCTTCAGGAAAAACTCAGAGGTTGGACTCTGCTGAAGTAGACTTAGCTGCAGGTTCTTCAACAGCCTTGGCAACTGACTCTTTTTCATCTCTCAGACCAGCAGTGGCCTGAGTCTTCTGCTGCTTAACAGCTGCTTACGAGGAGCAGTTGTCCTTCTTTTCTTCGTCATTTTGGGAGCAACGACAGTAGGTTCCGGATAGGGGACTGGGACGGAGGCAGCTGTGTCCTCAGGGGCATGTTCAACTGATTCCCCCTTAGAAGTGGTAGTCTTCTTTGACGTGTCCTCTTTTGAGTGATATGTTTGCCTTGAACATTCTCTCTTGTTTGCATGGAAGGGTTTTCCCTGCGAAGAGGTACACATTTCTTCTCCATCAAATAGCCTAGAACCAAGCCATATCCTAGGGAATGCACAAGCTCCCCTTTCGCTAGCTTCACATTTTGGACGTTCCGCACAACTTTTCAAGATGAACTCTCTCCGTTCACCTCCACCTCCTCAATGATGGGAGCCATAACAATCGCCTTAGCTTGAGACATTGATTGTGTGACCCAAACTTCATGTCGACGCACTTGGCCACCACATCCATCAACTTGTGGTACTCTTCTTTGATGGACTTCTTGGTAGCTAAATAGTTCACTTTGGCAGCTAACTCTGGCTTAGCGATCTACTCCCAGGCCTCCACCATGCCGAACTCTCTTTCGGTCAGTTCTTTGAGTCCACTGGATGGAAGGTGCAAGAACTCGGTCAAGTCAGCCACAACCAACTTAATGTCTTTCCAATTTACATGGGAGAAAATACAATCACCGTGTACAGCCGTGTTCAAGTAAAACGTAGCAATCTCCTCTTTGGAGGTTTGAGTTATCTCCAGCGAGAGAAACCTCTTGAGCCCAGATTTCTCTAGATGACGGGGCAATCTTCTCAGCTAACACCTTGTCTTCTGACTGCTTGACAAGGCCAACAAAATCCACGAGCGAACCAGTGTGGATTCTCTCAGCAAGTGTAGCGAAATCAAGAGCAACTTGTTTGGGAGCCATTTCGATGTTCTCAGGAATTTTTGTAAAGAACTTAGGGTTTGTTGCAGAGAGAATTTCTAGAAATTTTGATTGCTTAGAGAGTGAAGGTGAGGAGAGAGAAATGAATTTTACATATATATGAGAGTTTAAAGGATAATTTTGGAATCTCAAAGGTTTAAAAGCTGGTTGTTGGGAAATTTATTGTTTAGATTTTGATGAATGCCATGTAAAACTTAGAATAGAAGTTGGCACCCCATTTTTATTGTAAATCGCATTGTAATAAATAGGGCCGGTCAAGCCGAGTTAAGTCGCCTATGCCTAAACATGCAAGAAGACAATCGAGACTGAAGGAAGACCGCCGCAAGACAATTTGAGTATGGCAAAAAAAGAGAAGACTTGAACTCGATCAAGGAGCAAATGAGATGCAATGAGTAGAGTATCAATCAAGTCAACTCAAGATAGCCAAGTCTCAAGTTGAAGTGACGAAGAGTCATCCACGATTGAAGTCGACTCTAAGTCACCGGGGAAAGCAAGAAAATGCGGTCAAGTCGAGATAATCGGAAGAGATCCATTGCACAAATCAAGCGGAATTACTTAAACAAGTAATACCTCCATACTACCTTTTCAAGTGCTTTCAGTCCTTGCGTGCAAAAGGAATAAACCAATGGGAAGCACGCACCATGTCCAACTACAAAAAGTCAAGAACAATTCATACGAGGAAGTGGCAATTCCAAGGATCGCAACAAGACAAGCCAACGACCACAAGTGACTTTCAAAATAAGCCTATCTATCTCTTCAACGGACAAATTTTTAAAAGATCACTATAAAAGGCCGAGGAATGACTCAGAGAAGGTTACTCAACCACGAACATTCAAGCAAACATTTGAATCAGAACCAAGATATTCTCAATTCATTCAAGATTAATCCTCAAGCCTAAACTTTAAGAAAATCAATCCAACACTCACTGTGAAGGAAAGATAACTTCAATCAGTTGAAGAGGAAATTGTTGAAGAATCAAGGGTTCTACATTCCCTGAGGATTGTAGGATCGGTTGAAGGTCGAACCAGATCTCAAGTTTTTGGAGGGCTTCGTGATCAAATCCAAAGAGCTTGAGCAAGTGTGGGTCGTAGTAGCAAGGCACTGCCCGTGAAGAAGCCGAGTCGCACGAGAAGCCCCGCGTAACCAAGGCATCTCTATATCGAGTCCCAAAGGATCAAGTCACCTATGTGATCAAGATCAGATCTCGGATCGTTACCACTTTGATATCGATCAATACCTAGTGGATTCTCCAGAGTTGGAGAAGAGAGAGAGAAGAATTACCCCATCTTCGAACCTCTATAAAAATTATCGTGTCATTTACATTTCAAGACTTTAATTTCTCGCATCTTATTTATTTAATCACGATAAATTTGCTATCCACTTGATAATCTCTAAAGTACTAAACCAAATTTAATGGTGTAAAGTCTTTCATTTGAAAAACAAATCACAATCAAGTTAAGTATTTAGTCAAAACAATTTGAGTTATTCTATCAATTTCGTGTACGAGTCTATTGAGTAACTAACTCACGATTAACTAACTTAGTTGTTCATCAAGGACTCAACCGTGAAGTATTAACTCAATATTTAAAAGGACTAAATCGAAAAGTTGATAAGGTTTATTCAACCCCCTTCTAAACCTTACACTCACACCCCTTGGGACCTACAAGTGGTATCGTGAGCGCTTGGTTCATTGAGCCTTCCGCACTAGTTACCGAACTAGATCTCCAAATTTTTCAAAGTCCTGTTTTTAGTACTTAAGTTTTCAAAACTCTTTTTATCATTAAAAGTTATTATCATGGAAGCAAATTTTGTAGGTGCCAAGGGGTGTGAGTGTAAGGTTTAGCGGGGGGTTGAATAAACCTTACCAAATTTTCGATTTAGTCCTTTTAAAAGTTCGAGTTGATACTACACACCGTGTCTCTGTGGACAACCAATTTAGTTAATCAAGAGAGTTAGTCACTCAACAGATTTGATCGAGCCGTTGATAGAATAACTCATTGTTAAGATCAATTAGCTCAATCGTGGTTTGTTTTTCGAAAGACTTAACACCTTTAATTATGGTTAAGTTGTAGATTTAAAGCTTGATTTAGACTTAGAAATTATCAAGTAGATAGCAAATTTATCAAAGAAAGTTAAGCAAATAAGATGCAGTGAATTTAAAGTCTTAAAATGTAAATGACACGATAAGTTTTTATAGAGGTTCAAGATGGGGTAATTCTTCTACTCCTCTCTTCTCCAACTCCCCGGAGGAATCCACTAGGTATTGATCAAGATACAAAGTGGTAAATACCCGATACAAGTCTTGATCACACAATTGACTTGATCCTTGGGACTCGGCCGAGATGCCTTGATCACTCACGGTGGCTTCTCGACGACTCAGCCTTCTTCACAGGCATACCGCTTTGCTACATGTACCACTTGCTCAAGCTCTTTGGATTTGATCACAAGCCCTCCAAAATCTCAAGACTTTGTTCGACTGAACCTTCCTACAATCCTTCGTGGAATGTAGACCCTTTATTCTTCAAGAATTTCCTCTTCAACCGATTGAAGTTATCTTTCCTTCACAAGTGAGTGTTGGATTGATGTTCTTCGTAATGTAGGCTTGAGGATTGAGCGTTTAATAACTTGAGAATATTTCAAGTTACAAAATGTTTCTTTCTTGCTTGTATTCAATTCTCGATGGTCGTGGTAACCTTCAGAATTTTTCTAAGAGTTATTCCTCGCCTTTTATTTCTAAGAGATAGGCTTATTTTTGAAAGTCACTTGTGGTCGTTGGTTTGTCTTGTTGCAGCCCCTTGGAATTGCCATTTCCTCGTATGAATTGTTCTTCACTTTTCGAGTTCTCGACACGGTGTAGTGCTTCCCATTGGTTTATTCCTTTGCACGCTTCTGGGACCGAGCACTTCGAGAAAGGTAGCATGGAGATATTACCTGTTTAAGTAATTCTCTTGATTTATGTGCAACGGATCTTTTTCAGCTTATCTCGACTTGATCGTATTTCCTTACTTTCCCAGGTGACTTAGAGTTAGCTTCCAATCATTGGATGACTCTTCCGTCACTTCAACTTGAGACTTGGCTTATCTTGAGTTGACTTGATCGATACTCCTCTCACCGCATCTTAGCCGCTCCTTCAATCGAGTTCTTGTCTTTCTTCTTTGCCATACTCATTGCCTTGCAATGAGTCTTCTTTTCTAGTCTCCAGCTTGTCTTCTTGCATGTTTGGGCATAGCCGATTTAACTCACCTTGACCAACCCTATTTATTACAATGCAGTTTACAACAAAAATGGGGTGCCAACTTCCTATTCTAAGTTTTACATGGCATTCATCAAAATCTAAACAATAAATTTCCCAACAATTTCCCCTTTTTGATGATGCCAAAACTTAAAACATTCAAAATGTAAATAGCAAAGATACATACAGATAGTGCATTCACATAGAATGTATGCGTAGAATCAATCCTTTTATTGATCATAACATTCTTGTTCTTTTACACAATGTTTACAAGGTGTATCGAGCAAACATTTGTCTACACAAAAAGATAGAGAATTTACAAACTTTATTGCAGTAAGACTTACATAGTATGTATTTACATAGTAAAATACATGAAGGGGTGGACAACAACACTTCATCTCCTTCACGCTTCCTTCTTTCATCTTCTTCGCTTTTGTCATCTTCCGGTCTTTTTCTCTTTTTCTCATCTTCACCGCCTTTCTTCTTCTTTTCATAAGCCTTCCTGGGCCTTCATCTCTTCTTAATCTCTCTTGTCTTTCCTCCCATAGCTGAGTTTGTCTCTTATTTTTTTCTTCTATTCTTTTGCATACTCAAAGATTGCTTTTAGCCACTTGCAGTTGGCTACTTGGTCAAGACCAAAGAGATCCCTCCTTTTCTTGCCGGATCTATGTACTTAATGTTTTGGGCAGAGGCCAGGTCTCAAACCTCTTCCTCCACCATCGCTTCTTCCTCTTCCTTCCGGGCGTGTATTGTACGGGGTCTTCTTTCCAAACCTAAGTGACTAGCGGAGTGACCAGCAGAGCGATCGCAGTAGTCGCCGCTCGTCGCCTTCTTCACATAGCGTGAGACCCTTTTTCCAAGACAAGTCCCAAGCTTGAGCCATGGACATGTTTGCAAAGTATCCTTCGATGCGAGCGTTTTAAATTCATCAACCGATCTTCGCTCGCCCAGATCTCGAGATGGCATAAGTGTCTCTCGCTTCACCTGAATGCCTCCATGTTGTTTCAAGATATTCATAACTCGGGCATCCATTCTTCCTTCCACTTTCTCCATCCCTCGCTTCAATTGTCTTTTCTTTTCAAACCATAGATATAGCAGAGTGTTGGAGTGGCAGAGTCACCGGGAGTTTGTCGTTGATAATATCACCGTGACAAGACCTTGTTGGGGGTTTGTGCAATCATTAAGGTCACATCTCTCGATTCTTCCTCAACAGACTTTCCTTTCCTTTTCCTTGTAACTTCCTCACTGTTTTTCCTTCACAAATGCTTCCTCCTTTTCAGCCTTTTCGTATCTCTTTAGCGCTTTAAAGTATTCCTCTCCCCTTTTGGCATCATCAAAGGAGAGAGGAACCCTCGAAACATACCGCAAGGTGAAGTCGAGCTCGCCGATAGCCGAGTTCTCGCTCGAGTCACAAGTGAGTATGCGGCACGAAATTCGAGCGAGTAGTAGCGTTGATCACAAATTAGCTTCATCCAAAGCCCATGAGAAGGCTGAATTTTCTATCCATGTTTTCTTCCATACTGGAGATCACTCTTATTTTGCTCACGCAGCAGCCTTTATCTAAGCAAAGGTGAGCTTCATGCATGTGCTCAATGTGTTCTCTCAATTTCGCTTTTGCATCAAAGATTCTCGGCCTCTCCATACCAGCCTTTTGTTGAACAATGTTCGGAAATATCTAGCTTGTTCCACACGCATTGCTTGCCGCCGTTGCCACCATTCCCCGATTCTCGATCTATGCGCTCTCTCAAGCCAGTAGGTTGGCATCTCTCGTTATCCAGCCTCATGTCCATAGAGGCCTGGTGCCTCTCCATCCATTCAATTTCAAGAATAATGCTTTGAACACCTCCCTTAACTTTAGCTGCTTTTCCGTTGTACTGACGCCATGTAGCGCCAAAGTCATAGTCAATCGAACGATGGTGTCGGATGGAAGAATAGGATCCGTCTGTGGAAGTGCGCGAGATCGTTCTCTTCGACTCGTCAGGGAGGTCGGGTACTTAGAGAGAAAGGAAATGATTCTAGAAAGGAATCATCACGCCAATCGGGATTTGTTCAATGATGAAAGGTGCGCGTGAAGTTCCTTTTGAGTCGAACTCGCTGCACTTGGGGAGCTCGCAGCAATGACTGCTTTCACTGGGGTCTTTTGAAGTAGACCCACTTTGCCGAGCCTCACTGCCTCAACAGCTTCGCCTTCGCTTGTCTCAAATGGTTTCTCCAATGGAGTGGATCGGTCCTCGGCCTTATCAAAAATCGGCCATCGGACGATGATGAGATTTCCATTGGTGGCTCACCATCAAAATTGAAAGTTTGACGAGTAGTCTTGAGATCGACTTGCTCGTGCTTGGAACATCCTCACCGAGTCTTTGATCTGCTCACGGGGTCGACTGGCTTCTTTCGTCGCTTTCCGATCCTTAAAAGTTACATTAGATTATCCTGGGAATCATGAAAGCGCTTTATCTCCTTTTTTCGATGGATCAATGATAGCAGGAGGGATGTTCTCTACTTCAACCTCTTTACCCCGGAAGTCTCAACCTCCCGCTGGCCTTCATTACCTCCCCGCAGCCTCAATCGCAGCGAGGCTTGACTCCCTTTCGACAGTGTCACACGCCTTAGTGGTCTTTCGTGGTGGCATCCATCGAGTCTCAACCCCATGGATTGCACTTTCATCGCCCAGTGTTAACTCCTGGGTTCCGCCCTCGTGCCTCGACCGCATCGCCAGCCGCTATTAGCCTTCGAGCAGCTTGGCACTCACCGAGACAGCCTTCAATCGTCCGAGCTTCGTTGATGGCAACTTGCCGTGGTATTTTGTGTTTGTACCTTCTCCACTTCGCCTCCTAAATTGCTAGGAGTCATCTCGCAGATTCTCCGACCTTGCCGCAGCTGGGAGGAGTTTCCTCACCGGGCGCACCACCGAGTGACTTGGAATGGGGTCACTGCCTCCAAACTCCCGGCTGTTTTACCGAGTGTTCGTCAGTTGGGCAGGTGGTAAGACACCTTCATTAGGGGTTGGCTCTGACCGGGGTCCCCACTAACCCAGCTTCATCGCCATTTCCTTAAATCCTTCTTCCGAGTGAGTCGGGGAAGTGGTGGCAAAGAATAACGGTGGCGATTTGCGCACTACTCCCATTGGATCAATTTCCACCGGTTTTGGAGGACTCTCCTGGTCCCTCCATCATGCTCTTCTCATGAAGAATTCTCGATTCATGCATTGCTTGTCGATTTGCAACTCTTTCCGTGGCAAAGAAGCAGGTCCGTGATCCTCATCATGCCTCGATAAGACATCAAGGAGATGATGTGTGTTCTGCGGGGTGTGATAGGCGACATCGCCTTCTCACGTGCCTCGCCTTCCTCTCGCTGCCTCTCTCCTTCTCCTTATCTCTTGAAGATCCGCAAGATATCTTTGCGCTTTTCTTCATCCAAAGGTTTAGATCACAGAGGTCACCAAGGAAGTTCAGCAGCTTTCTTCCTCTTCTATAAATTCAGCCGTTGGAATCGTTTCCTTGATCGACTCAATTTCCACTTCCTCCACTCACGCACGATTTTGGATGTCCGGGTAAGGTGGGGATATGATCATCACATCACTATCATCTCTATCGCCTTCATCTTGTGTCTCACTGTGCGTATAACTACAATGTGTCTTCAATTTGCCTCGTTGATCGCCTTTAGTAGACTTAGTAATGCTTTCATCTATAATATCCGGAGACTCTACTTCCAGCCAGCCTCCCAGATTCGCCCAACGAGTGGTCGACTCACCGCTTTCTCAAGCTCTGAGTGCCCGATGATTCTTCTTCGTCTCCTAGTTTGTACTGCAGGGACCTCTCGGTTCGTAGAGAGTTTCTTCCGAGTCTTGGGCGGCGGGGCCTGGCCGGGTGTTTTCTTCCTCGAGGAGCCGCCTCTGCTTATCGCTTCTCTCTTTTTGACGATCGGAGAAGGTAGTTGAGAGTCCTTCTCGACCGTCCGCCGGCGGGGCAGAGACACTACGGGCAAGGGGCAGTGTGACTCCTACCGGGCAGGAGAGGGTGTTTATTTTTCTTGTCGCAGAGCAACATTTTTCTTAGCACCAATGGGCAGGGCAAAGAATTTTCTTAGTGGCAGGGGCAAAGAATTTTCTTAGTGGCCGCAGGGGCAGCTTTCTTCTTTGTTGGAGAGGAAACAATCGTATCTTCAGTGGTCACCGATTCCCCCTCACTCGTGTCCGCCTCTCTTGTCGTAGCTCTCTCTTCGTGCCCTGCAGAGGTTTGATCTCGAACATTCTCTTGTTTACATGGAACGCCTTTCCATGTCCAAGAGGGACTCCTTTCACCTCCATCACCGCCAATCACTAGGCCATATCCTAGGATCCTCCAAATGCACCATCTTCCTTGAAGGATTTGTTCCACATTCTCGCATAGTCCGTCGAGAGACAAAACAACCCCAATTTATTTTCCTTTCTTCAATGATCGCAATGCATTACGATCAACTTTGCTTTTGATAGCTTGGTCAAAGTCGCCAAATTTGATGTCTATGCATTTGGCAACTATGTCCAACATCTTGTGGTAATCCTCCTTCAACAACTTCTTGTTTGCCGTGGTAGACTATTTTATCAAAGATAGTGATTTGGCTACTTCCCTCCGTGCAAAAATGTGTCTACATCGCCTTCGTTGATTTCTCGATGCTCCTTCCGCTTGAAGAGTGAGTAGTGTTGCCCAAATCCTTGGCAAGAGATGGTGAACTTCTTTTCCGTGAATGATGACTTTATCCCTTTATCGTGAATCTCAACGCTCACGAGAACGCGCACCTCTTCCACATAGGTCATCGAAACTCCATCGCCGTAAATGATTTCACCGACGCTTTCGAGCCAAACGATTTTCTTTATGAGGGCATCATCGACCCCTGCTTGACACACCTCGAAATCCACGGCCGACCCTATGTGGATTTGCTTTCCTAGCTTGACAAAATCATAGGTTGATGCCATTTTTCGTGGTTTCACCGAAAAGAAACTTAGAAATTGATTTGAATATCGATAGGTTTTGAGAGAAATGAACCGCTTTGGTGATATGTGAGAGAAAACAAACAAAAATGGGTTAAGTATGGTTTCAAAGGACGCGGGTGGTTTTTGAAATGTGATCGAAATCAACGACTTAGATTTTGCACGATTAGCATTTAATGTCTCGAATTTAATGCGGCAAAGATTTATATCCAATCATAAGTTTGGTATGCAGCTTTTGTCCGTACACATCATCATTATGCCGACGCTATTCTTAAAAACATTCCCGCTTAGTAAAAACGATCGTTTTTTGTAACTTTGCTCATAAATGGCTCACCTTATCCCTTAGCCGATTTAACTCTTCTCGTCACGCTTCTCTCTGATGACTCACCGTCTACCTAATTCGGTGATAGTCGTCTCTCCGACATGGCCGATTCATTTAGCCGATTTTGAGAATTCAGTCCTTTTTCCCTTTTTGTGTTCCATTTTCTTTGAGTCTTCCGAGTGTCACCAACTCGATTAACCCTAACTCATGCTTGAGTTCTTCAAATCTTGACTCACATAATGGTTTTGTGAATATGTCGCCTAATCGTTTATCGCTTGAGATATATTCCAATATGATGTCCTTCTTTTCAACATGATCTCTTATGAAGTGATATCCGACATCGATATGCTTTGTTCTTGAGTGCAACACAGATTCTCGAGTGATTGTAATTGCGCCAGTGTTATCACACATGATTGGAATTTTCTTCAACTTCATAGTCTCTCGCTTGTCGCCTCATCCATAGACTTGGGCACAACAAACCGCTGCCGCAGCCTATGTATTCTCGTCACCGTAGAGGTGGCTATTGAATTTTGCTTCTTGTCAACCAGAAATCACTGCTTTCCAAGCATTTGACATGTGCCTCGAGGTGCTTTTTCTCACAACTCGCAGATCCAAGATAGTCGTAGTCCGAATAGCCAATTAGCTTGAATCCACTTCCTTTAGATACCATAAGCCAACTTCTTGGCTTCCTTTCAAGTATCTCAAGATTCTCTTAGCTTCATTATATGGTTTCTTTGGAGCAGATTGAAATCTCGCACATACACCTACAAAGAAAGGTGATGTCTCGACCGCTTTGCCGTGAGATAGAGCAATGATCCAATAAGTGCTCTATATCTTGTTTGATCTACAGTGCTTGCCATCCGCATCCATGTCCATTTTGATCGATGTATTCATTGGTATTTTCACGTAAGACTTCTCCTCATGCTCATTTCATCCTTCACTTGCTTTTACTTGGAGTCCAAGGAAGAATGTCGCCTCTCCCATCATGCTCATTTCAAATTTTTTTGCATGAGGTTTGAAAATTTTTCACATAGCTCTTTGTTTGTGGATCCAAAAATGATGTCATCCACATATATTTGAACAAGCAAAGATACTCTTCTTTGTCTTGAATTTCAAAAGTGTTCTATCTACTTTTCCTTTGTGAATCCATTCTCGTTAGGAATTGTGACAAAGTATCATACCATGCTCGGGTGCCCGTTTCAATCCATACAGAGCTTAGCTTGAGTTTGTATACCTTATCTCCAAGAGTCTTCTCGCTTCAAATCCTCGGAGGTTGTTCAACATACACTTCTTCTTCCAATAAACCATTTAGAATGCACTTTTTACATCCATCCGATATACAATGAAATTCTTGTGAGTCGCATAGGCAAGAAACATCCTTATAGCTTCCAATCTTGCACAGAGCAAATGTTTCATCAAAATCTATTCCTTCTTCTTGGCAATATCATTTGGCTACTAGTCTTGCTTTGTTTCTTACCACGTAACCCTCCTCGCTCATCTTGTTTCGAACACCCATTTAGTGCCAATAACATTTTGATGGGTGGGTCTTTGAACTAATTCCATATACTTTATTTCTTTCAAATCGATTCACTTCTTCTTCCATTGCTTGAATCCAATGTGTGTCATCCAATGCTTGTAACACATCTTTAGGCTCTATTTGTGAGATAAAACATGTGAACATAGCTTCTTGTTGAGTTCGGTCTTGTTTTGACACCTTCTCTTATATCTCCAATGACAAGTTCTCGTGGATGGTCTTTCATCCATCTTACATCAAAGTTGAAGTAAGTTAGCTGGATTCGCCTGCCTAGCGTACCTGTGTTGCTTTGATCAGCCTCTCTCGTAATCACTTAGCCGCAAATTTTCCAGCTTGTTTTTGAGATTCAGCTATCTCATCTTCTTCTCGAGTTTACAATTCCGGGGCCACTTCCAAAGATAGTGGTTTTTTCAGATGTTTGGATGATTCAAATTTATCATTGCCTCTTCAATATCTTCTCCATTTACATTCGCTCATCGAATACCACATGAATGGATTCCTCCGCAACCATAGTCCTTTTGTTGAGTACTCAGAGGCTTTGCTTTCACCGAGTACCCCAAGAAGATACCTTCATCGCCTTTGCATCGAAAGCCTTTAGATTGTCTTTGCCATTGTTATGGATGAAGCATTTACATCCAAATATTTTAAAATATGCAACATTTGGTTTTCTCCCCGTCCAAATCTCATAGGAGTCTTTGTCACCTATCCTGCTTATCATACATCCTGCTTTTGAGTGTAGCAAGTCGTGTTGATTGCTTCACCAAAATCTTTTGGTAACCCGCGTCACCTAACATGGTCCTTGCCGCTTCCTTGAGAGTTCTATTCCTTCTTTCTCGCAACTCCATTTCGGCCGCGGAGTCCTTGCCGCAGATAATTCATGACCAATGCCATTTTCAATACAATACCGAGTTATTATCCCATTAACAAACCGGCCTCCTCTGTCGATCTTATTTTGATAATGGTTTCGCTCTTTTCATTTTGAATTCTCTTCATCACCGTGGTAGTTTCTATAGAGTTTCATTCTTCTTACACATGAATATAGTCCATGTATATCTTGAGTAGTCATCTACTACCACCAAGGTGTATTTCTTTCCAAGATGGGCAGGTCTTTTCTTTGAATGATGATTTGATCTGCTTTTCCTTCCGACATGCATCACATATACTCTCCTTCTTGTATAATCGAGTCCGAAGTCCTTCCACAAGATTACTTCCGCAAGCTTGTTAATCGTTTTTTGAAATTTAGGTGACTCAGCTTTTTGTGCCACAACCAACTTGATTCATTGGTTTTGCTAATAGACAGGTGTTCGGGTGTAGCGGTTGACCAATCTACTACATACATGTTCTTTTGTCCGCATCCTTGCAACACAACTTCATTCGATTCAAGATCCTTAATTTGGCATATACCCATGTTAAATCCAACATTATAGCCCTTGTCACAGAGTTGATCGATGCTTAGCAAGTTGAAGTTGAGTCCTTCAACATATGCAACATCTATGATTTCTAACTGCTCCTCTTGATGGATCCAATGCCTCTTATTTCACCCGAGCTTCATTTTCTCCAAATATGACTTTTGCTCCTTTAACTTCCTTGAATTTTGACAGATTATTCTTGTTTCGTCATATGTCCGAATAGCCACTATCCATGTACCAGTTCCTTCGCACTCACTGCTCTTGAACCGCAATCAAGGAAATTAGTTTTAGGTACCCATACTTGTCCGGGTCCCGAGGGGTTAGAATTGTAAGATGATCCAACCAACTTATAGCCAAATGATTTGACTCTAAGGGGTTGCCATCTATCGCTGCCATAATCATAATTAATCTTGGCAAATTGTTTTGGGGATTCTAGTTCATACAAAATTGCCTCTTTTGTCTCAGTATGCCTCGTGTATGTGTTTTTTAGCAATCGCCTTCTTTGGGTAATTGTGGTGTCTCCGAGTGTAGTGCCTAGGTGCATATGTGTGCCGATGAAAGCTCTTATACTTTTGGAATGGCCTTTGATGAGTTCTAGGCCTTTGCCATTTGGGCTTATATTCCATAAGTCTATGCCGATAGTTCACATCATTCCAATCACTTGGCTTGATATTTTCTACCATTCCCATCATATGTATTTCTCGTGGTGTTTGATGAGCCAAATGTAAATGGAGAAGACATTGAAGAGTCACCGATAAGTCAATCAACCAACCATGCGTAAGAGTCCCTATGTCAAGTTCAAGCCGGGAATTATAAACCCGATGAAGATGAGATAGCCGAGTCTCAAAAAAACCGGAAAATGCAGCCTAAGTTGATGACGAGAGAGCCGATCAAAGCAACATAGCCGCAAGACAATCAATCCAGCCTAACTTACTTCAACCCGATGTAAGATGGCCGAGAGATCATCTACTGTAACTAGTCATTGGAGATATAAGAGAAGGTGTCAAAACAAGATCCGTAACTCAACAAGAAGCTATGTTCACATGCTTTATCTCACAATAGAGCCTAAAGATGTGTCACAAGCATCGATGACACACATTGATTCAAGCAATGCAAGAAGAGTCAATCGCTTTGAAAGAAATAAAGTATGGGAATTAGTTCAAAGAGCTACCCATCAAAATGTTATGGCACTAAATGGGTGTTCGTAAACAAGGTGAACGAGGAAGGTTCTGTGGGTAAGAAACAAAGCAAGATTAGTAGCCAAAGGATATTGCCAAGAAGAAGGGATAGATTTTGATGAAACATTTGCCCTCGTAGCAAGATTGGAAGCTATAAGGATGTTTCTTGCCTATGCAGCTCACAAGAATTTTATTGTATATCGATGGATGTAAAGAGTGCATTCCTTAATGGTTTATTGGAAGAAGAAGTGTATGTTGAACAACCTCCGTGATTTGAGCGTAAGACTCTTGGAGATAAGGTATACAAACTCAAGAAAGCTTATATGGATTGAAACAGCACCCGTGAGCATGGTATGATACTTTGTCACAATTCCCGATCGAGAACGGATTCACAAAAGGCAAAGTGGATAAAACACTCTTCATAATTCAAGATGCGAAGAGTATATTGCTTGTTCAAATATATGTGGATGACATTATTTTTGGATCCACAAACAAAGAGTCATGGTGATAAATTTTCAAACCTCATGCAAAGCAAATTCGAAATGAGCATGATGGGAGAGCCGACATTCTTTCTTGACTCCAAGTGAAAAACACCAAGGATGGAACCTTCATAAGTCGACAAAATACACCAGAGATTTAATGAAGAAATTTGGTATGGAAGAGAAGTCTTCTCGGAAAATACCAATGAATACATTAGTCAAAATGGATATGGATGCGATGGCGTGCTCAGATCAAACAAGATAGAGCACTCATCGATCATTGCTTCTATCTCACAAAGAAGAGTGCCGACATCACCTTTGTCGTAGGTGTATGTGCAAGATTTCAATCGCTTCCAAAAGAAAGCCACATGATCAAGCAGCCCAAGAGAATCTTGAGATATTTGAAAGGAAGCCAAGAAGTTGGCTTATGGTATCCAATTGAAGGTGGATTCAAGCTAATTGGCTATTCGCACTCGACTATGCCGGATGTAGAGTGACAGAAGAGCACCTCGTGCACATGTCAAATGCTTGAAACAAAGCACTTTCCGGTTTAGCAAAAAGCAAAATTCAATAGCCACCTCTACAACCAATAATCACATAGTTACGGGGCAAAATTGCCAGCTGTGCCCAAGTCCTATGGATGAGACAAAGAATGAGAGACTATGAAGTTGAAGAAAAGGAAATTCCAATCATGTGTGATAAACAAGTGCAATTGCAATCACTCAAAACCCGTGTTGCACTCAAGAACAAAGCATATCGATGTCGATATCACTTCATAAGAGATCATGTTGAAAAGAAGGACATCACCTTGAATATATTTCAACCGATAAACAATAACCGACATATTCACAAAACCATTATGTGAGTCAAGATTTGAAGAACTCAAACATGAGTTAGGTTAATTGATGAAATGACACTCAAGACTCAAAAAAGAAATGAAACACTTAAAAGGAAAAAGAGTCGAACTCTCAAATCAGCCTAAGTTGAATCACCATATCGAAAGACAATTATACCGAAGTTAGCCGACAATGAGTCACTAGAGAATCGTGAGAAGAAGAGTTAAATCCGCCTAAGGGATAAACCGAGTCATTTATGAGCAAAGGGACAAAAACGCAATGCTTTTACTAAGCGGGAATGTTTTTAAGAATGACGTCAAAGATAATTATGACGTACAGCAAAAGCCGCACACCAAGCTTATGAGTGGATATAAATGCCGCCGCATTAAATACGAGACATTAAATGCTAATCGGGCGGCAAAATCTAAGCCGTTGATTTCGATCACATTTCAAAACTACCCGCACGCCCTTTCAGAACCATACTTACACCATTTTTGTCCGCTTTTTCTCACACATTACCAAAACTCGCTTCACTTTCTCTCAAAAGCAAAGGCAAAAACTCTCTCAAAAAACCTATCAATCTTCAAATCATCTTCTAAGTTTCATTCGTGAAATACTGAAAAATGGCATCTACTCACGATTTTGTCAAGCTAGGAAAACAAATCCACACCGGTCTCATGCGGATTTCGAGGGTATGGTCAAACAGGCCCGATGACGCCTCATAAAGTTAAGACGCTGAAAAACTCGAAACAATCGGCTAAAACCATTTTCGACGATGGACTTTCCGATGACCTATGTGGAAGAGGTCGATAGTTCTATGTGATCAAATCCTCTGCTCACGGGAAGGAGTTCATCATCACGCCAAGGATTTGGCGTAACACCGCTTGCACGGAAGGAGCACCGTAAATCAATGAAGTCGATGTGACTTGGTCCGCCGCTGAAGGAAGTAGCCAAGACCGACTATGCCGAAAAAGATAGTCTACACAATGCCTAACAAGAGGTCAGCCAAGGAGGACTACCACAAATTGTTGGACATCGCTGTAAAAATGCATGACATCACTTGGCAGCTTTTGACCAATCAAGTCAAAGCTAAATTGATCGTGAATGGCCGCGATCATTGAAGAAAAGAAAGTGAATCTGGCCGAGTTTGTCTACAAGAGACTCGCTGTAATGTAGGGAACAAATCCTTCAAGGAGAATGGAGCATTTGGAGGATCCTCGATACGGTCCGGTGATGGCCGGGCCGATGGAGGTAAAAGGAGTCCTCTTCGACATGGAAAGGCGTTCCATGTAAATAAGAGGATGTTCAGATCAAACCCTCTCGCGCACAAAAGAGAGCCTACGCTAAGAGAGTTGATACGAGTGAGGGGGAATCGCTTGTCCTCAAGATACAATTGTCTCCTCTCCAAAGAAAGAAAGAAGGTTGCCTCGCATCAAGCTAAGGGAATTGCCGCCTCGCAAAGAAAGAACAACAAATCTACTCCCGCTCGCAGCCTGAGTCACCGCCCGTAGCGTGTCTCCCGCCCTCGCAGCGCAGCAGAGAAGGAATCCCAAATACCTTTCTCGGTCATTAAGAAGAGGAGAATCGATAAGCCAAGACGACCAGCTCCTCGTAAGAAAAACAAAAGACGCCCCCGCGCCAAGACTAAGAAACCTTGTCGAACTGCATTCCTCCTCGGTTCAAACAAGAAGAAGGAGAAGAATTTTCAAGCTGCCCGAGCTTGATAGCCGCCGAGTCTGGCTACTCACCGAGAAGATACCCGAGATCGCCGGAGAAGTAGAGTCTCTAGAAGTGATTGATGAACGCCAAGTCTGTTTGAGGCCGATCAACAGAGGCAACTTGAAGATCCACCGTAGTCGTAATAGCCGAGGAACAAAGAATGGCCGAGACAACCGAGTCACCTATTGACAGTGGTTGTTTCTCCACCGTAATAGAGGCCAAGGTGTCGAGCAAAACAAGTCCGCTACCTTCAATACCTAGAAACGAGGGCCCGCAAGAGGATGATGAAGGGACCAGGAGAGTCCTCCAAAACACAAATGAGATAGCCCAATGGGAGTGGTGCAAAGATATGCCACCGTTGTTGTTACCACCACTTCCCCACCACTTAAGAAGGAACTAAGGAATCGGCGATGAATCGGGATAGTGGGGACCCCAAACGAGCCAACCCCTAATGAAGGTGTCTTACCACCGCCCCAACTACCGAATACTCAATGGGAACAATGAGTCCGAGACGAGTGACCCCAATCCAAGTCACTCACCGGTGTGCCACCGAGGGGGAAACTCCTCCAATGCATCAAGGTCGAGGATGTCGCACCGACTCCACAATGAATCTAGGAGGCAAAGTGGAGAAGGAACAAACACAAAGTACACAAAGCAAGTTGTCATCGACGAGGATCGCATAGCTTGAGATCGTCTCACCGAGGTGCCAATCGCTCAAGGCTAATGACGCCGCCGATGCAGCCGAGGCACAAGAAGGAACAACCCTAGGAGTTAACACTGGCAACGAAAGTGCAATCCATGGAGTTGAGACTCCAATGGATGCCATCAGAGGACCCTAAGATACTGACATCGCCTAAAGGATGTCCATGCCTCGCCGCAGCTTGAGATCGCAGGAGGTAATGAAGGCCAACGGAGGTTGAGACTTCCTGGTAAAGAAGTCAAGTACGTAACATCCCTCCCGCTATCATTGATTCATCGTAAAAGGAGATAAGTGCGCTTCACGATTCCCGTGATAATCCTCGATGTAACCTTTCGGGATGGGAAGGAGACGATGAAGCCGAGTCATCCCCCGGATCGATCCAAAAGACTCACCGAGGATGTTCCAACCACGAGTAAGTCCGACCTCAAGTCTACTCATCAAACTTACAACTTTGATGATGAGCCACCCATGGAAATCTCATCAACTCACGTGGAAAAACCAAACCGAGACCAACGGTTGTTGAGACAAATGAGGCTCAGCCAAGTCGGGTCAACTTCACAATGCACCCACCAAACAGAGTCCACGTGGTGCTCCACAAGCCGCAGCAGTTCGACTCCACAAGGAACTTCACGAGCACCACTCATCATTGAACAAATTCCATTTGCTCGTGATGATCCCTTTCTAGAATCATTTCCCTTCTCTCCGGAGGTACCCGACCTCCCGAAGAGTCGAAAGAGATCTCGAGCGCTCTACGCACTGCATCCTCGCTATTCCATCGATACCATCGTTCTAGCCGACTATGATTTTGACGATGCTTGACCGTCACCGCAACAGAGGGAACAATTGAAGTTCGGGCGGTGTTCAAAGCATTATTTGCTGAAATTGAACGGATGGAGAGGCACCAGTGCCTCGATGGACATGAGATCGATAACAGAGATGCCAACCTTATCGCCGACTTGAGAGGCATAATAGTCGAATCCGGAGTGGTGGCAACAATAAAGAAACAATGCGTGTGGAACAAGCTAGATGTTTTAACATTGTTCAACAAGTCGCTGGTATGGCGAAAGCCGAGAATGCCGATGCAAAGACAAAATTGAGAGAACACATTGAGCACATGCATGAATCTCACATCGCCGAGATAAATGCCGCGTGAGCAAAATAAGAATGAGCTCCTCGTATGGAAGAAAACATGGATCGAAAATTCACCTTCTCACGGGAGAGATGAAGTTAATTAAAGTCAGATCCAATGCTACTCGCTCCGAAGCCGGCCGCATATCCGCCGCAGCACTCACTGGGCGTAACTTGGCTATCACAGACTCGACTTCCGCCGCTAGTCTGCTTTCAGGAGTTCCTCTCTCCTTGATGATGCCAAAAAGGGTGAAGAGGAATACCTAAAAGCGCTCAAGCGGATCTCAAGTTGAGAAGGAGGAGCAGCTTGTGAAGGAAAGACAAATGAGGAAGTTTCAAGAGAAAAGAAAGGGAAGTCCGTGTTTGATACATGTTTTTATCTTAATTTTGATGATTTTATTTTTGTCACCAAAACAATGCTTTTAAAGGTTGTCCAAATACTCCTAAATGATTTAAAATGGTTTTAATATTTTCCTGAGTATTTCCTCAAGTTTATTTTTGATAATAATGGACAACACTTTTAATGATTTTATATCAATGGATTTTTCACTCCTAAACAAGGTTCCTAAATGTTGTCTAAATACTCGATTGGTTTAAAATGTTTTTACTAAATTTTCTGAGTATTTTTGGGTTTTATTTTCGACAAAAATTGACAACATTTTGCCTCGTGGTCGACCTGGCCGCCTCTATAGACAACCCGCATCAAGATGTTTTTAGAAACAGAAAATGAGACGGAAGGTAAAACAAGCAGTCGACTGGCCGCTTCAAGGGCGCCGACGTTCGGCGGTCGATCGGCCGCCCAAATCGGCCGACCGGCACGCAAGTTTCACGTTGAAACGTAACACTTGATCTTTGCATTATCTATGAGGGGACCGGTTGGGGTGATGGTCGACCTGGCCGAGGTAGACGCGACCGCCGCCGTTGTAATTTTCAAAGAGTTCTTATTTTGTCTTATTTCTCGTGACACGTCGCCTGTATTGACAAAGAAAATATGACCGTTTGATGCACACATTTCCTTAAATTGTGGGATTGATTTCTAACAGCTATATTCTTGATTTTAATTATATTTTTCTCAGAGATTTTTAATCCCCAAGAGGAGCCTATGCTTGATCAATCATCTCCTATAAATAGAGGAAGTTTTGGAGCAACCATGACAACAATTGAGATACAACACAACAAAATACACTTCAAGCAAACACTTGGTCTTTCATTGTTATTATTCTTGTTGTAAAATTGCCTAGCTATTCACTTTCACATTCTTGAGGTCTAGGCTATTCTTGATTACACTTGCACTCAATTGTATTATTCAATTATCGAGTTGTAATCTTGAATTTGTGGTCGCCATTCAAACACAAGATATCCTTGTGAGTGTTCTTGTGGTAAGAACACACTTGGGTGAACTAAGTGTTAGGTGTAAGAAGATTGTGGTAATCTTCTTGTTGAGGTGTTGAAGAGTGTGGTGCTCTTTCAAGGTGAAGATTGTGGTAATCTTCACAAGGTGCCGCTTGAAGATTGTGGTAATCTTCAAGAAGAGATTGTGGTAATCTCAAAGGTGGTGTTGAAGAAGAGTGTGGTGCTCTTCAAGGTGTTGTAAGTTGAATTTGTATTAATTTTGGTAATTAATAAAATTCTTTTTCTTTTTGAAATCCATCCCTGATATATGGGGTGGTAGAGGATTAGGCCCAGGTGGGTTGAACCTCTTTAAATCGACGTGTGTTGTTTATATTCCGCACCTTTATTATTGTATTTGAGCATTCGGTTTTAAAAAGAGGGCGAAATCGATAAGATGGAGATAATCTATTCACCCCCTCTAGATTATCGTAGCCGCTTGACTTACAAGTGGTATCGTGAGCCAAACTCTTTGGCAAGCTCGCTTTCACATCGCGAGTGAAGAGAAACGATCGACGGCTACGAACGAAGCTCATCTATCCGGCACCTCCACCACCAAGCCACCACTATTTGATTCCAAGAATTTTAATTTTTGGAAAGAAAGAATGGAATGCTATCTACAAGGTTGCGGGTTCGACATTTGGAACACCGTTATTAATGGAGAATCCATTCCAACGAAAGATACACTATACACCTCAAAAGGCTTCAAAAAGCTCAATGATGAAGAAAAGAAAATCATCTCCTTAAACGGTAAGGCTTTAAATATTTTGTATTGTTCATTTACTAATTTAGAATATGAACATATTGTAGGAATAAAGTCGGCACATGAAGTATGGCAAAAATTAGAAGCTATCTATGGAGTATTTGCAAATGAAAGGAGTCAAACAAAAGCATCTACTTCTCAAGATCATACAAGCTCAAATCTAAGGAATAAGCCTCCTACAACTTCCAATTATGAAGAAGTTGAATATTGTTTTATGGGCATCAATGAAGAAAATGAGGTATGTCTTAAACCCTCTACTTCCTATGATGTTGTCATTCAAAATGATTATAGTGATTTACAAAATGATTATGATGAACTTCAAAATGAATTCCAAAGCTTACTTGTTAGATACAAAAATTTGAAAAAGGAATTCAATATTTTGAAAAATGATAAGGATAGTTTATTTACTTCTTATGAATCACTATCATGTGCTCACACCACCACACTTGACAAGGTTAGAAACCTTGAAAAAGAAAATAGTACTCTTGTTGAGAATATTGATTGCATGAAAAAGGATTTATTAAAATCCAACTTGAGTACCAATAAAATGTCCAATATTGTTGATATTCATAATTGTGATAAAGGACTTGATCATAAGTCTAATGTTGTTAATCATATGAAAAAGGATCAAGTCACTATGCATATTGGTCATTATGCTCCTAAAATTATTACTTGTTTTTATTGTGGCAAAAAGGGTCATACGGCTAATTCTTGTCGGGCTAGAAATAGCTCTAAATATTGTTGGAGACCTAAAAGTCTCAAAGCTAATCTTAAAGGACCCAAACACATGAGGGTACCACAAAACAATGTGCTATTAGGTACCCGCAAAGCAAAAATCGGAGAAAATTCATGCCACTAAGAAAACATCAAATGAACGTTTCATTTGATCAAAGAAGGAGAAACTACTCTCAACAAAGCCAATTTCCAAGAAGAGCATATAATCAAAAATGGGAAGAACACAATCCTTGAAATGGCAAAAACATCATCAACAAGATGATTTTCAAAGAAGGAGAAACCATCAACCATGGGAAGGTAACCAAACTTGGAAATGGAGAAGTCATCATCAACAAAGTGACTTCTCAATGGGAAGAATTCATCAACAATGGGAAAGACACAACCCATGGAAATGGCGAATTGGTAAACCGTATCTCCCCATTTGTATATGCATTTTATTTTTAAATCTATGCATACTTTTAATGTGTCTTAATTGCAAAATGAATCTTCAAGTATTTATTTTTAATATAGGTCTCTTATATATTTATGAGTTTCAATATTTTTAAAAGAGACCTTGCATGATTTTCTAAAACTCTTGAGCATTTTATTAGACTTATGTGGCTTATTATCTCTTATGAAATCTTATAGCATAAGCTCTTTTTGATATCTCATATTACTTGTCTACACTTGAATTTTCTATGAAAATGTTGTCTAAGAATTGTGTAGGATACATATTTCATACTCATTGGCTATTACATCATCAAGTTTCTTAAACCATCGAGGTATGTCTACTCGTATTTTTCTTTAAACTCGATTTTATGCTTATGCACATATCTTTCAAGATATTTCATTTTGATCCCATAAGTGCCCCTAATTGATCTTGCAAATATTTTCTTTTAAAAGGCACTACGTGTTTAGTCTCGATTTTATCGCTTATATGTTTTCCCAAAACCCATATTTGTTGGATATAGTCCAAACTTATATTTTTGCAAAGTTTTAAAACTTTTGGGGTGAAAAATCGAATTTTGGAAAACTCGGGGAGAAAGAAAATCACCTGGGACGGTGCCAAAGCGGGCGACGGTCGCACATCGATCGGTCGCCCATACCGACCTGGCCGCCAGGGTTATTTTTCGGGTTATAACGGTCCTGTTTCTTCACTTTCAGAAACAGAACAAACTTTTCTCCAAACCCTTGTTCAGCGTATTTCACCCTTTCTCTTTAAAATCTTCAATTCTTCATCATTTTTCACGATTCTTGTTGCTAATCTTCTTATTTTCACAAGAATCTTACATATATGGCTCCTCCAAGAAATTCCACCGATCAAAATCCCACTTCTAAGAGAAGAAAGGGCGGAGAGGGTACTTCGAGAAATCGGCGAGACGGTTTCGAACAAAGGGATATTCGAGCCACTCAAAGAAACGTGGCCCAAGAAGGTGATGATGTTCAAAATCCCATTTCTCTCGGGCCCAAATTACCGAGCCATGCGGAACAATTTCGCTCGAAAATTGCCGTTGGGCGAAAGGTAAAAATCTTTTGTTACTCAAGCTCCAAATTCTCGCAATGCTCTTAATTTCATCAATAAGTATGCGGAATGGTACTATGAGGACTCGGGGATGGGAGGTAAATCTATTGCTCGGACTAAAATGTGTCGTTTTAGCTCATTTACAAATGAGTATCCCACCATTAGGGGATTTTTTGAGGAACAAGGTTGGATGTATCTATGGGAGCATGCTTATGTTTTGTATGATGATGATATTATCCAACATTTTTATGCTAATATGTGGGTGCAATATGATAATGAAAGAAAGCCAATTGCCGTTAATTCGCTTATAAAGGGTCGTCATTTTAGATGGACTCCCAATGATATTTGCCGGCTTTTACATGTTAGAGATGGTGGTTGGGATTATTTCTCTTGTGGGACTTGGAATGATGAAATGTTGGGGGTGTCGATGAAAGAAGTTAAGACGTATCTGGGAGTATGGCCAAAGTATTCTTTGTTGGCAATGACACTTGAGCATCGTATTTTATCGGTCATTGTCGCATATTGCATTTGTGGTAAGTCGGGAAAGATGCCTAGCAATATGGATTATTTTTGACTTATAAGATTGCTAGAGAGGAACCACTTAACTTTGGTGCCATACTTATTCAATGTCTAATCGAGTCCATTACTCAAGGTAATAAGAAGTTGGTTATGGGAAATTGGATTTGTAAACTTCTTATTCAATCGGGACTACCTTCGTCGGAGTGTAACTCGGAGGTATTTCAAAATGACTTCGACATTGATAATATCTCCCAAATAGTCACGATGCGCAAGAATATGGACATCCGACCAACCAAAATGGCTAGAGGAAGAGGTCAAGAGTCCCCCGATCCTAATGACTACTTTGATGACACCGAGGCCGCAAGATTGGCGGAAGAGGGTGAACCGAGCAATCCGGAGGGTAATACCAGGTGCTCAACCGCCAGAGGTATACTCAAGCCGAATTTGATGAGATGAGGACTTTTCATGAGACGAGATATGAGGCTTTGGAGCAAAAGACCTCCAAAATGCAAAAGTCTATCGGTAAATTGAAGAAATTTATCAAGGATTTAATTCCCGGATCTTGCTTCTCCTCGGATGAGGAATGATACCCCCACCCCCTTTACTTTCTAGCATTTTCATTAATGTTGCTTTGTATTTTGATAAACTTTTGTAAAACTCATTTGTACTAATGATATTTGCTTATTTTTCTTAAAGGGTTAAAATTGCAAGTTGATAATGACTTGTGGATGATCATGACTTTGATGGAGTATTTGATGGTAAAAATACTCTTAAGCATTGTTTGATAATTGGTATGAAGTACTTGATGGTAAAAGTGCTTCTCTTAATGTTTTGACCTTTATGCTTAATGGGTATGTTGGAATTTTTGACATTTGATACATATATTGTGTAAGGCATGACTTATTACTTGGTAGATGTTCTATTTTTTTTTTTTTGGCATTTGTAATGCCTTGATCATTCTTAGCTTATCTCAATTGGGTTGAACCCTTGAGAATCTACTTTGAGCTCCTTACTTGATGAACTATTGTTGCATTTGTTGCATATGATCTTTTTTGAGCTTTGGAATGAGGTTGATTGATGATATGAAAATTTTTGGCTTGAACCATTTACAAGGACTATATACAACCTCTTTTATTTTTCACGCGCACAAGGTGTTCGATGAAATGTCGCAATGAAACTTTCAACTTCTACATGATTCTCTTGCTTCTAAATGCCTTAAAATCTTTTTGAAATCATATTTTTAGCTACTATGAGCTTATGGATCTCTCATGTTTCAATTCTCCCATTTTCCTTGGATGATTATGCTTTAATTGCTCAAACGGTTTTTTAAACCGTCCCTTTGGCGCGCTTTGATATTATTGTATGGTGTTCTCACCATCCTAACATTCTTTTTGATGATTCCAAAGGGGGAGAAAAACAGGATATTGGCTCATTAGCTCAAAGAAGCTAATAAAAGCTTGTTATAAAAGCTATAAGCTATGGCTCATAAAAGCCATAAGTTGTGATTTGTTCTTAGTCCAATTGTTGCTTGATGGACTTATAAAATTGATTTATGATGTTTTGTAAAAGCTAAAGCTTTTAGCTTATGGAAAATTGCTTTTACATTATTCTTGATATGCTTGTTGATAAGGGGAGCTTGTGCTTATTATTGAAATATATTTACTCCCTACTTGATTGCTTTAATATTTTTGGAAATTTTGGTTGCTTCCAAACGGTCAAATGTTTTTACCGGAAAATCATTTCTAAAATTGCTCTCTTAGTTTGTGTAAAAATTGTTTTGGTTTGTAATCATCAAAAAGGGGGAGATTGTTTGATACATGTTTTTATCTTAATTTTGATGATTTTATTTTGTCACCAAAACAATGCTTTTAAAGGTTGTCCAAATACTCCTAAATGATTTAAAATGGTTTTAATATTTTCCGGAGTATTTCCTCAAGTTTATTTTTGATAATAATGGACAACACTTTTAATGATTTTATATCAATGGATTTTTCACTCCTAAACAAGGTTCCTAAATGTTGTCTAAATACTCTTTGATTGGTTTAAAATGTTTTTACTAAATTTTCTGAGTATTTCTTGGGTTTTATTTTTCGACAAAAATTGGACAACATTTTGCCTCGTGGTCGACCGGTCGTCCATAGGGCAACCCGCACCGAAGATGTTTTTAGAAAAGAAAATGAGACGGAAGGTAAAACAAGCAGTCGACCGGCCGCTTCGGCGTCGATCGTCCTGGCGGTCGGGCCGCCAATGGTCGACCAAGACTGCAAGTTTCACGTTGAAACAGTAACACTTGATCTTTGCATTATCTATGAGGGGGTTGGGGGTGATGGTCGACGGGCCGAGGTAGACGCCGACTGGTCGCCGTTGTAATTTTCAAAGAGTTCTTATTTTCTCTTATTTCGTATGTCGACGGTCGCCCGTGTATTGACATCAAAAATATGACCGTTTGACAAACAGACACATTTCCTTAAATTGTGGGATTGATTTCTAACAGCCTATATTCTTGATTTTAATTGTATTTTTTCAGTAGATTTTAATCCCCAAGAGGAGCCTATGCTTGATCAATCATCTCCTATAAATAGAGGAAGTTTTGGAGCAACCATGACAACAATTGAGATACAACACACCAAGATACACTTCAAGCAAACACTTGGTCTTTCATTGTTATTATTCTTGTTGTAAAATTGCCTAGCTATTCACTTTCACATTCTTGAGGTCTAGGCTATTCTTGATTACACTTGCACTCAATTGTATTATTCAATTATCGAGTTGTAATCTTGAATTTGTGGTCGTCATTCAAACACAAGATATCCTTGTGAGTGTTCTTGTGGTAAGAACACACTTGGGTGAACTAAGTGTTAGGTGTAAGAAGATTGTGGTAATCTTCTTGTTGAGGTGTTGAAGAGTGTGGTTCTCTTCAAGGTGAAGATTGTGGTAATCTTCACAAGGTGCCGTTTGAAGATTGTGGTAATCTTCAAGAAGAGATTGTGGTAATCTCAAAGGTGGTGTTGAAGAAGAGTGTGGTGCTCTTCAAGGTGTTGTAAGTTGAATTTGTATTAATTTTGGTAATTAATAAAATTCTTTTTCTTTTTTGAAATCCATCCCGGATATACTGGGGTGGTAGAGGATTAGGCCCTAGGTGGGTTGAACCTCTTTAAATCGACGTGTGTTGTTTATATTCCGCACCTTTATTATTGTATTTGAGCATTCGGTTTTAAAAAGAGGGCGAAATCGATAAGATGGAGATAATCTATTCACCCCCTCTAGATTATCGTAGCCGCTTGACTTGATCTGTTGAGGGGGAAGGATCAAGAGATGTGACCTTGATGATTGCACAAACCCCAACAAGGTCTTGTCACAGTTGATATTATCAAAGAAACTCCCGGTGACTCGCCACTCCAACACACTGCACCTATGGCCGACAAGAGAAAGACAATTGAAGCGAGGGGATGGAGGAAGTGGAAGGAAGGATGAATGCCGAGTTATGGATATTCTGGAAACAACACGGAGGCATTCCAAGAGACAGAGACACTTATGCCATCTCGGATGCCGAATCGAGCCAAGATCGATTGATGAATTTAAAACGCCGCATCCAAGGATACTTCGCAAACATGTCCATGGCTCAAGCCTCGGGACTTGTATCTTGGGAAAAGGGTCTCACACTATGTGAAGAAGCCGACAGCGGGACTCATCGACGCACTCACCGCCACTCGATAGTCACCACCGGGAAGAAGAAGCGTGGTGGAGGAAGAGGTTTCGCACCAGACCTCGCCCGAAAATATTGAGTACATAGATCCGTGCAAGAAAGGAGGGATCTACCGAAATGGGTTTTGACGAAGTAGCCAATCGCAAGTGGCAAAGAACAATGCCGAGTATGTGAAAAGAATTGAAGAAGAAAATAAAAGACAAACTCAGCTATGGGAGGAGAGACAAGAAAGAATAAGAAGAGATGAAGTCGCCGGAAGGCGTATGAAAAAAGAAGAAAGAAATTGAAGATGAGAAAAAGAAAAGAAGACCGAGTAAGATGACAGAGTCAAGAAGAAGAAAGAATGAGGAAGCGAAGGAGATGAAGTGTTGCTATCCACCCCTTCATGTATTTTACTATGTAAATACATTTTATGTAAGTCTTCCGTAATAAATCAGAATTCTCTATTTTTGCGTAGACATAGATGTTTGCTCGATACACTTTGTAAATGGATTTGTGTAAAGGACAAGAATGTTATGATCAATAAAAGGATTGATTCAACGCATACATTCTTTGTGAATGCACTATCTGTATGTATCTTTGCTATTTACATTTTGAATGTTTTAAGTTTTGGCATCATCAAAAAGGGGGAAATTATTGGGAAATTTATTGTTTAGATTTTGATGAATGCCATGTAAAACTTAGAATAGGAAGTTGGCACCCCATTTTCGTTGTAAACCGCATTGTAATAAATAAAATTTGGTCAAGCCGAGTTAAGTCGGCCTATGCCTAAACATGCAAGAAGACAACGGACACTAGAAGGAAGACTATTGCAAGACAATTTGAGTATGGCAAAGAAGAGAAGACGGAACTCGATCAAGGAGCGGTGAGATGCGGTGAGTAGAGTATCGTCAAGTCAACTCAAGATAGCCAAGTCTCAAGTTGAAGTGATGAAGAGTCATCCAATGATTGGAAGTCGACTCTAAGTCACCTGGGGAAAGCAAGGAAATGCAATCAAGTCGAGATAATCGAAGAGATCCGTTTATATGTAAATCAAGGGAATTACTTAAACAAGTAATACCTCCATACTACCTTTCTCAAGTGCTCACCCGAGAAGCGCACAAAAGGAATAAACCAATGGGAAGCACGCACCATGTCGAACTCAAAAGTCAAGAACAATTCATACGAGGAAGTGGCAATTCCAAGGATCGCAACAAGACAAGCCAACGACCACAAGTGACTTTCAAAAATAAGCCTATCTCTTCAACGGGCAGATTTTTGAAAGATCACTATAAAAGCCGAGGAATGACTCGAGAGAAGGTTACGAACCACGAACATTCAAGCAAACATTTGAATCAGAACCTAAGATATTCTCAATTCATTCAAGATTAATCCTCAAGCCTAAACTACGAAGAAAATCAATCCAACACTCACCTGTGAAGGAAAGATAACTTCAATCGCTTGAAGAGGAAATTGTTGAAGAATCAAGGGGTCTACATTCCACGGAGGATTGTAGGAAGGTTCAAGGTCGAAGCAGTCTCAAGTTTTTGGAGGGCTTCGTGATCAAATCCAAGAGCTTGAGCAAGTGGGCTGAGTAGCAAGGCAAACCGCCCTGTGAAGAAGCCGAGTCGCACAAGAAGCCATGCTGCGTGACCAAGGCATCTCAGATCGAGTCCCAAAGGATCAAGTCACCGTGGTGATCAAGACTCAGATCCGGACGGGCTACCACTTTGTATACTGATCAATACCTAGTGGATTCCTCCAGGAGTTGGAGAAGAGAGGAGTAGAAGAATTTGTTAGATAAATGTTTTTATCATGATTTTGATGATTTTGTTCAAATGAGTTTTTATACCAAAACAATGTCCCTAAATGTTGTCCCAACACTTCCGATCGATCTAAAATGTTTTTACTATTTTTCGGAGTATTTCTTGAAGTTTATATTCGATTTAAAATTGGACAACACTTTTGTTTCTGAGTTGAGTTTTGAAACAGAAAATGGGTCGTAAGAGAAAATGGGGAGGGCGACCGGCCGACAGGTGGGCGACGGTGAGGGCGACCGGTCCCACACACGGGCGACTGCACGGGAGTGCCCTCTCAAATGCGACTTCTCTGTTTTGATTTTCTATCAACCCCAACCGGTCAAGACCAAGGGCACCGGTCGAACCCCTTCGACCGGTCCCCCGTGTAAAAATTCGCAGAATTTCATTTCAATCTTATCTCTGTGCGACGGCCGAACCCCTGTTTATCAACAAACTATCCGTTGCATTTTGCATGACTTTTCCCTATTTTGTGGGATTGATTTCTAACAACTATATTGATGATTTTAAATGGTTTCTTTTGCAGCAAATCACTCCCCAAGGAGGAGCCAATGTCCTGGAAATCAAAGCCAAGACCTCTCCTATAAATAGAGGCTTCATTCAAACAACAATATACAACACTCCATACAAGCAAAGAGCAAACAAAGCAAACACTTTCATATATCTTGTTGTATTAGCCTTAGCACTTTCACTTGCACAAATTTGAGGTCTAGGCTTTCAATTCTTGATTACACTTGTACTCATATTGTATCAATCATTATTGAGTTGTAATCTTGATTTTGGTCATCATTCAACACAAGACATCCTTGTGAGTATTCTTGTGGTAAGAATACACTGGATGATCTAGGTGATAGGTGCAAGAAGATTGTGGTGATCTTTTTATTGTGGTGTTGAAGAACTTGGCATTCTTCAAGGTTGAAGATTGTGGTAATCTTCACAAGGTGCCGTTGAAGGAAGATTGTGGTGATCTTCAAAGGAGATTGTGGTAATCTCCAAAGGTGTTGTTGAAGAAGAGTGTGGTGCTCTTCAAGGTGTTGTTGTAAGTTGGTGTTGTATTAATTTGTGGTAAATTAATAAAATCTTTTTTCTTTTTGAAATCCATCCCGGATATACTGGGGTGGTAGAGGATTAGGCCCTAGGTGGGTTGAACCTCTATAAATCGACGCGTGTTGTTTACATTCCGCTCCTTTATTATTGTGTTTGAGCTTTTGGTTCGAAAAAGAGGGCGAAATCGAAAAGATGGAGATAATCTATTCACCCCCCCTCTAGATTATCGTAGCCACTTGACTTACAAGTGGTATCATAGCCAAACTCTTTGGCAAGCTCGCTTCACATCGCGAGTGAAGAGGAACGATCGTCGGCTACGAATGAAGCTCATCTATCCGGCACCTCCACCACCAAGCCACCACTATTTGATTCCAAAAATTTTATTTTTTGGAAAGAAAGAATGGAATGTTATTTACAAGGTTGCGGGTTCGACATTTGGAACACCGTCATAAATGGAGAGTCCATTCCGATGAAAGATACACCACACACCAAAGAGCTCAATGATGAAGAGAAGAAATTCATCTCCTTAAATTGTAAAGCTCTTAATATTTTGTATTGTTCATTTACTAATTTGGAATATGAACATATTATAGGAATTCCATCGGCAAGACATGAAGTATGGCAAAAATTAGAAGCCATCTATGGAGTATTTGCAAATGAAAGGAGTCAAACAAAAGCATCTACTTCTCAAAGGGATACAATGTCAAATCTAAGGAACAAGCCTCTTACAACTTCCAACTATGAAGAAGTTGAACATTGCTTTATGGGCATTGAAGAAGAAAATGAGGTATGTCTTAAGCCCTCTACTTCTTATGATATTGTTATTCAAAATGATTATAGTGATTTGCAAAATGATTTTGATGATCTTCAAGATGAATTCCAAAGCTTGCTTGTTAAATACAAAAATTTGAAAAAGGAATTCAATATTTTGAAAAATGATAAGGATAGTTTATTTACTTCCTATGAATCACTATCATGTGCTCACACCACCACTCTTGATAAGGTTAGAAACCTTGAAATAGAAAATAGTACTCTTGTTGAGAATATTGAAGGCATGAAAAAGGATTTATTAAAATCCAACTTAAGTACCAACAAAATGCCTAATATTGTTGATGTTCATAATTGTGATAAAATGAAACAAGGACTTGATCATAAGCCTAATGTTGTTAATCATATGAAAAGGAATCAAGTCTATAAGCATGTTGGTCATTATGCTCCTAGAATTATTACTTGCTTTTATTGTGGTAAAGTTGGTCACTATGTTAGCAATTGTAAATTGAAGAATAATTTTAGCTTTGTTTGGAGACCCAAAGGTCTCAAGGCTAACCCCCATGGACCCCAAAACTATAGGGTACCTAAAAATGGTTCGTTTGTAGGTAATAGGCGCTATAACAACCATGGAGGATTCGAAATGGCTCGTGGACAGCGGATGTTCACGCCATATGACCGAAAGAGAGAACTTTTACCAACATCAAGTTCCAAGAAGAGGGTATGGTCATGTTCGCAATGGCAAAGGAAGAATTCTTGGAAATGGAGAAATTGGTAACTCTTCTTTCTCTCTTAATAATGTTATTTTAGTAGAAGGGCTTAAATTTAATTTGATAAGTGTTAGCCAACTTTGTGATTCAAATTATAATGTTGTTTTCAATAAAGAAAAATGCCTTATTCGTAAAAATGATGAAATTATTTGTGAAGCAAATAGAAAAGGCAATCTTTACAAAATTTCTACTAGTGATTTGGTTAGTCAAAATGTTTCTTGTCTTATCGCCAACAATGATTTAACGAGTTTATGGCATAGGCGACTTGGACATGTTGGATATAAAAGTTTGAAAAATATTTACAAAAACCAACATGTAAAAGGACTACCCAAATTGAATTTTGAAAATCTTGGCTTATGTGACACTTGTCAAAAGAACAAATTAGTTAAGAGTAGTTTTAAGCCCAAAAAGAAATTTCCACAACCAAGCCTCTACAACTTCTTCACCTAGATTTGTATGGGGATATTGGTACGGCTAGTCTAAGTGGAAAACATTACACTTTTGTAATTGTTGATGATTTTTCTAGATACACTGGGCTCTTTTTCTTGCAAATAAAAGCGATGCCGTTAATGAGTTTGTTAAGTTGTGTAGACGCATTGAGAATGAAAAGGAAGATACTATTAAAACTATTCAAGTGATCGAGGCGGAGAATTTGACGGTGAGTTTAGAGTCTTTTGTGAAACCAAGGGATATACACACAATTTTTCGGCTCCAAGGACACCTCAACAAAATGGTGTAGCCGAAAGGAAGAATCGGACACTTCAAGAAATGAGTCGGTCCATGCTAAATGAATTTTCACTTCCAAAATATTTTTGGGCCGAAGCCATAAGTACCGCTTGCTATGTCATTAATCGAGTTTATATTCGTCCTAAAATGAATAAAACTCCATATGAGCTTTGGAAAGGAAGAACTCCAAATATTAGTTATTTCAAAATATTTGGATGTAAGTGCTTTATTTTGAATACTAAGGATCAATTGGACAAACTTGATCCTAAGGCCGATGAAGGAATATTTATGGGGTATTCAACCAAGAGCAAAGCATATCGGGTTTACAATAAGACTAGCATGGTTGTTGAAGAATCTATTCATGTCAAATTTAATGAATCCCGGGTGTTGAAAGAATAACCAATGACGATAGTGATGAAGAGGATATTGTTGAACCTATTGTTCAAAGTGATGCTCATAATGATAAACCTTCTATTTCAAATGATCAACCTTCAAGTTCAAATGTTCCTCAAGAAGATAGGGTGATACTTCGAATCTTCCCGTAGCATTGAAATTTAAGGAGATCACCCAAAAGATCTTATTATTGGTGATCCCTTGATAAAGTAATGACTCAAGAAATTTTGCCGAGAAAGCTCTTATATCTCAAAAAGAGCCTAAAAATGCTAAGGAAGCTATTGAGGATGAAGATTGGTTTTTAGAAATGCAAGAAGAGTTGAATCAATTTGAAAGAAATGATGTATGGGAATTAGTACCTTGTCCTCCATCTCAAACAATTATTGGTACAAAATGGGTATTCCGGAACAAACTTGATGATCAAGGCAACATTGTTCGTAATAAGGCAAGGTTAGTAGCTCAAGGGTATTGTCAAGAAGAAGGTATTGATTATGATGAAACATTTGCACCGCAAAGCACGTTTAGAAGCTATTCGCATTTTACTTGCCTATTCTTGTTTTAAAAATTTCAAGCTTTACCAAATGGATGTTAAATCCGCTTTCTTAAATGGTTTTATTCAAGAAGAAGTCTATGTAAAACAACCTCCGGGTTTGAAAATTTTTCTAGGCCTAATGATGTTTTTAAACTTAAAAAGGCTTTGTATGGTTTAAAACAAGCACCCGTGCATGGTATGATAGACTTAGCTCTTTTCTTTTGCAAAATGGTTTTACAAGAGGTAAAGTTGATACTACACTCTTTGTTTTTGAAAAAGGGCAAGATTGTTTACTTGTGCAAATTTATGTTGATGATATTATCTTTGGTGCTACTAATGAATCTTTGTGCAAGAAATTCTCCAAGTTAATGCAAGGTGAATTCGAGATGAGTATGATGGGGAGCTAAATTTCTTCCTTGGACTTCAAATTAAACAATGCCAAGAAGGTATTTATATCTCGCAATCAAAGTATACAAAAGAACTTTTGAAGAAGTTCGGCATTGAAGAAGGAAGAACCGTCTCGACTTATGGCAACCAATGTCAAAATTGACAAAGATGAAAAAGGCAAGACGGTTGATGAATCCAAGTATCGAGGTATGATTGGTAGTTTACTTTATTTAACCGCTAGTAGATCGGACATTCTTCATGCCGTATGCCTATGTGCTCGTTTTCAAAGCAATCCAAAAGAATCTCATATGAGTGCCGTTAAACGGATTTTTCGATATTTGAAAGGCACTATTCAATATGGTTTATTTTATCCAAAGAATGAAAATTTTTCTCTTAAAGGTTATAGTGATTCGGACTATGCGGGTAATATTGATGATCGGAAAAGTACTTCCGATCATGTCAATTTTTAGCGATTGCCTAGTTTCATGGTTTTCAAAGAAGCAAAACGTGTTTCTCTTTCAACGGCCGGCCGAATATATTTCCGCCGCATTTTGTTGTACTCAACTTCTTTGGATGAAACAAACCATAGCGGATTACAAATGCTCTTTTGAAAACGCACCTATCTTTTGTGATAATATATCCGCTATAAATATTGCTCAAAACCGGTTCATCATAACCGTACTAAACATATTGAGATTCGACATCATTTTCTAAGGGATTGTGTTTCAAAACAAAAAATTGAGATATCGTTTGTGCCATCTCAAGATCAATTAGCGGACATTTTTACAAAACCGCTAACTTCCGAGACTTTTGCGTCAATACGAGCTCGGTTAGACATAATGCATATTGAATGAGGTCTACGTTTGCATTTTGCATGTTTTTAAAACTTAGGGCTTAAAAATCGAATTTTTGGTTGAAAATTCGGATTTTGAAAAATTTGACAAAAAACAAATGGGGTGAAGAGGTTGAGGCAACCGGCCGCCCTCAACGCCGACGGCGTCGCCCTCAACCACGACCGGTCGCCCTAGGCCAAATTTTGGTTTAAGTTCGTTCTGTCTTCAAAGATTTGTTATTTTCACTTCTTTTTGCCATTTTTCGTCCCCTTTGCCAAATGCACACAATTTTCACTCAAAATTGATTTTCATGCATTCAATTCATATCTTGGACCTTATATAGCATGTTTATCATCATCATTGCTCATCTTTTCCGATCAAATGGTAAGAATTTTCCTTACTTTGCTCAAATGGGTTGAACCCTCGAGTTTATGGCTTTCTTGTATATTTCTTGATATTTTTGCTTATGATCTTGATGAGCTTAGTTATTATGTTGTATTGTATGATGTTTGATGTGAATTGGTGATGCAATTTTTGGCTTGGATCATTTACAAGGGCTATATACAACTCTTTTTATTTTTCACGCCCACAATGTGTTCGATGAAATGTCACAATGAAAATTTCAACTTCTACATGATTCTCTCGCTTCCAAAAGTCTTCAATACTCATTGAGATCATGTTTTGGCAAATAAAACGAGCGTATGAACTCTTCATGATACATTTCTCCCATTTTCCTTGGTGTTTAAGCCTAAATTGCTCAATGGTTGATAAACCATTTCTTTGGCGCACTTTGATATACTTTTATGATGTTTTTATCATCCAAACATTTTTTTTTTGATGATTCCAAAGGGGAGAAACAGAAATTGGCTCGTTAGCTCAAAGAAGCTAATGAAAGCTCATGATAGTAGCTATAAGCTATGGCTTATTACGCCATAAGTTGTGAAGAAAACGCACCCAATGATTGTTTTATGAACTTGTTTGCATGGATAATAAGTATTTTGACAGGGGGAGCTTCTAAGCTCATGGAGTTGTTGTTTATTTTGTAAAAGCTTGTGCTTCTAGCTTATGCAATATTTCTTATTAATGTGCTTGTTGATAGGGGAGCTTTTGTAAAATGTTTTTAAACGGATAGTTTACTCATAAACCGGAAAATTATTCTGTTTTTCGAAATCGTCCTCTTGAAAATTGTTTTGGTTTGTAATCATCAAAAAGGGGGAGTTTGTTAGATAAATGTTTTTATCATGATTTTGATGATTTTGTTCAAATGAGTTTTTATACCAAAACAATGTCCCTAAATGTTGTCCCAACACTTCCGATCGATCTAAAATGTTTTTACTATTTTTTGAGTATTTCTTGAAGTTTATATTCGATTTAAAATTGGACAACACTTTTGTTTTACGAGTTGAGTTTTGAAACAGAGAAAATGGGTCGTAAGAGAAAATGGGGAGGCGACGGTCGACCAGGTGGGCGACCGGTGAGGGCGACCGGTCGACCACTGGGCGACCGGTACCTGGGAGTGCCCTCTCAAATGCAGACTTCTCTGTTTTGATTTTCTATCAACCCCAACCGGTCAAGACCAAGGGCGACCGGTCGAACCCCCCTTCGACCGGTCCCCCTGTGTAAAAATTCGCAGAATTTCATTTCAATCTTATCTCTGTGCGACCGGTCGAACCCCCTGTTTATCAGCAAACTATCCGTTGCATTTGCATTGTGGGATTGATTTCTAACAGCTATATTGATGATTTTAAATGGTTTCTTTTGCAGCAAATCACTCCCCAAGGAGGAGCCAATGTCTGGAAATCAAAGCCAAGACCTCTCCTATAAATAGAGGCTTCATTCAAACAACAATATACAACACTCCATACAAGCAAAGAGCAAACAAAGCAAACACTTTCATATATCTTGTTGTATTAGCCTTAGCACTTTCACTTGCACAAATTTGAGGTCTAGGCTTTCAATTCTTGATTACACTTGTACTCATATTGTATCAATCATTATTGAGTTGTAATCTTGATTTTGGTCATCATTCAACACAAGACATCCTTGTGAGTATTCTTGTGGTAAGAATACACTTGGATGATCTAGGTGATAGGTGCAAGAAGATTGTGGTGATCTTTTTATTGTGGTGTTGAAGAACTTGGCATTCTTCAAGGTTGAAGATTGTGGTAATCTTCACAAGGTGCCGTTGAAGGAAGATTGTGGTGATCTTCAAAGGAGATTGTGGTAATCTCCAAAGGTGTTGTTGAAGAAGAGAGTGTGGTGCTCTTCAAGGTGTTGTTGTAAGTTGGTGTTGTATTAATTTGTGGTAAATTAATAAAATCTTTTTTTCTTTTTGAAATCCATCCCGGATATACTGGGGTGGTAGAGGATTAGGCCCTAGGTGGGTTGAACCTCTATAAATCGACGCGTGTTGTTTACATTCCGCTCCTTTATTATTGTGTTTGAGCTTTTGGTTCGAAAAAGAGGGCGAAATCGAAAAGATGGAGATAATCTATTCACCCCCCTCTAGATTATCGTAGCCACTTGGACTTACAAGTGGTATCATAGCCAAACTCTTTGGCAAGCTCGTTTCACATCGCGAGTGAAGAGGAACGATCGTCGGCTACGAATGAAGCTCATCTATCCGGCACCTCCACCACCAAGCCACCACTATTTGATTCCAAAAATTTTATTTTTTGGAAAGAAAGAATGGAATGTTATTTACAAGGTTGCGGGTTCGACATTTGGAACACCGTCATAAATGGAGAGTCCATTCCGATGAAAGATACACCACACACCAAAGAGCTCAATGATGAAGAGAAGAAATTCATCTCCTTAAATTGTAAAGCTCTTAATATTTTGTATTGTTCATTTACTAATTTGGAATATGAACATATTATAGAATTCCATCGGCACATGAAGTATGGCAAAATTAGAAGCCATCTATGGAGTATTTGCAAATGAAAGGAGTCAAACAAAAGCATCTACTTCTCAAAGGGATACAATGTCAAATCTAAGGAACAAGCCTCTTACAACTTCCAACTATGAAGAAGTTGAACATTGCTTTATGGGCATTGAAGAAGAAAATGAGGTATGTCTTAAGCCCTCTACTTCTTATGATATTGTTATTCAAAATGATTATAGTGATTTGCAAAATGATTTTGATGATCTTCAAGATGAATTCCAAAGCTTGCTTGTTAAATACAAAAATTTGAAAAAGGAATTCAATATTTTGAAAAATGATAAGGATAGTTTATTTACTTCCTATGAATCACTATCATGTGCTCACACCACCACTCTTGATAAGGTTAGAAACCTTGAAATAGAAAATAGTACTCTTGTTGAGAATATTGAAGGCATGAAAAAGGATTTATTAAAATCCAACTTAAGTACCAACAAAATGCCTAATATTGTTGATGTTCATAATTGTGATAAAATGAAACAAGGACTTGATCATAAGCCTAATGTTGTTAATCATATGAAAAGGAATCAAGTCTATAAGCATGTTGGTCATTATGCTCCTAGAATTATTACTTGCTTTTATTGTGGTAAAGTTGGTCACTATGTTAGCAATTGTAAATTGAAGAATAATTTTAGCTTTGTTTGGAGACCCAAAGGTCTCAAGGCTAACCCCCATGGACCCCAAAACTATAGGGTACCTAAAAATGGTTCGTTTGTAGGTAATAGGCGCTATAACAACCATGGAGGATTCAAATGGCTCGTGGACAGCGGATGTTCACGCCATATGACCGGAAAGAGAGAACTTTTACCAACATCAAGTTCCAAGAAGAGGGTATGGTCATGTTCGGCAATGGCAAAGGAAGAATTCTTGGAAATGGAGAAATTGGTAACTCTTCTTTCTCTCTTAATAATGTTATTTTAGTAGAAGGGCTTAAATTTAATTTGATAAGTGTTAGCCAACTTTGTGATTCAAATTATAATGTTGTTTTCAATAAAGAAAAATGCCTTATTCGTAAAAATGATGAAATTATTTGTGAAGCAAATAGAAAAGGCAATCTTTACAAAATTTCTACTAGTGATTTGGTTAGTCAAAATGTTTCTTGTCTTATCGCCAACAATGATTTAACGAGTTTATGGCATAGGCGACTTGGACATGTTGGATATAAAAGTTTGAAAAATATTTACAAAAACCAACATGTAAAAGGACTACCCAAATTGAATTTTGAAAATCTTGGCTTATGTGACACTTGTCAAAAGAACAAATTAGTTAAGAGTAGTTTTAAGCCCAAAAAAGAAATTTCCACAACCAAGCCTCTACAACTTCTTCACCTAGATTTGTATGGGGATATTGGTACGGCTAGTCTAAGTGGAAAACATTACACTTTTGTAATTGTTGATGATTTTTCTAGATACACTTGGGCTCTTTTTCTTGCAAATAAAAGCGATGCCGTTAATGAGTTTGTTAAGTTGTGTAGACGCATTGAGAATGAAAAGGAAGATACTATTAAAACTATTCAAGTGATCGAGGCGGAGAATTTGACGGTGAGTTTAGAGTCTTTTGTGAAACCAAGGGATATACACACAATTTTTCGGCTCCAAGGACACCTCAACAAAATGGTGTAGCCGAAAGGAAGAATCGGACACTTCAAGAAATGAGTCGGTCCATGCTAAATGAATTTTCACTTCCAAAATATTTTTGGGCCGAAGCCATAAGTACCGCTTGCTATGTCATTAATCGAGTTTATATTCGTCCTAAAATGAATAAAACTCCATATGAGCTTTGGAAAGGAAGAACTCCAAATATTAGTTATTTCAAAATATTTGGATGTAAGTGCTTTATTTTGAATACTAAGGATCAATTGGACAAACTTGATCCTAAGGCCGATGAAGGAATATTTATGGGGTATTCAACCAAGAGCAAAGCATATCGGGTTTACAATAAGACTAGCATGGTTGTTGAAGAATCTATTCATGTCAAATTTAATGAATCCTCGGGTGTTGAAAGAATAACCAATGACGATAGTGATGAAGAGGATATTGTTGAACCTATTGTTCAAAGTGATGCTCATAATGATAAACCTTCTATTTCAAATGATCAACCTTCAAGTTCAAATGTTCCTCAAGAAGATAGGGTGATACTTCGAATCTTCCCGTAGCATTGAAATTTAAGGAGATCACCCAAAAGATCTTATTATTGGTGATCCCCTTGATAAAGTAATGACTCAAGAAATTTTGCCGAGAAAGCTCTTATATCTCAAAAAGAGCCTAAAAATGCTAAGGAAGCTATTGAGGATGAAGATTGGTTTTTAGAAATGCAAGAAGAGTTGAATCAATTTGAAAGAAATGATGTATGGGAATTAGTACCTTGTCCTCCATCTCAAACAATTATTGGTACAAAATGGGTATTCCGGAACAAACTTGATGATCAAGGCAACATTGTTCGTAATAAGGCAAGGTTAGTAGCTCAAGGGTATTGTCAAGAAGAAGGTATTGATTATGATGAAACATTTGCACCGTAGCACGTTTAGAAGCTATTCGCATTTTACTTGCCTATTCTTGTTTTAAAAATTTCAAGCTTTACCAAATGGATGTTAAATCCGCTTTCTTAAATGGTTTTATTCAAGAAGAAGTCTATGTAAAACAACCTCCGGGGTTTGAAAATTTTTCTAGGCCTAATGATGTTTTTAAACTTAAAAAGGCTTTGTATGGTTTAAAACAAGCACCCCGTGCATGGTATGATAGACTTAGCTCTTTTTTTCTTTTGCAAAATGGTTTTACAAGAGGTAAAGTTGATACTACACTCTTTGTTTTTGAAAAAGGGCAAGATTGTTTACTTGTGCAAATTTATGTTGATGATATTATCTTTGGTGCTACTAATGAATCTTTGTGCAAGAAATTCTCCAAGTTAATGCAAGGTGAATTCGAGATGAGTATGATGGGGAGCTAAATTTCTTCCTTGGACTTCAAATTAAACAATGCCAAGAAGGTATTTATATCTCGCAATCAAAGTATACAAAAGAACTTTTGAAGAAGTTCGGCATTGAAGAAGGAAGAACGTCTCGACTCTATGGCAACCAATGTCAAAATTGACAAAGATGAAAAAGGCAAGACGGTTGATGAATCCAAGTATCGAGGTATGATTGGTAGTTTACTTTATTTAACCGCTAGTAGATCGGACATTCTTCATGCCGTATGCCTATGTGCTCGTTTTCAAAGCAATCCAAAAGAATCTCATATGAGTGCCGTTAAACGGATTTTTCGATATTTGAAAGGCACTATTCAATATGGTTTATTTTATCCAAAGAATGAAAATTTTTCTCTTAAAGGTTATAGTGATTCGGACTATGCGGGTAATATTGATGATCGGAAAAGTACTTCCGATCATGTCAATTTTAGGCGATTGCCTAGTTTCATGGTTTTCAAAGAAGCAAAACAGTGTTTCTCTTTCAACGGCCGGCCGAATATATTTCCGCCGCATTTTGTTGTACTCAACTTCTTTGGATGAAACAAACCATAGCGGATTACAAATGCTCTTTTGAAAACGTACCTATCTTTTGTGATAATATATCCGCTATAAATATTGCTCAAAACCCGGTTCATCATAACCGTACTAAACATATTGAGATTCGACATCATTTTCTAAGGGATTGTGTTTCAAAACAAAAAATTGAGATATCGTTTGTGCCATCTCAAGATCAATTAGCGGACATTTTTACAAAACCGCTAACTTCCGAGACTTTTGCGTCAATACGAGCTCGGTTAGACATAATGCATATTGAATGAGGTCTACGTTTGCATTTTGCATGTTTTTAAAACTTAGGGAATAAAATCGAATTTTTGGTTGAAAATTCGGATTTTGAAAAATTTGACAAAAACATTGGTGAAGAGGTTGAGGGCAACCGCCGCCCTCAACGCCGACGGTCGCCCTCAACCACGACCGGTCGCTTCTAGGCCAAATTTTGGTTTAAGTTCGTTCGTCTTCAAAGATTTGTTATTTTCACTTCTTTTTGCCATTTTTCGTCCCCTTTGCCAAATGCACACAATTTTCACTCAAAATTGATTTTCATGCATTCAATTCATATCTTGACCTTATATAGCATGTTTATCATCATCATTGCTCATCTTTTCCGATCAAATGGTAAGAATTTTCCTTACTTTGCTCAAATGGGTTGAACCCTCGAGTTTATGGCTTTCTTGTATATTTCTTGATATTTTTGCTTATGATCTTGATGAGCTTAGTTATTATGTTGTATTGTATGATGTTTGATGTGAATTGGTGATGCAATTTTTGGCTTGGATCATTTACAAGGGCTATATACAACTCTTTTTATTTTTCACGCCCACAATGTGTTCGATGAAATGTCACAATGAAAATTTCAACTTCTACATGATTCTCTCGCTTCCAAAAGTCTTCAATACTCATTGAGATCATGTTTTGGCAAATAAAACGAGCGTATGAACTCTTCATGATACATTTCTCCCATTTTCCTTGGTGTTTAAGCCTAAATTGCTCAATGGTTGATAAACCATTTCTTTTGCGCACTTTGATATACTTTTATGATGTTTTTATCATCCAAACATTTTTTTGATGATTCCAAAGTGGGGAGAAACAGGAAATTGGCTCGTTAGCTCAAAGAAGCTAATGAAAGCTCATGATAGTAGCTATAAGCTATGGCTTATTACTGCCATAAGTTGTGAAGAAAACGCAGTCCAATGATTGTTTTATGAACTTGTTTGCATGGATAATAAGTATTTGTGACAGGGGGAGCTTCTAAGCTCATGGAGTTGTTGTTTATTTTGTAAAAGCTTGTGCTTCTAGCTTATGCAATATTTCTTATTAATGTGCTTGTTGATAGGGGAGCTTTTGTAAAATGTTTTTAAACGGATAGTTTACTCATAAACCGGAAAATTATTCTGCTTTTTCAAATCGTCCTCTTGAAAATTGTTTTGGTTTGTAATCATCAAAAAGGGGAGTTTGTTAGATAAATGTTTTTATCATGATTTTGATGATTTTGTTCAAATGAGTTTTTATACCAAAACAATGTCCCTAAATGTTGTCCCAACACTTCCGATCGATCTAAAATGTTTTTACTATTTTTCTGAGTATTTCTTGAAGTTTATATTCGATTTAAAATTGGACAACACTTTTGTTTCTCGAGTTGAGTTTTGAAACAGAAAATGGGTCGTAAGAGAAAATGGGGCGACCGGTCGACAGGTGGGCGATCGGGTGAGGGCGACCGGTCGACCACCGGGCGACCGGCACTGGGAGTGCCCTCTCAAATGCGAGACTTCTCTGTTTTGATTTTCTATCAACCCCAACCGGTCAAGACCAAGGGCGACGGCCGAACCCCTTCGACCGGTCCCCCTGTGTAAAAATTCGCAGAATTTCATTTCAATCTTATCTCTGTGCGACCGGTCGAACCCCCTGTTTATCAACAAACTATCCGTTGCATTTTCAGACAGCTTTTCCCTATTTTGTGGGATTGATTGCTAACAGCTATATTGATGATTTTAAATGGTTTCTTTTGCAGCAAATCACTCCCCAAGGAGGAGCCAATGTCCTGGAAATCAAAGCCAAGACCTCTCCTATAAATAGAGGCTTCATTCAAACAACAATATACAACACTCCATACAAGCAAAGAGCAAACAAAGCAAACACTTTCATATATCTTGTTGTATTAGCCTTAGCACTTTCACTTGCACAAATTTGAGGTCTAGGCTTTCAATTCTTGATTACACTTGTACTCATATTGTATCAATCATTATTGAGTTGTAATCTTGATTTTGGTCATCATTCAACACAAGACATCCTTGTGAGTATTCTTGTGGTAAGAATACACTTGGATGATCTAGGTGATAGGTGCAAGAAGATTGTGGTGATCTTTTATTGTGGTGTTGAAGAACTTGGCATTCTTCAAGGTTGAAGATTGTGGTAATCTTCACAAGGTGCCGTTGAAGGAAGATTGTGGTGATCTTCAAAGGGAGATTGTGGTAATCTCCAAAGGTGTTGTTGAAGAAGAGTGTGGTGCTCTTCAAGGTGTTGTTGTAAGTTGGTGTTGTATTAATTTGTGGTAAATTAATAAAATCTTTTTTTCTTTTTGAAATCCATCCGGGATATACTGGGGTGGTAGAGGATTAGGCCCTAGGTGGGTTGAACCTCTATAAATCGACGCGTGTTGTTTACATTCCGCTCCTTTATTATTGTGTTTGAGCTTTTGGTTCGAAAAAGAGGGCGAAATCGAAAGATGGAGATAATCTATTCACCCCCTCTAGATTATCGTAGCCACTTGACTTACAAGTGGTATCATAGCCAAACTCTTTGGCAAGCTCGTTTCACATCGCGAGTGAAGAGGAACGATCGTCGGCTATTTAATGAAGCTCATCTATCCCAAGCACCTCCACCACCAAGCCACCACTATTTGATTCCAAAAATTTTATTTTTGGAAAGAAAGAATGGAATGTTATTTACAAGGTTGCGGGTTCGACATTTGGAACACCGTCATAAATGGAGAGTCCATTCCGATGAAAGATACACCACACACCAAAGAGCTCAATGATGAAGAGAAGAAATTCATCTCCTTAAATTGTAAAGCTCTTAATATTTTGTATTGTTCATTTACTAATTTGGAATATGAACATATTATAGGAATTCCATCGGCACATGAAGTATGGCAAAAATTAGAAGCCATCTATGGAGTATTTGCAAATGAAAGGAGTCAAACAAAAGCATCTACTTCTCAAAGGGATACAATGTCAAATCTAAGGAACAAGCCTCTTACAACTTCCAACTATGAAGAAGTTGAACATTGCTTTATGGGCATTGAAGAAGAAAATGAGGTATGTCTTAAGCCCTCTACTTCTTATGATATTGTTATTCAAAATGATTATAGTGATTTGCAAAATGATTTTGATGATCTTCAAGATGAATTCCAAAGCTTGCTTGTTAAATACAAAAATTTGAAAAAGGAATTCAATATTTTGAAAAATGATAAGGATAGTTTATTTACTTCCTATGAATCACTATCATGTGCTCACACCACCACTCTTGATAAGGTTAGAAACCTTGAAATAGAAAATAGTACTCTTGTTGAGAATATTGAAGGCATGAAAAAGGATTTATTAAAATCCAACTTAAGTACCAACAAAATGCCTAATATTGTTGATGTTCATAATTGTGATAAAATGAAACAAGGACTTGATCATAAGCCTAATGTTGTTAATCATATGAAAAGGAATCAAGTCTATAAGCATGTTGGTCATTATGCTCCTAGAATTATTACTTGCTTTTATTGTGGTAAAGTTGGTCACTATGTTAGCAATTGTAAATTGAAGAATAATTTTAGCTTTGTTTGGAGACCCAAAGGTCTCAAGGCTAACCCCCATGGACCCCAAAACTATAGGGTACCTAAAAATGGTTCGTTTGTAGGTAATAGGCGCTATAACAACCATGGAGGATTCGAAATGGCTCGTGGACAGCGGATGTTCACGCCATATGACCGGAAAGAGAGAACTTTTTACCAACATCAAGTTCCAAGAAGAGGGTATGGTCATGTTCGGCAATGGCAAAGGAAGAATTCTTGGAAATGGAGAAATTGGTAACTCTTTCTCTCTTAATAATGTTATTTTAGTAGAAGGGCTTAAATTTAATTTGATAAGTGTTAGCCAACTTTGTGATTCAAATTATAATGTTGTTTTCAATAAAGAAAAATGCCTTATTCGTAAAAATGATGAAATTATTTGTGAAGCAAATAGAAAAGGCAATCTTTACAAAATTTCTACTAGTGATTTGGTTAGTCAAAATGTTTCTTGTCTTATCGCCAACAATGATTTAACGAGTTTATGGCATAGGCGACTTGGACATGTTGGATATAAAAGTTTGAAAAATATTTACAAAAACCAACATGTAAAAGGACTACCCAAATTGAATTTTGAAAATCTTGGCTTATGTGACACTTGTCAAAAGAACAAATTAGTTAAGAGTAGTTTTAAGCCCAAAAAGAAATTTCCACAACCAAGCCTCTACAACTTCTTCACCTAGATTTGTATGGGGATATTGGTACGGCTAGTCTAAGTGGAAAACATTACACTTTTGTAATTGTTGATGATTTTTCTAGATACACTTGGGCTCTTTTTCTTGCAAATAAAAGCGATGCCGTTAATGAGTTTGTTAAGTTGTGTAGACGCATTGAGAATGAAAAGGAAGATACTATTAAAACTATTCAAGTGATCGAGGCGGAGAATTTGACGGTGAGTTTAGAGTCTTTTGTGAAACCAAGGGATATACACACAATTTTTCGGCTCCAAGGACACCTCAACAAAATGGTGTAGCCGAAAGGAAGAATCGGACACTTCAAGAAATGAGTCGGTCCATGCTAAATGAATTTTCACTTCCAAAATATTTTTGGGCCGAAGCCATAAGTACCGCTTGCTATGTCATTAATCGAGTTTATATTCGTCCTAAAATGAATAAAACTCCATATGAGCTTTGGAAAGGAAGAACTCCAAATATTAGTTATTTCAAAATATTTGGATGTAAGTGCTTTATTTTGAATACTAAGGATCAATTGGACAAACTTGATCCTAAGGCCGATGAAGGAATATTTATGGGGTATTCAACCAAGAGCAAAGCATATCGGGTTTACAATAAGACTAGCATGGTTGTTGAAGAATCTATTCATGTCAAATTTAATGAATCCTCGGGTGTTGAAAGAATAACCAATGACGATAGTGATGAAGAGGATATTGTTGAACCTATTGTTCAAAGTGATGCTCATAATGATAAACCTTCTATTTCAAATGATCAACCTTCAAGTTCAAATGTTCCTCAAGAAGATAGGGGTGATACTTGAATCTTCCCGTAGCATTGAAATTTAAGGAGATCACCCAAAAGATCTTATTATTGGTGATCCCCTTGATAAAGTAATGACTCAAGAAATTTTGCCGAGAAAGCTCTTATATCTCAAAAAGAGCCTAAAAATGCTAAGGAAGCTATTGAGGATGAAGATTGGTTTTTAGAAATGCAAGAAGAGTTGAATCAATTTGAAAGAAATGATGTATGGGAATTAGTACCTTGTCCTCCATCTCAAACAATTATTGGTACAAAATGGGTATTAGGAACAAACTTGATGATCAAGGCAACATTGTTCGTAATAAGGCAAGGTTAGTAGCTCAAGGGTATTGTCAAGAAGAAGGTATTGATTATGATGAAACATTTGCACCGAAGCACGTTTAGAAGCTATTCGCATTTTACTTGCCTATTCTTGTTTTAAAAATTTCAAGCTTTACCAAATGGATGTTAAATCCGCTTTCTTAAATGGTTTTATTCAAGAAGAAGTCTATGTAAAACAACCTCCGGGGTTTGAAAATTTTTCTAGGCCTAATGATGTTTTTAAACTTAAAAAGGCTTTGTATGGTTTAAAACAAGCACCCCGTGCATGGTATGATAGACTTAGCTCTTTTCTTTTGCAAAATGGTTTTACAAGAGGTAAAGTTGATACTACACTCTTTGTTTTTGAAAAAGGGCAAGATTGTTTACTTGTGCAAATTTATGTTGATGATATTATCTTTGGTGCTACTAATGAATCTTTGTGCAAGAAATTCTCCAAGTTAATGCAAGGTGAATTCGAGATGAGTATGATGGGGAGCTAAATTTCTTCCTTGGACTTCAAATTAAACAATGCCAAGAAGGTATTTATATCTCGCAATCAAAGTATACAAAAGAACTTTTGAAGAAGTTCGGCATTGAAGAAGGAAGAACCGCCTCGACTCTATGGCAACCAATGTCAAAATTGACAAAGATGAAAAAGGCAAGACGGTTGATGAATCCAAGTATCGAGGTATGATTGGTAGTTTACTTTATTTAACCGCTAGTAGATCGGACATTCTTCATGCCGTATGCCTATGTGCTCGTTTTCAAAGCAATCCAAAAGAATCTCATATGAGTGCCGTTAAACGGATTTTTCGATATTTGAAAGGCACTATTCAATATGGTTTATTTTATCCAAAGAATGAAAATTTTTCTCTTAAAGGTTATAGTGATTTGACTATGCGGGTAATATTGATGATCGGAAAAGTACTTCCGGATCATGTCAATTTTTAGCGATTGCCTAGTTTCATGGTTTTCAAAGAAGCAAAAGCGTGTTTCTCTTTCAACGGCCGGGGTCGAATATATTTCGCCGCATTTTGTTGTACTCAACTTCTTTGGATGAAACAAACCATAGCGGATTACAAATGCTCTTTTGAAAACGTACCTATCTTTTGTGATAATATATCCGCTATAAATATTGCTCAAAACCCGGTTCATCATAACCGTACTAAACATATTGAGATTCGACATCATTTTCTAAGGGATTGTGTTTCAAAACAAAAAATTGAGATATCGTTTGTGCCATCTCAAGATCAATTAGCGGACATTTTTACAAAACCGCTAACTTCCGAGACTTTTGCGTCAATACGAGCTCGGTTAGACATAATGCATATTGAATGAGGTCTACGTTTGCATTTTGCATGTTTTTAAAACTTAGGGGCGAAAAATCGAATTTTTGGTTGAAAATTCGGATTTTGAAAAATTTGACAAAAAACAGGGGTGAAGAGGTTGAGGGCAACCGGTCGCCCTCAACGCCGACCGTCGCCCTCAACCACGACCGGTCGCCCTAGGCCAAATTTTGGTTTAAGTTCGATTCTGTCTTCAAAGATTTGTTATTTTCACTTCTTTTTGCCATTTTTCGTCCCCTTTGCCAAATGCACACAATTTTCACTCAAAATTGATTTTCATGCATTCAATTCATATCTTGGACCTTATATAGCATGTTTATCATCATCATTGCTCATCTTTTCCGATCAAATGGTAAGAATTTTCCTTACTTTGCTCAAATGGGTTGAACCCTTGAGTTTATGGCTTTCTTGTATATTTCTTGATATTTTTTGCTTATGATCTTGATGAGCTTAGTTATTATGTTGTATTGTATGATGTTTGATGTGAATTGGTGATGCAATTTTTTGGCTTGGATCATTTACAAGGGCTATATACAACTCTTTTTATTTTTCACGCCCACAATGTGTTCGATGAAATGTCACAATGAAAATTTCAACTTCTACATGATTCTCTCGCTTCCAAAAGTCTTCAATACTCATTGAGATCATGTTTTGGCAAATAAAACGAGCGTATGAACTCTTCATGATACATTTCTCCCATTTTCCTTGGTGTTTAAGCCTAAATTGCTCAATGGTTGATAAACCATTTCTTTGGCGCACTTTGATATACTTTTATGATGTTTTTATCATCCAAACATTTTTTTTTTGATGATTCCAAAGGGGGAGAAACAGGAAATTGGCTCGTTAGCTCAAAGAAGCTAATGAAAGCTCATGATAGTAGCTATAAGCTATGGCTTATTACTGCCATAAGTTGTGAAGAAAACGCAGTCCAATGATTGTTTTATGAACTTGTTTGCATGGATAATAAGTATTTGTGACAGGGGGAGCTTCTAAGCTCATGGAGTTGTTGTTTATTTTGTAAAAGCTTGTGCTTCTAGCTTATGCAATATTTCTTATTAATGTGCTTGTTGATAGGGGAGCTTTTTGTAAAATGTTTTTAAACGGATAGTTTACTCATAAACCGGAAAATTATTCTGCTTTTTCAAATCGTCCTCTTGAAAATTGTTTTGGTTTGTAATCATCAAAAAGGGGGAGTTTGTTAGATAAATGTTTTTATCATGATTTTGATGATTTTGTTCAAATGAGTTTTTATACCAAAACAATGTCCCTAAATGTTGTCCCAACACTTCCGATCGATCTAAAATGTTTTTACTATTTTTCGGAGTATTTCTTGAAGTTTATATTCGATTTAAAATTGGACAACACTTTTGTTTCAGCTCGACCGGTCGCCCTATAGGCAACCCGTACTGAGTTGAGTTTTGAAACAGAAAATGGGTCGTAAGAGAAAATGGGGAGGCGGCACCGGTCGACAGGTGGGCGCCGGTGAGGGCGACCGGTCGTCGACCATGGGCACACCTGCACTGGAGTGCCTCTCAAATGCGGACTTGCTGTTTTGATTTTCTATCAACCCCAACCGGTCAAGACCAAGGGCGACCGGTCGAACCCCCTTCGACCGGTCCCCTGTGTAAAAATTCGCGAGAATTTCATTTCAATCTTATCTGTGCGGCTGGTCGAACCCCTGTTTATCAATGAACTATCCGTTGCATTTTGAATGACTTTTCCCTATTTTGTGGGATTGATTTCTAACAGCTATATTGATGATTTTAAATGGTTTCTTTTGCAAAGCAAATCACTCCCAAGGAGGAGCCAATGTCCTGGAAATCAAAGCCAAGACCTCTCCTATAAATAGAGGCTTCATTCAAACAACAATATACAACACTCCATACAAGCAAAGAGCAAACAAAGCAAACACTTTCATATATCTTGTTGTATTAGCCTTAGCACTTTCACTTGCACAAATTTGAGGTCTAGGCTTTCAATTCTTGATTACACTTGTACTCATATTGTATCAATCATTATTGAGTTGTAATCTTGATTTTGGTCATCATTCAACACAAGACATCCTTGTGAGTATTCTTGTGGTAAGAATACACTTGGATGATCTAGGTGATAGGTGCAAGAAGATTGTGGTGATCTTTTTTATTGTGGTGTTGAAGAACTTGGCATTCTTCAAGGTTGAAGATTGTGGTAATCTTCACAAGGTGCCGTTGAAGGAAGATTGTGGTGATCTTCAAAAGGGAGATTGTGGTAATCTCCAAAGGTGTTGTTGAAGAAGAGTGTGGTGCTCTTCAAGGTGTTGTTGTAAGTTGGTGTTGTATTAATTTGTGGTAAATTAATAAAATCTTTTTCTTTTTGAAATCCATCCGGATATCTTGGGGTGGTAGAGGATTAGGCCCTAGGTGGGTTGAACCTCTATAAATCGACGCGTGTTGTTTACATTCCGCTCCTTTATTATTGTGTTTGAGCTTTTGGTTCAAAAAGAGGGCGAAATCGAAAAGATGGAGATAATCTATTCACCCCTCTAGATTATCGTAGCCACTTGGACTTACTGCAATTACCCCATCTTCGAACCTCTATAAAAACTTATCGTGTCGTTTACATTTCAAAGACTTTAATTTCTCGCATCTTATTTATTTAACTCACTGATAAATTTGCTATCCACTTGATAATCTCTAAAGTACTAAACCAAATTTAAGGGTGTAAAGTCTTGAAAACAAATCACAAATGAGTTAAGTATTTAGTCAAACAATTGAGTTATTCTATCAGCGGCAAATGAAGTCGTTGAGTAACTAACTCTCTTGATTAACTAACTTAGTTGTCCATCAAGGACTGTTTGTGAAGTATTAACTCGAATATTTAAAAGGACTAAATCGAAAAGTTGGTAAGGTTTATTCAACCCCCTTCTAAACCTTACACTCGCACTCGGGACCTACACCGTCAACGATCGAGATCAATTTTCTCAAAAGGTACTATTCACGTCGCATTTAATGCAACATCATTTATATCCAATCATAAGAAAACCATTGCAACTTTTACTATCTAGCATTTAATGATCCGACGCCGAGTGGAAAACATTCCGCTTGATTGCAAACGACCTCATTTTGTCACTTAGTACATAAATGAGTCAACTTTCTTCATTTATGACTTGACTCGCTTCTCTCTTCCTACTATTCGATCGAATGAAGACTCAGACTATCCAAATTAACTTAATTGTCTTTGAACAACTATAAAAAGTTGTTCACTTGGCGGATGAGTGAAACTCTTCTCGATATGCAATTCTTCCATTTTTACTCATTGAATGAGTCTTCGAGTATTTTAACTTAGCTCAATCAAACTAAGCTCATTCATAAGTTCTTCAAATCTTGATTCACATAGGGGCTTTGTGAATATACCACCGAACCCGATTCTCGGTTGATATGTATTCCAATGTGATGTCTTTCTTTTAACATGATCTCTTATGAAATGATACGACATCGGTATGCTTTGTTCTTGGGTGCAATACTAGATTTCGAGTGATTGCAATGGCACTTGTGTTATCACACATAATTGGAATTTCTTTCTCTTCTATGTCATAATCCCTCAGCTGTTGTCTCATCTGTAAAACTTGGGCACAACAGCTACCTGCAACAATGTACTATGCTTTAGCTGTGTATGTAGCTATTGAGTTTCGTTTCTTGCTGAACCAAGAAAGCAATCTATTTCCAAGCATTTGACAAGTACCGGATGTACTTTTCTGTCAACTCTACATCCAACATAGTCCGAGTTTGAGTATCCAATCACGGCTTAAACCCATTTTATTTTGGATACCATAGGCCAACCTCTTGGCTACCCTTCAAATATCTCAGAATTCTCTTAGCTACAGTCATATGACTTACCTTTGGAGCAGACTGGAATCTAGCATATACACCTACAACAAAGGTGATGCCTGGTCTGCTTGCAGTCAAGTAGAGCAATGATCCAATAAGTGCTCTATATCTTGTCTGTTCAACTGCCTTTCCTTCTGCATCTATATCCATCTTTATAGAAGTATTCATGGGAATCTTCACGGATGACTTCTCTTCCATACCAAATTTCTTCATTAAATCTCCGGGGTGTATTTGGTTTGACTTATGAAGGTTCATGAAGGTTTCATCCTTCAATTGCTTGACTTGAAGACCTAGGAAGAAGGTCGGCTCCCCATCATGATCATCTCAAACTTCCCTTGCATAAGGTTTGAAAATTTGTCACACACTCTTTGTTTGTGGATCCAAAATGATATCAACCACATAAATTTGAACAAGAAGTATACTCTCTCTATCTTGAATTAAGAAGAGTGTTAAGTCAACTTTGCCTTTTGTGAATCCTTTGTCATAAGAAATTGTGACAATGTATCATACCATGCTCTTGGTGCTTGCTTCAAACCATACAATGCTTTCTTGAGCTTATAGACTTTGACTCAATAGTTTTCCGCTCAAAACCGGAGGTTGTTCCACATTGACTTCTTCTTCTAAAATTCCATTCAAAAATGCACTCTTCACATCCATTTGGTAGATTGTGAAGTTCTTGTGTGCTCCATAAGCAAGAAACATCCTAATTGCTTCAATCGGCAACAAAAAGTGCAAAGGTTTTATCAAAATCTATTCCTTCCTCTTGGCAATATCCTTTGGCTACCAATCTTGCTTTGTTTCTCAAAATAGATCCTTCCTCATTCATCTTGTTTTTGAATACCCACTTTGTACCAATAACATTTTGGTGGGTAGACGTTGAACCAATTCCCAAACTTTATTCCTTTCAAATTGATTGACTCTTCCCCTGCATATCTAGAATCCGGTGGTGTCATCGAGGCTTGTGACACATCTTTTGGCTCAATTCGAGAAATGAAACAAGTAAACATGGCTTCATGTTGAGTCATGGATCTCGGTTCGTACTCCTTTTCTAACATCTCCAATGACTTTCGGTGGAAGGTCTCTCACCCATCTCACACCTGGTTGGAGTAAAAGTCACAGTGGGTTAAGTCTTCTTGCAACTAAGTTGTCTTGAACAACTTCTTCTTGATCTTCATCATTCAATTGCAAGCCTTCCGGTGCCTCTCGAGATTCAACTAGCTCATCCTCATCGGGATCAAGTCTTTTGATACTTGGTTTAGTATAGGGACTCTTCTGAATGATCTGTTGATTCATTTTTTCAACTAACTCATCAATGTCTTCTCCATTTACATTAAGTTCATCAAAAACCACATGGATATACTCTTCTATGACCATAGTCCTCTTATTCAGCACTCTGAAAGCTTTACTCTCAGGTGAGTATCCTAAGAAGATACCTTCATCAACTTCAACATCAAAAGCTTTCAAGTTATCCTTGACATTATTATGAATAAAACACTTGCTTCCAAAGATATGAAAATATCCCAAATTAGGCTTTCTTCCTATCCAAATTTCATAGGGGGTTCTGGACAGGTGCCTATTTATCATACACCTATTCTGAGTGTAACAAGCAGTGTTAATGGCTTCACCAAAAATCGCTAGTAATCCAAACTTGCTAACATGGTCTTTGCAACTTCCTCTTGAGGGTTCTGTTCTTCTTTCAGCTACTCCATTTTGATGTGGAGTTCTTGCAGCTAATAACTCATGTGTAATACCCTTTTCTATGCAATACTGAGTTATAATCCTATTGCCAAACTCAGTTCCTCTATCAGATCTTATCTTTATAATGGTTTGACTCTTCTCATTTTGAACTCTCTTCATAAGTTGTGGAAGCTTCTGTAAGGTTTCCTTCTTTTTACACATACAAATTGTCCATGTGTATCTTGAGTAATCATCCACCACCACCAACATGTATTTCTTTCCACTTAAGCTTTGTCGGGGTTCAATAGTCCAAATAAATCCATGTGCAATAGATGTGGGATCCTTGTTGAAGAAGGACTTAGCTTATCCTTGAATGAAGACTTGATTTGCTTTCCCTTCTGGCATGCATCGCAAATTCTCTCTTTCTTGTACATTGAGTCTGGCAAACCTTCAACTAGATGACTCATTGCTAGCTTATTGATTAGCTTAAAATTCAGGTGACTTAGCTTTTTGTGCCACATCCGGCTTGATAAATTTTGCTTTTTGCTAATGAGCATGTCTTTGTATCAGTGAGACCAATCCACTACATACATATTTTTCATTCTTGTTCCATATATCACAACTTCACTTGTCTCATCATCTTTGATTTGACACACACCCATGTTGAATCCTATTGTAGCATTTATCACGAGTTGGTGATACTCAGCAGTTGAAATTCGCCCTTCAACATAAGCTACATTTGTGATTTCCAATCCATTATTTTTTATTGATATAATGCCTCTAATTTCTCCCCTGGAGTTTCATTTCCCCCAAATATGACTTTCGCTCCTCTTGACTCCTTGAAGTTAGATAAGTTCTTCTTATTCCAATCATATGTCCGGAACAACCACTTATCCATGTACCAGGTTTTGGCACCCGTTGTTCCATGAACTGCAATCAAGGAAATCAAGTTTTAGGTACCAGGCGTGTCCGGGTCTGGGGTTAACACTATAAGGTGATCGGCCAACTTATAGCCGAATGATCCGACTCTAAGAGGTTGCCACCTATCGTTCCATAATCATTATGAATTTTAGCAAACTACTTAGGAGCTTTAGGAACATACAACTGTCTTGTCTCTTTGTCCGATGCTGTGTATGTGCTTGTGCATTTGCTTTCTTTGGATAATATGGAAACTTTTGTGCCTTGTGCATTGTGCTTGGGTGCATAAGTGTCTTTGATACTAATTTATTTGCCTTGGTAATGACCTATATTGAGTCTCGGGTTAGTTTCTACCATTCCTTCATATGGTTTATTTTGGTAAAACCTCTTGGGCCTTTGGTAGTCCTGCTTTGATTTCACAGAATATTTTTGCTTGGAGTCCTATTTCATGGGCTTTTCTAAATTTCATTTCATTTGCCCTTTCAACAAACTCGGTGGCTTTTACCCTTACCTTTGTAACCTAGGTCGCATGTGTGTGCTTGTCATTGTGTGTGGGTGCAACATATTGTGCTTTTGGTCATTGGATTCCCTGTTGCTTGAGGATCGTTTTTCCAAAATTACTTTGGGAGTTTGTGCATTGACAATGGAATTAAATCCTAAGCTGTTTTATCTCAAATTTCTTTACGTATCATCATCAATTCATCCAATGTTTTTGATAATTTCTTTGAGTGATGCAATCGGTTTTAAGTTCTTTTTCCCACTTTTCTCTTCGATTAAGTCTTCTTTGACCTTAGCTATCTCAACCTTTAACTATTTGTTCTTATGCCTATGTGACTAAGAGTGCTCACTCTTGATCGATTGTGAGTTTTGGCTTTTGAGTTGGCTATTTTCCTCATATAGAAGTGTGTGTGAGGATTTCATGCCCTTAAAGCCTTTTATCATTTTCCTAACGAATCATAAAGATATGTGGGTGATGAAATGTGTGTGTCATTATCACTATCATCAGAATGTGAGCTAGATGAGTTAGAATTTACCTTATTTTCTTGTTTCTTAGACATGACACAAATCAATGCCTCTTCATCCGTGTCAAAGTAGTAATCTTTCTTCTTTGTCGATTCATGATCTCCTTGCACTTAGTTGTTACTGGGTCAGCAGCCACCATGACTTTCTTTCTTTCTTGTCTTTTTTTCCTCTGAAGACTTTTCTATCCTCTTCATTTTTGAATTTGTTGACTGGTGGATAAGAGCAGTCAACTGCAAAACGTCCTGGTTGTCTGCAGTTCCAGCAAATGTTCTCAACTTTTATGGGCTCAGTGTAGGTCCCAAGGGGTGTTTGTGTTAAGTCTAGAAGGGGTGGGAGTTGAATAGACTTAACCAATTTTCGATTTTTGATTTTAAGTCAGAGTTTTACACAAGTAGCAACTTAGTCCTTTTGAGACAACTTAGTTCAACCTCAAAAGAAGAGTTAACCACTCAACAGACTCGACTAAGCTGTTGATAGAGTAACTCAGCTGAGTGAAGTGAGCTGTTGAGGATTTCAGTGTATTGATTGAGATTGTTTTTGCTTGCTTTGCTCAGATTTCTCGAATGTGTGTCTCATACTCTTTTACATAAGTTTCTCAGCCTTTTATTGTGACAGTTTGAAAAAATTTTCGTTGAAGAGATAAACACTTTTCAAACTTCACTTCTTGATTGTTGGCTTGTCTTGTTGTCCAGCAAATGATGTTGACCCAACTTAATTTAATGCCCTGTAGGTTGCCTAAAACTCTGTAGCATTCTGCGAACTTCTCATTAGTTCCGAGCCACTTGTACTCTTTCAACAAGACAACTTTAAGGTTGCAGTCTGTCCCCTTTCCACTTTGGGTAATACTTTAACTTTTCATTGCAACGGACTTCTTCACCTTTCTTCGAGTTCTTTTGCTGTTGTACCCCTTTATAAGTCTTTTCTAATCATCTGAGAATGACTCAGCTGTCAGTCAGTTGGCAAACACAGCTTTTTGGTACTTGACTGAATCTCTTCTTCGACACTCAGCTGCAACACAACCGATTATTCACTGCATCCTTCAGTCAACTTCTGCGATCTTCAACTTGGATGCTTCGATACTCAGCTTATAGATCCTATCTATTATAATATTGAATTACAACAGAAAATGCGTGCCAACTTCCTAATCTAAGTTTTATATGCATCATCAAAATCTATACAACAAAATTTCCCAACACCCAACTCTCTTTGGGGTTCTTTCTTTCTTGCTCTTGGAAGGTGTTGAGTATCTTCTGGAGGTTTCGCCCTTGTTTCTTTTATAGTTCTCATTAAAGAACTTGTTGAAGTTTTTGACCATCAGGACTATTTCCTCTTTGTCTATGATGTCCTTGGATTCTGTGCCTTTTGATTCTCCAGCCACTAGAGCAGCTGTATTGGGTACTGTTATCTCATCTTGCTCCTTTCTTCTGAGCTCGAATTCATAGGCCTTTAAGTCTGAGAATAACTCATGGTTGGAGATCCTTGTCAGGCCAATAGAATGCCTAAGGGCCATCACCTTCATTTCCCACTCAGCTGGGAGTGATCTTAGAATTTTCATACACATTTCCTTTTGTGTATATTCTTTTCCCAGAGCTGAAAGCTCATTTGTAATCTCAGTGAATCTGGTATCTAGCTGATCCAGTGTTTTACCTGCAAGCATTTTGAAGTTCTCAAACTTGTGTACATCAATAGTCAACTTGTTCTCCTTAATCAGCTCTGAGCCTTCGTAGATTAAAGTCAGCTTTTCCCATATCTCACGAACAGTCCTTCAAGATTTAACTTTATTAAATATTGCTATGTCAAGAGTTTTATATAAAATATCATTGGCCACATTGTCCAAGTTATATCTCTTTCGACCCTCGTTGGTCCATTCTCTTCTTGGGTTTTCAACCACAAAAGGCCTTTCAGCTGCACCATCCTCAACAGCTCTCACAGTTGTATTCGCTTTAGTGATTTGTATTGGTCCATCTTCTATGATGAACCATATTTCATCGTGAGTGCTGAGAGATGTGCCTGCAACCAAATTTCCTAATCATCAAACTCTTCCATGGTGAACATGGGAATGCGAGATAGATTTGTTTCCATGATAATAACTTTTTGAAAGAAAGTTTAAAACATATATAGTCAAATGTTAATCTTTTAAAAGATTGAGATCTAGTTCAGTAACCAGTGCAGAATGTTCATTGAACCAACTGCTCTGATACCACTTGTATGTCCCAGGGTGTGAGTGTTAAGTCTAGAAGGGGGGTTGAATAGACTTAACCAATTTTTCGATTTTGATCTTAAATTAGAGTTTTTACACATATTAACAACTTAGTCCTTAAAGACAACTAGGTTCAACCTCAGCAGGTGAGTTAACCACTCAATAGACTCGATTGAGCTGTTGATAGAGTAACTCAGTTGAGTGAAGTGAGCTATTTTAAAATACAGCTTACTTGGTTTTTACAGCGGAAGCCTTACACCATTTTTGTAAAATGGTTTTACAACACTTATTTTAGTTTAAATTATTATCAGTTGAGTCAAGCAAATATAAATCAGCAGAATAAAATGTGCAACATTAAAAGTGTTGAAAATAAATAGACACAAGACAATATTTATAGTGGTTCAAGGATGGGGTAATTTCTCTACTCCACTCTTCTCCAACTCCTAGTGATAATCCACTAATGCAACATCTGTACAAAATGGATACAACAGTCCAAGTAGGCCTTGATCACACATCCGACTCTACTCTTGGAACTCAACTTCGCAAGGCGCCCGCCACTACGTCAGCTCCTTCAAACCCTTTGGACTTGATAACCTAGCTCCCGATGCATTCAAAGCAGGTTCTAACTTGAACCTCAATGCACTTCCTTCACTTCGTGGAAGTGCAGACCCCTTTGTTCTTGAAAATAATTTTTCCTCTTCAATAGTTTGAAGTTTTTTCTTCCTTTTGTGTGTGTTGGACATATTCACTTGAAATTAGTTTTGAGGATTAGAATGAATAGCTTGAGAGTGTTTTGCTTGCTTGCTTTGCTCATATTTTTACTTGTGCCATACGTACTCTCTCACAAATATTCTCAGCCGTTTATAGTGATAGTTTGAAAAGTGTCCGTTGAAGAGATAGGCATTTTTCAAACTTCACTTCTTGATCGTTGGCTTGTCTTGTTGTGCAATATTTGATGTTGACCTTACCTTAATCTGTTGTTCTGCAGCCTGCCTAAAACTGCGAGGTTTTGCAAACATCTCATTGGTTCCTACTACTTGCACTCTTTCAAAGAAACAACTTTAAAGTTGCGAGATCCGTCCCTTACCATTTTGGGTAAGTCTTTGACTTTTCATTCCAACGGACTTCTGCAGCTTTCTTTGAGTCCTTTAGCTGCTTTAGCCCTTTGTTAAGTCTTCTCCATTCATCTGAGATGACTCATCTATTAGTCTGCTGACAAACACAACAAATTTACTTGATTGATTGGTTTTCTTCGATACTCAGCTCCAACTCAGCTGATTCTTCATTGTTTCCTTCAATTAACTTTTGCGATCTTCAACTTAGTTGCTTCTTTACTCAACTTATATTTCCTATCTATTACATAGTTGAATTACAACAAAAAATGGGGTGTCAACTTTCTAATCTAAGTTTTACATGCATCATAAAAATCTATACAAATAAATTTCCCAACACACAAGAAACCAATAAGCACTACTTTTATGTGGATATCCAACAAATATGAAATCAATAGTTTTGGGACCTACCTCCACCTTCTTTGGTGTAGGTATAGCAACCTTGCAAGACACCCTCACACTCGTAAGTATTTTTAGGATGACATTCTTCCATGACATAGCTCATAAGGCTTTTGTCTAATTTCTTACAGGCGCACTTATTTAAAAGGTAATTAATCACAAAACAATTGACTTCCCACATATTCTCGAGGTAAACTAGAACTTAATAACATGGCATTCATCATTTCTTTAAGTGTACAAGTTTTCCATTCTTGCTATGCCATTTTATTGAGGTGAATAAGGTGTTGTTGTTTCGTGTTTAATTCGTGTTGAGCACGTAATTGAGCAAATGGTGATTCAAATTCACCTCCACGATCATTTCTTAGCACCTTAATTTTTTGTTAAGTTGATTATCAACTTCATTTTTGAAGAGAATGAATTTCTCTATAGCTTCATCTTTACTTTTAAGAAGATACACATAACAAAACTTTGTACTATCATCAATAAAAGTAATGAAGTATTTGTTGCCATCACGTGTTTGTGTTGATTTTAAATCACATACATCGGTGTGAATTAAATCAAGTGGTTGTTATTTCTTTCAATATTCTTAAATGATGTGCTTGTTGCTTTGCCTCAACACAAGTTTCATACTTGTGCTTTGAATCAATATGGAATATTGGTATACAATTGAAGTTAATTAATCTCGTAGAGTATCATAATTAACGTGTCCTAGTGTACCATGCCAAAAATTGGAAGACTCTAGCAAGTAAACAAAAGAGTTATTCATTTCATTAGTTTTGGTTTAACAACCATTACATTAAGCTTAAACAACCCATCATTAGTTTTTGGTTTAACAACCATTACAAAAGTGTGGTGTTCCTTTAACCTTTGAGCGTCCCCAGGTAATGAACCATCATCCCTATCGCCGAGCAAAAAGCCCCATCCATATTGGATGATTTCTTCTAAATCTAAGGATATGGCATATTCCTTGATGCCTGTGGTCCAAGCAGGAAGTAGTAACCTCGCATCGCCTCACAATCGGCACTTGGAAAAGCCGCTATCTGCTCCTCGATGGCGTGGTATATCGAAATACTTGACAAACCACCCCGGATGATTACCCACCATTGCCTCACAAGGCTCCTCGCGATTGACATTTGATGGCATGAAGTGCTCTCTTTCCCCATGTCATCGGAAAATGTGCAACCAGGGGCTGTGGAGGGATGCCCAATGAAGATGGACGTATGGGAGAATGAGGACATCGATACAGGGATGAAGATCCGGTAGTCTTTTCTTCTTCAAAGATGTTCCCTATCCGGGGAGTCCTTTCTCTTCTTGGTCGAATATTAATCCTTTTCTCCTTGTCCTTCGTTTCCCAAAGATGGTAGCTATTTCCGAGCTTTCTTCAAACAATCGGACATCTTGTCGCTCCGGAAAGCGCGCAACAGATGACCAAATACTTTAGAACAAAGCAAACACTCATCAACCAATAAGAAAAAACAAAATGTATCTCACCATGGGTTCGGTGTCATCGAGGGTCGACTTAAGGCAAAGAAAGTGACTAGCGTGAAACAAATATTTGTCCACCGTGAGGATGTTGATGTTACGACTCTCTTTCTTTGAGCCCTTTGATATTCTCAAGTCTTTCCAAAAACTTCGGCATAAAGTCTCTCGTAAGAAAGCGATTTGAAGCAAAGACATGAAACAAATAATTATTGACTAGAGCACGATAAACAATAATAAACCGAGAAGGATACTTTACGTAATGAGAAATTGAAACCTCAACTATGCCCGCCGGGTCATCCAAATCTCACCGACATAGAACCATTTCTCTTTTTTATCCTTTAAAGGTTGGGGGATACCTCAACTAGATTATCAAGATAACCCGACCGTAAGTCACCAATAATACCATCCCAAAGGCCTGGAGGAAGTCTTGTTGATGAGGCCCAATAGTGGAACAACTCGTTAATCTTGATAAATATAGGCCGAGGAAATTTTGTTGATGGAAAAACACGAGAAGCCCAATCAACCTCCCCGATGAAATTGGGGTGGATCTCGCTTATGGGAATTTCCCATCTTGAAGCCATCCTTTATCAACCTCAGGACAGAGAAATCTCAACAAAGCACGTAATAAGCGCGTGCACCCCAACGGTAGAAATTCGCGTCTCGTCGGCATAAGGAGATACAAATGTCAGGTCGGGGATGACAAAATAAATCCTACACGCGTCAGTAGGGTTTGGAATAATGTCATGGGATCAAAGCCATCTCGGTGTTAGAAGCTTGACCAACCATTTTCTAAGAGGTCTCATCCCAGGCCGGAGGCACATGCACCTCACGACCCAGTTGAAGGTCCATCACCATCATTCCCACCTCCATTTGGGCGGCTACCCCTCCAGGATCTCGATGGAAAATCTCCAACGGGCGCATTCCCTAAGGGAACCAGAGATAAAATCTCATCTCCATCTTGTCCCAACTATTCGGAACCTCCATCCGAAAGGAGAGCTCAATCACTCTCCCACCCCCTCTTGAGATACTTTCATTTCTATGTCGGTGGGTGGGTCTTCTACTAGGACCTCAACGCTATAATTCTTATTTTTGTTTGTCGAGAATTGAAAGCGACATGACTAAAAGGGGAAGGAAAAGAAAAATGAAGTACCTAGACAAGTCTAGAAAAAGTCCTTGCGGGAGGAGCGACTAGAGCTTCAACTCCGTACTTTTCGCTCCAAGAGGTCAGTAAGAATCCATGATAAAAAGTGAAATTAGAAATTATCAGGAACTGTTAAACTACATGGAGATAAAAAGAGAATCCGTAGTAAAAAGTGAAATAAGAAATTATTCAAGAAGCCTATTTATACTACATGGAGATGAAAAGCGTGCCTCATCATAGTCTCTCATAAATTGAGCGCTCACGCCAATGAAGCGATGACACGTGTCGAGACACCATCACTACAATAGCAAACACAATGATAACTTGTGGATTATCCTCATCTCCACTAACCTTTTCCTTATCCTATAGAGCTCTTTTGTGTTCCATTACTTCATCTCCAATCTCGAACTCGGGGGATATTGATGATAGCGAGCGAGAGATGGACAAATACATGTACATGTGGCCTCACGAGCCTCCATAGAGGAACAATGATCCGGAAATGACCGGCGAGGAACCTACAAAAAGACCCATAATGCTTGGAGCGTTGAAGTCAGCGGTGACCGAGATGAAACCGGTGGCCGATAACCATGCATGTACTTCTAGTTATTATAAATTAAAAGCGCATTATCTATTGTTGATCAAAACAAAGACATCAACATAAGTCATCAAGCACATACCATATTCAATTGGTGAAGACATACTGATGTCTAATATGCGAGCATAGATTTAGAAATTAAAGCTAGAAGCTAGCTAAACGAGGAATGGATAATATTCTGACAAGAATTCATCAAACCATGCGCTTAAATCGTTGTGAATATGAGCTCCCAATATATAGTTATGACGATCAAGATGGATAGAAAGCGGTGAATGTATGAAGAGGAAGCAATCATTGGAGTGAAAGTCGACATAGTAACCGTTGTTAAAGAAGAAAGGAGTGGGTACCAATCAACTCGTGATACCATCTAATTGCTAAACATAATTAAAAGATAGAATAGAGAATGGAAACTTGAATATTAATGTTGATATGCATGTGTGTGTTTGTATAGAAGATGCATGAGAGAGTTGGTTAACAATAAGTTTAATGGTTTATAAGTTTTTGAAAGAAAAGGTGTGTAATACTAAATAATTAACTACATAAATATGTTGATTAAGCTAACAATGGTAACACTTTTTTAATAAAAATTGTCATTGTCAAATATAAAGAATTGTATTATCATATATAATATATATGTAAAAATATATTAAATATATTAAAAAATAAAAATACTAGGTGCGGTGGGTATCCGGAACAATATGGTGATCTTAGACCCACATGCATCGCCGGGTCATAGGATAGAGCGGCCCAAACAGGAGACCGGGCGGGTCTTGAATAGGGTGAGAGATAAAATGCAATCCCTAATTACGGTGTGTATCATCGAGTTTTCATTATGTATTTTGCCACGACGTACCACGAAACTTTGTACGATAGATTGTCCATATTAAGTTATAGGCTCAAAAACAATTAATTCAATGGGTCGGAGAAAACTCTTGGCCCAAATGAATGGGCTGCCAAGTTGGTTAATGCAGAGTTGGTAAGACAAAATTTTAAAAATTATATTTTAATTTAATTATTAAATGAATCTAGTTGAAGTTTTTTGATCAAGTCGAACCAGAGTAGTTTCATCTTTTACCCACTTTTGTCGTTTCTTTACTTAATGAATGGAGCTTGATCAAACCAAACTTCAAATTTTAAGAAACAAAAAATGTATTCAAATTTCATGTCACATCTCAACAACTAACAAGTTTTTAACTATGGACGTTGAGCCAAGTATTCAGTTGCCCATTTAATTCTGCTTGTTAGTGTAATATTGTGAATTATTGCTTCTAAGAGATGTTCTCTATGTGAGACTCAAAATATTAATTTGAGAGGAAATTTTTCTTCATTTACCTTGGGAATGATTACAATAAAAAAATTGAGGTCTGGCGTGATTACAAAAAAATCTACAAGAAATTTCAAAATTACAAAAACTCCTTGAGATTCGATTAATTTATATTTTGCTTAACCATTAGTTGACATGACCAAATTTGTCGATGTCATCAAATATCTTAAAATTACACCTTTCAACTTTTCCGGATATTATAAATAGCGCCAACGTTTTTTATGGAGATAAGATTTAAAGATAGTTTAATATCTATTAGGATTAGTTTTAGAGGGTTATTTTATTATCACGGTAGAGTTTTCAATAGTTAGGAGTTTTATTGTTGTAGGAGTTTAATTCTATAAATAAGCTGTTTCGTTATTATTTTTGAGGTAGTTGATTATTGAAAAAAATTGAGGTATTCTCTTAATTCTTGTATCTCTTATGGTATTCTGTAGAATCAACATATGCGTGAGTTGTATCTTTGTCCACGTCGCTGCATCGGTTAATATTACGATCCTTAATATGTCATCTCGACACCACTTAGATTTTAAAGCTATGACCAATGACATTGTTTCGACTCGTCGGCCAGATCGACTTCTTTGGTAAAATAATTCTATATCGTGTGCATCCGATTTCAAAAATCAAGAGACTTATTGTAAAATGATTTCTTGGTGGTTGTGAGTTGCCTACGATTTACGCTATCCACTTCACCACATTGGACACATATTCCATGGATATGAATGCTTTATTTTCTAGTGACATTGACGATGATGGCTATAATGGACCACTAATTTTTGATGAAGAAATAAGGCAATACTATAGTTGATCTTGAATACGAAGAACCTCCAAACTTTGATGAGGAGATTGATGGTATTGGGTCTTGTAGATACTACGTACACTTAGTGTAAGTCTGATTGGTGTGTGGATGAATGACAATTGTCCGATTTCTTATAAATTAAAACACTTGTTGTTCATCCGTTTTAGAAGTGAGACACTTGTCATTCATTCAAGACTAAGTATACCATACTTGGTATATCATGAATAATCTTGTGGTTATGATGGATCACATAGATACTGAGTAAAGTGACGATACAATTGCGATGGTTTACTACGAAAACCGCCGAAATTTAACGAGAATGATAGTGGTTATGGCGGACCACAATTTTAGCCAAAGAGATTGGGAATTTCTATAAGCATGAAGATGCGGTCATGCAATGTGATCTTAAGTTTGGAAATGTTTTGTTCAAAAATAAGAAGGAAACAACACCACTGTCAATTTTTTTCAAGCACAAGGAGATATTCATTGAGATCGTGAGAAGTCCTTATTATATGGCTCGAGAGGTGTTGAAGAGAAATTATGGACCAATAGTGAATTATTTTATTTTGATCTAGCTTAAATATATTATGATGTTCACCTTATTTTTCCATCTCGTCCTTCCCGCTCCTCAATAGTTTGACAATTATTCTATTAACAATCTCCTTCGATTCGAGGGCGAATTGTCGACCGGATTTAGTTTTGGAGTTTTATTATTATAAGAGGTTATTTTTAGAGAATTCTATATATTCCATTATGGATTTCATCAGATTCTAATGGAATTTTGTAGATTTTAATAGATTTTAGTGGAATTTGTTGGACTATATAAAAAATATAATTAATAATATTTTATGAATTTAGAAGCATAACTTCATGATCCTAAAAAATAAAAAGAAATGTGAATATTCAAATAAGTCAATAACAAATAAAAAAAATATGTTGAGATTAGAAGACAATACGTGAGAATAAGTACAAGAGATAAAAATATGTTTTTTTTCCAATAGAAAATTATTATTATTGTTGTTGTTATTATTATTATTATTATTATTAGAAAAATAGAATTTGAATTCCGTGGGGGGAAGGTGGAAATTTGTCCTGCATAAATATAGCTTATAATTCCACCAAATTCCACCCAAATCCTTTTATAAAAGAAATCCATGGAATTAATTAAATGTTTGAGGATCTTTGGATTTTAAGTGAATCCATTAAAATCCAAGTTGATGACATCAAGATTTAATGGATTCCATTATAAACCAAATTGAGAACACCTAGAATGTTATGGAATTCTAAATTCCATTAAATTCCATGATTGGGGACACCCCCGTAAAAGGGGTTATTTTATTATCTATTAAGAATTTTCAATAGTTAGGAGTTTTACTATTGTAGGAGCTTAATCCTATAAATACTTGTTTTTTTATTATTTTTTGAGTGGTTGATTATTGAATTAAGAATTGATGGTATTCTCTTAAGTTTTGTCTCTCTTATGGTATTCATGTAGTATTTACGTCACGATGTAAGTTGTATCTTTGTCCACGCTTTTGTATGCATCATTGTCATCCTGCATTTGTAATATTTAGAAAATTTGAGGGATGTAATTGTTCAATATAAGACAAAAAAGATTGGTCTATTTGTAATATTTAGAAAAGTTGATGATTGTAATTGTAAAATATTAGAAAAGTTGAGGAATGTTATAAAATATTTGATGACATCATCAAATTCCACTTGGGATTCAATGGTTAGGTGAAAATATAAGACGGAATTAAAGATTAAGGGGATTTCTATAATTTTGAAACTTCTTTTTTGTTTAATTACCCCAAACTTTAGGAGTTTTCTTGCAATCCTCCCTTTACCTTATTTAGCTAATTTTTTTTTTATCTTTGCTTCATAGCAAGACTTCTCTTTGTTATTAAATTCCTGCAGTTGTCAGGTGCCTACACTGCATAATTAGGACCCTCCTGGAGATATACATATAAATACATATTTCCCATTTCTCTTATTTTAACAACAATCCCAGATTGGAATTCTGTTTCCTTTCTTTTCATATCCAATGGATTTTCAAAGCCATTAATGCAGTTTAGTGAGGCCTTCTGATATGCATCAGAATTTTCCACTGTATATAGTAAATGCCTTCAAAACCTGCAAGCACTTGTTTCCTTTGCTTCCCCAAATCCCCCCCTCCCCCCCAACCCAACCCCAAAGGTGTAAATACTTTGTCACTTTCAAATATATAGTATATTTGAAATCATTCTTGAGAAAATATTAATTCTTTTGTATCATCTTCAAAATTTCATTTTAGCTCAAATTTTATTACAATGAGAGTTTATGTCCTCCTACTTGTTCTTGTCCACCATCAGATTATGTTGAGCAGCATAGGCTCACAAGCTCAAGCAAAAGAGTTATTTCTCCCTCAACTGATAAATATTATAAAAAGAATGTACCAAACATGCCCAGCTTATCAGATTTTGCAAGAAACAGAAACTCCGTTAGGCTTCATTTTGCCAGGTACTCATCCAAGAATATTGCATCGGATGACAAGCGTCTGTTCGACCGGATCAAACCCTCTGCACAACAGGTAGAAGAGATGCAAATAAATTGCATGTAATCTTAGCTTAATTGACTTAGTTTTGTTTTTGAATTTCTTTGTATTTTCTTTTTTACTTTTCTTGGGTTTTGTTTGGCTTGGTTCTTTCACTTTTGCTATGAATGAAGTAGTTATGCATGTATGTTTTCTGGTCATTATCATTACTGTTTGAGGCCAATTATATAGCACATAATAGAGAAGAACGTACATATATATTATTTGTGTATTAATTTCTTGATCAAGAAGTGCCAAAGAATTGTTAATTTTTATTTATTCAGAAAGGGACTTGAGCATTTGTCATCCTTCTCAGTGATTATATTATGTATGTAGCTAGTAGATAGCTGCACAAAATCTATCGAGAATCAAGTTTGTGTATTTTGTTTTCTTATGTGAAAAAAGGCCCTAATTTATTCTTCGCATCCTTATCTTTTGATTCTCATTTTTTGCATATATTAGGTACATAATTACTGCAAATTATGGTTGCCAATTAGGATATGTAACATATATACGCATCCATATATGATATATGATATCCACATGCATATTAAAAATACATCTGAATGGTCCATCACACTTGCATTATTCTTCTTTGTTATGAGGCCCTCACTGAATTAATTAGTTTCTAATATAACAATGGCAAAATTGTCTAGTTAAGAGCGAATAGGATTATATATATCCCAGTAGTTATAGCAGTAAATGATGAATACTAGAATAAAAAGAAGATGATAGAGCTCTAAGATGTTAGTAATGATAATTTGTAATTAAAATTGTCAAAACTAAAGGAGGTTGTTGAAATAAAATTTTATTTTGAAAAAAATGGGATTCAACTTTTAAAACAACTTATAAGCTCCTACCATCTTATTTATAGAGCTTATAAGTTCTTTCTTTAAAAAAAAAAATTACCAAACACATTTAGAGAGTTTACAAGCTCTTAAACATCTTATAAGGAGATGTTTGAAGAGATCAGATTCTTATTCTGTCGTGTTAATAAATCAGGATGGAGCGTATACAAATGTATTAAAACAATTATCGACTTATATTTATCCGATAAGCGTGTTATTTATCAATTAAGTGGAAAAAAAAATCTTGTGCCATTTTGAAGGCTTATAATCCAAATACCTCTTAGTGCCACAAAAAAAAAACAGACAAAAATGAAGTTTTGAATTTTCATCTACAGTTTGTTTAGTTTGGATTCGTTATTAATTTGGTGTTTGATGTGACATTTTCCATTATATAGGCAATAGCATTCAATTGCTGTCATGCATCAGCAGCAGAGGAAAAAATTCAATGCAGTCTTTGTTTTCCAACCAAAAGTGAAAAGGCAAAAGTCATTGGGTTGCAGCAAGGTCAATCTCCCATTCCATGCATGCTTACAAGGGCTTCTTTGTCCCACTTTTTTTCTCATAAAAGTCATTGTCAATGGTTATTTTAAGCTTTCAGTTTCACAGACTTATCTGTTTTACCTTACCTCACCGGCCACCAACAACCCCTCAAAGGAAATAATTATGAGTCTATAGTTGAAGGTTTATTTGTATATATTCGGCATAATCAATAAATTAAATAAATTATTCTATGTATTTCGATTCATATTTGACTTTAAATGTGGGATAGTATTGAGATAACTGTGTTTTGATCTTGTAAGATTCATTTTCAAAAAATGTCACGGTGCGTTTTCAGAATTGAAAAAAAAACAAAGGCGATTTTAGTGCAAATCGTCCAAATTATAATCATGTGTGAAGTCGGAATTTTGGGTGGGCTGACTAATATTAATATAAAAAAATTAGTGAATTTTTGGCCACTTCTACATAATAAAAATAGTTTTAACCATGTGTTTTTAGCTATTTTTGAGTTCAAAATTCCTTTGTCTTTTTTTTTTTTTTCATTTAAAGGGGATCGGTCCGACTCAAGTCAAGAAAATGTCTTTGCATTAGTTTTAAAATATATTTAAGTACGCCAAATACGAGAACACAAGAAGGTATGACCGTGACAAAATGACTAAAAAATATGTTTTCGGAAAATATGACAATATTTTATTTTTACAAAACATAAGTGGACAATTGTCACTACCACATATAAAAATAAAAACAATACATTAAATTTAAAATAAGTATAAATTTTGATTAAGTCATTGTATTAATTCAATCACATCTTAATATTCGTTAATAAATAACAAAAAATACAATTATATCAATATACCAAAAGGACAAAGGAGGCACAAGAGAATAATGCAAAAATTCAAGTTAATGTTTATATGAGCTTAAATAATGTACAAAGTTTAGAAATGAGCAAAATGATCAAGACTTCGTTAGTTTTACTCTATATATATAATCATGATTTGTTATATATGTATATATATGTGATGGTGTGTGTGTGCAATGGCGTAGCCAGCAAACGTTATAGCAGGGTTAGTAAAATCTGTGAAAAGTGGGGTGGTAGTATAGAAAAATCATATAAATTTTAATTAAATTTAATTTTATTTTTAAATTTGCTTAGTAAAAAAATTTTTTTTTTTTTTTTAAAAGAGGGGGCGGGGCCTAGGTTGGCCCCACTAACCTACGCCGTTGTGTGTGTGCATTTTTGTGTGTTCTTTGTGTATTTGGTGTGTGCATTGAAAGCCGTGATGTCACGGTGGTTCGGGTTCATTGGAGTGGTTAGTCGTTGGAGTTGTAGGTGTGCGGTGATGGATTCAAAAATGAAATAGGAAAAGAAGAATGCACGATATAATTGAAGACTTTGTTCTTCCCATTTTCTATTTGTTTTATTTTCTTTAAAATTAAAATATAAAATGACAAAATACCCCGCCCCCAGCCCCGCGTGGTTTTGTCCATGATCAAGTATATTAATAGATATAGATGGTTTAATATGAGACCGTCTCATGGACTTGAGTTCATGAGACGAATCTAAACACAAAAAACTGAAGTTTTTATGGGTTTTGAAGTTTGGAGTTTGAGTTTGGGTTGAATTTTGTTTACATATAGAATCGTCTCATGGACAATTGTGAGGCGGAAGTCTCATGCTAATTTTTGCCTAATAGATATACATATATGCATCGTCCGGTCAAATTAGAGATAGTTGGATAAGTAATACCAAGAGATACGGCAAGAGATTAAATGAATTTTACTATCATATTTCTATATCTATATCTATATCTATATCTATCTATATATATATATATATATATATATATATATATATATATATATCTTACTATAAAAGTGTGAATAGGTTTCAAGGTTTCTTGAAAAATTTGATTTATGAAAAATATCCATATAGTCCAAGTTAGCTTTAAAGGGCAATTAAGTAGTTTTCTATATTGATTTTGTTGTTATTTTTTTAATAATATGAAAAGCGTCTCTTAGTATTCCAAACATACATATATACTTTCTTTCAATTGTAAATTCTTATAATATTTTGAATATTTAAATAATAATAATTTAATATTAAAGTAGACATCGAGAGCTTTCCAACCATATGTCATAATCATATACAAGACTTCATATGAGATAATTTTAGCCGTTTAAAGTTTAGTGTAATATTTCATGCAAAAATGTACATTTATAATAGTTTTCTTTAATTTTTCAATAACTAAATACATCTACAACAAAAGAAAAATAGTGCGAATTTATAGTAGAAAGAGAAGAAAAATAAATAAATAACTAATTCATTTAATTTGATACTAAATTAGTAGTTAATTTGACAATATATATATATATATATATATATATATATATATATATATATATTTAAACTTCACTATTGTTTGCAAATATCTCATCTGATAATAAATTTACCATCTATCACTCTCGTCCTAAATTGTGAGATAATATTTTTAGCGGAGGAGTAAATGATGCACTTATTAAGTATGGGAAGATGGGGGTTTGCGACCATTGAGAATTCAAGAAATTTTATGCATTTTCCATAAAAATAATTAATTTTAAGATGAGTGAAATATAAGTGTTTACAAAAAATTTGAAGAAAAAAGTAATGTTTTTTTCCCAAACTTTATTCATTAATCTTTATATGTGTTTATTTATAATAACGGATATACGATTTAATATGATTTAGATTTAATTATTAATTAATTTAATTTGTATACGCATTGTGATAATATAAAGTTAATTTTGAAAACAAACATATCATAAGTGATATACTATAAAAATATAAAAATAAAATAAACTTGGTAGAGAGTTATATGTTTGAATCTAATGACATGAGAGCTTAAATTTCAAAGTATAGTGGGTGAAATAAGGTAATGTTTGTAAGTCAGCGGCTACGATAATCTAGAGGGGTGAATAGATTATCTCCATCTTCGATTTATCCCTTTTTTCGAATTGAATGCTCAAAGACAAATATAAAGTGCGGAATGTAAGCAACACGCGTCGATTTAAGAGTTCAACCACTCTAGGCCTAATCCTCTACCTACCGCGAGTATATCAGGATGGATTTGAAAAGAGAAAAAGATTTTATTAATTACCAAAATTAAACAAAATCTTACTTACAACACGCATGAAGAGCACCACACTCTTCTTTAACACCACCTTTGGAGATTACCACAATCTCCTTTGAAGATTACCACAATCTTTTCAAGCGGCACCTTGTGAAGATTACCACAATCTTCAACCTTGAAGAACACCAAATTCTTCAACACCTCAATAAGAAGATTACACAATCTTCTTTTTTATCACCTAGATCGTCAGTGTGCTCTTACCATGAGAACACTCACAAGGATATCTTGTGTTTGAATGATAACCAAAATTCAAGATTACAACTCGATAATGAATAATACAATTTGAGTGCAAGTGTAATCAGAAAAGCCTAGACCTCAAGAATGTGAAAGTGATTAATTAGGCAATTTTACAACAAGAATAATAACAATGAAAGAACAAGTGTTTCTTGAGTGTATCTTGTTGTGTTGTTTCTCAATTATTGTCTTGTTTTTGCTCCAAAACTTCCTCTATTTATAGGAGATGATTGATCAAGCATAGGCTCCTCTTGGGATTGAAATCTAAAAAATTGCAATTAAAATCAAGAATATAGCTGTTAGAAATCAATCCCACAATTTAAGGAAATTTGCTTTCTGTTTGCTGTTGGTTAGAATTTTCTTTGTCAAACTTAAGCGGCCAGTCGCACGAAATAAGTTTGAAACATAGCACCAAATTACACAGGCGCGGTCGAAGGCACCTCGGCCGGTCGAAACTATCTGCGGATTCTTATTTGATCAATTTTGAGAGTTCTCAAGTTTCATTTCCGCGAAACTTTTCCCAGATCTGACGATCGCTCTCAATGATCGGTAGAGTCGACCTCTCAATGACAAGTTGTCCGATTTTTATCAAAAATAAACCTCAAGAAATACTCAGAAAAATTGTAAAAACATTTTAAACCGATCGGGAGTATTTAGGACAACATTAGAAATATAGTTTAGAAGAAATAAAACATTTACACAAAAGTGTTGTCGATATAAATTCGATAAATACTCGAAAAATAGTAGAAACATTTTAGATCAATTGGGAGTATTAGGACAACATAGTTTCAATGTAAAAACCCATTGACTTAAAAGCATTAAATGTGTTGTCAATTTTATATCGAAAATAAACTTGAGAAATACTAGAAAAATATTAAAACCATTTTAAAACATTTAGGAGTATTTGGACAACCTTTAAAAACATTGTTTTGGTGTAAAATCAAAATCATCAAAATCATGATAAAACCATTTATCAAACAATCTCCCCTTTTTGATGATTACAAACCAAAACAATTTTACGAAGTCGATTTTGAAAACAAACAATTTTCAGAGTTAAAGAGAACTATCAAATTTGTGGCGACAACATTCCATGCAATAAAAAACAAGGATGGGAGTAGAGATATTCAAACACATATAGCAAATGCTCCCCTATCAACATGCACAACAAGAGTTATATAGAAGCAACTTAAACAAAAGCTAAAATATTAGCTTTTCGATATTGAGCTTAAGTATCAATGGCTTTAAAAAGCTCCCCTGTCAAGAGACATCATTAGAACCGTATATAAGTCCATACTACAACCAATGGACCATGATTCATACATAACCATAATGCACCAAGTGGACTAAATATGATCCACAACTTATGGCTTTATGAATGACTTTTATAGCTTATCTTCTTTACCGTTAAGCTTATCTTAGCTTTATGAGCTAATGAGCTTATAACTTTGTTTTCTCCTGTTTCTCCCCTTTGGAATCATCAAAAAGAATGTTAGCACGATAAATACATCATATATTCATATCAAAAGAGTGACAACTAAACGGATGTATCGAGCTATTTGAACATGGAAGCTTATAAGCCAAATAGGAGGAAAAAGTCGAATCATACGACTTGTAGGGCTTATGAAAACTCATTTGATAAGCAAAAAACATGATCTCTATAAATATATAAGACTTTTGAAATCGAGAGAATCATGTAGGTGATGAATTTTTCATTGAAACATTTTATCGAACCTTTAGGCGGGCGTCAAAATTGAAAAAGATATATATAGCCCTTGTAAATGCAATCAAGCCAAGTTTTCATCACCAAAATCAGTTTAACAAATATCATTCATCAACAATGATAAGCTCATCAAATTATATGAAATTCCATCAACAATATAACAAATAAGCCCACAATCTCAAGGGTTATTGATTGAGCAAAGGAAGTAAATTCTTACCATTCGATTGGTAAAGACAAGCAATGATGATGATAAGGCTAGATAATCCCAAAATATATAATTCATGCATCAAAACTCATTTTGAAGTGAATTGTGTGTGATTTTTGCAAAGGGATGAAAAATGGCCAAAATATTTTAAGTTGCGAATCTGGAAAAGCCAGAACCATTTTATCAAGATGCTTAGGAGCGGGGTCGGGTTGAGGGCGACGGCCGTCGGCGTTAAGCGGCCAGGTTGCCCTCAACCTTTCACCGACATTTTATTTTTATCACGGTTTTTCCAAAATCAAGAATTTTGACCAAAAATCCGATTTTTTCGCCCCTAAGTTTTAAAAGCGTGCAAAATGCGAGCGTATCTGCCTCATTGATATACATTATGTCATAATCAAGCTCGAAATGAGGTAAAATACTCGTGATTAACGATCAAAAGTCGAGTTATCCTTGAGCAATTAAACACATCTCAAGTTTTTGTTAAAAATCACAATCCTTAAAAATATATCGAATCTCAATATGTTTAGTTCGATTGTAATGAACAAATTTTGAATTTGAATACTTAGTATAATAGATCTAGAACTTGTTATCCGAAAAAAATAAGGGCGTTTTAAATCTTTGGATCTGACAAGTCATAAGAAAAGTGCCTTTCAAATATTTGAAAATTTCTTTTAATAGCACTAATGAGATTCGTTGGGATAATTTTTTAAGTCGAGCATATAGACATAAGGCGTATGGAATGTCAGTCTATGAAATAATGTAAGAAAACATACCTCGAATTTGTTTGTCGGCGATATGCCTTTCTCAGCCTTTGTCAATCTTTAGACTTAGAGGTTGAGATGGTTCTTCTTTCCTTGATGCTTAACTCCTTCAAGAGTTCTTATATAACCATCTTCTTGGCATTGAATAATTTGTAGTCAAGCAATAAATTGAGCTCTCCCGTCATTCTCATCTTGTTCATCTCTAGTATCAAACTTAGAAAAACATATCTTGCACAAAATATTCATTAGTAGCACATAAATATTATCAACAAAAATTTTGCACAAGTAAACAACCTTGCCCTTTTTCAAAACAAGAAGTGTAGTATCAACTTTACCTTTTGTAAAATCATTTTGCAAAAATAGCATTAAGTCTATCATTACCATACAGAGGCTTGTTTTATAAAAATCATTTGGCACTAGAAAAATTTTAAACCAAGATAGACTTATATTTGAATAAAACCATTTAGAAAGTTGGATTTAACATCCATTTGGTAAAACTTTGGAATTTTCTTTAAAACAAGAATGGGCAAGTAAAATGCAAATAGCTACTAAATGTCTATGAGTGCAAATGTTACATCAAAATTAATTACCTTCTTCTTGAAAATACCTTGAGGCTACTAACTCGCCTTAGTTCGACCAATGTTGCCTTGGTCATCGAGGTTTGTTAGGAATACCCTTTTGTCTTCTTCATCACTATCATCATAGGGCATCGATTGATCTAAGGTGTTCATAATAGAACATTTACATCAAATATTTTGAGGTAACTAATATTTGGAGTACTTCATTCTCATCTACACAGCTTAACAAACTCATTACGGCATAAACATATAAGCAGAAAAAATAGTCAAGTGTAAAAACATGCCTCAATCATCAATCACAAAATATCTTGCATAAGAGCATAGTAGAAATAGACATATATATATATAGACCATGAAACAATAAACCACATCTATGCATTTAGAAGATCATCAAAGTCTAATAAATCATGCAAGTTCAAATAAGCTTAAGAAAGCTACAAAGGTCTCTTTTGAAATTTGAAAATCCAAAAGCATATAGTTGAGACCTTATTTAAAAAAGTATTTGAACAAAGAGTTGATACGGCAAATATGTGCAATCAAATATCGAATAGTGCCTTTCAAAAAATCTAAAAATCCTCTTAATGGCACTTGTATGAAATACTATGAAAAAACAAGCACATAGGCACATGGCAATACATATATCGAGTCTATAGGTAAGAATAACACAAGTAAATGTACCTCGATAATTTATGCCTTTCTTGACAAATAATAGCGTAAATGGCCATTTGTGAAAATATGTAAATCCTACACAATTCTTAAAACATATCTAGCACAAATCATAATGATAAAAGTGTAGGCTAAGAGATATCACAAGTAAGCTCATGCCATAAAAATCCATAAAAGATGATAACACACTTTAGTCTACAAAATGCACAAGAGTTTTAAAAACATCATATAAGGTCTTCTTTTTCAAAAATATTTTAAAAAGCACAAGTATATATTGAAGACCTTAATTAAAAAATAAATATTTGAAAACTCATTTTGCAATTAAGACACAAATAAAAGCATGCATAATAACAAAATAAAATGCATATTTAAATAGGGAGATACGGGTTACCAATTCGCCATTTCCATGGGTTATGTCGTTCCCATTGTTGATGATATCTTCCCCTTGAGAAGTCAGCTTTGTTGATGATGACTTCTTTGATTATCCATTTCAAGGTTTGTTGCTTTCCCATTGTTGAAAGTCTCTTCTTCTTTGAAAATCATCTTGTTGATGATGTCTTTGCCATTTCAGGATTGTGTTCTTCCATTTTTGATTATACCCTCTTCTTGAAATTGGCTTTATCGAAAATAGTTTCTCCTTCTTTGATCAAATGAAGCAGTCATTTGATGTCTTCTTAGCGGTATAAATTTTCTTGATCATTATTTACTTGGGTACAATATGACATTGTTTGTGGTACACTATATGTGTTTAGAGTCCTTTGGGATTAGTCTTGAGACTTTTAGGTCTCCAACAATATTTGGAGCTATTTCTAGCCCGACAAGTATTTACCGTATGACCCTTTTACACGCAATACAAAAGCAAGTAATAATTCTAGGAGCATAATGACCAGCGTGTAGAAACTTGTTCCTTTTTCATGTGATTAACACCATTGGGCTTATGATCAAGTTCTAGTTTGAATTATCACAACAATCAACAATATTGGTCATCTTGCCGGTACTCAAGTTGGATTTAGATAAATCATTTTCAAGCAATTTATATCCTCAACAAAGTACTATTTTCTTTCTCAAGGTTTCTAACCTTTATCGAAGTCAGTGGTGTGAGCACATGATAGTGATTCATGGGAAGTAAATAAACTATCCTTATCATTCTTTAAAACAATGAATTCCTTTTTCAAATTTTTGTATTTAACAAGTAAGTTTTGGAATTCATCTTGTAAGCTCATCATAATCATTTTTGCAAGTCATTTATATTCATTTTTGCAATTCATTGTCATAAAGTAGAGGGTTTTAGAACTTACCTCGTTTTCTTCTTGATGCCCGTGAAACAATATTCAACTTGTTCATCATGGGAGGTTGTAGGAAACATACCATTTGTTGAATTTGATGTTGTATGATCTTGAGGAAGTAGATGCTTTTGTTTGACTCCTTTCATTTGCATATACTTCATAGATGGCTTCTAATTTTTGCCATACTTCATGTGCCGACTTTATACCTACAATATGTTTAATTCCTAAATTGGTAAATGAACAATACAAAATATTTAGAGCTTTACCATTTAAGGAGATGATTTTCTTTTCTTCATCATTGAGCTTTTTGAAGCCTTTTGAGGTGTGTGGTGTATCTTTCGTCGGAATGGATTCTCCATTAATGACGGTGTTCCAAATATCGAACCATGCAACCTTGTAAATAGCATTCCATTCTTTCTTTCCAAAATATAAAATTTTGGAATCAAATAGTGAAAGTGAACTTGGTGGTGGAAGTCAGGAAAGATGAGCTTCGTTCGTAGCCGTCGATCGTTTCTCTTCACTCGCGATGTGAAGCGAGCTTGCCAGAAGTTTGGCTACGATACCACTTGTAAGTCAGCGACTCTACGATAATCTAGAGGGGAGTGAATAGATTATCTCCATCTTTCGATTTATCCCTCTTTTTTTTGAATTGAATGTCAAGACATAATAAAGGTGCGGAATATAAGCAACACGTCGATTTAAAGAGGTTCAACCCGCCCTAGGGCTCTAATCCTCTACCACCCCGATTATATCAGGATGGATTTGAAAAGAGAAAAAGAATTTTATTAATAATTACCAAATTATTACAACAAAATCAACACAACACTTGCAGAAGAGCACGCTCTTCTTGACACCACCTTTGGAGATTGCCACAATCTCCTTTGAAGATACCACAATCTTGTGTGCGGCGCCTGCTTGTGAGAAGATTACCACAATCTTCACCGCCAGAAGAATACCAAATTCTTCAACACCTCAATAAAGAAGATTACCACAATCTTCTAACACCTAGATCATCAGTGTGCTCTTACCACGAGAACACTCACAAGGATATCTTGTGTTTGAATGATAACCAAAATTCAAGATTACAACTCGATAATGAATAATACAATTTGAGTGCAAGTGTAATCAAGAATAGCCTAGACCTCAAAAATGTGAAAGTGATTAGCTAGGCAAATTACAACAAGAATAAAACAATGTAGGAACAAGTGTATTCTTGAGTGTATCTTGTTGTGTTGTAGTTTTCTCTGTTGTGTTGTTGCTTCAAAAACACTCTATTTATAGGAGATGATTGATCAAGATAGGCTCCTCTTGGGATTGAAAATCTACAAAAAGGTGTAATTAAAATCAAGAATTAAGTTGTTAGAAATCAATCCCACAATTTAGGGAAATGTTGTCTGCTTTGCACTGCGGTTAAATTTTCTTTGTCAAAGCGTAGGGCGACCGATGCGTACAAATAGAAGTTTGAAACATATAGCACCAAATTAACAGGCATTTCGGAAGGCACCTCGGCCGGTCGAGCCTATGTGCGACAGTTGCTGTGATCAATTTTGAGAGTTCTCAAGTTTCTGTTTCCGCGAAACTTGTTCCAGTCTGCGATCGCTCGCGGTCGATAGTCGACCTCCTCATTGACAAGTTGTCCGATTTTTATCAAAAATAAACCTCAAGAAATACTCAGAAAAATTCGTAAAATCATTTTAAACCGATCGGGAGTATTTAGGACAACATTAGAAATATAGTTTAGAAGAAATAAAACATTTACACAAAAGTGTTGTAGATATAAATTCAATAAATACTCAGAAAAATAGTAGAAACATTTTTAGATCAATTGGGAGTATTAGGACAACATAGTTTCAATGTAAAAACCCATTGACTTAAAAGCATTAAATGTGTTGTCAATTTTATATCGAAAATAAACTTGAGGAAATACTCAGAAAATATTAAAACCATTTTAAAACATTTAGGAGTATTTGGATAACTAAAAACATTGTTTTGGTGTAAAATCAAAATCATCAAAATCATGATAAAACCATTTATCAAACAATGTTTGTTTTAATTTTAATTATATATATTATATTAAAATGAACTTACTAATATGATGAAAATATCAAAAGTTTTTTTTTGAGACGAGGCTGACATTGCCAATAATGGGACATATATTTTTTATTATCTATTTTTATTTTTAAAAATTATATATTAATTAAGTAAAAACCTGAGCTATGCCCCACTAATCGTTTTTATGTACTTTTACATTTTCTCTTTAGTTTTTAGTTAGTTGGGAATGGAAGGAAGGGGATAACAAAGAAAACAATGACACGGTTTGAACCGAGAGAGAATCAATACCCTTTAGATGGTTAGCTGGGCCTTTTGAGGCTATAAGCTCATGATTCTTTTCATTTTCTCTTTACTATTTATTATTTATTTTTGAAAATTATATTAGTTAGAGTTAGAAAATAAATAAAGTTCCTTCCCCACTAATTATTTGTTGATGTAATGTATTGTATTTTATTTTTGTGTCTCCCATTATAAAGTTTTGTATCTTTTAACATCTATTTATGTATTTGTCTATATTATACGGATGCACCCTTTAAACGTTCAAATCTAATTTAGATTGATTATCAATTTTTTAATAATATTTAATGGTATATTTTTCAATTGAATAAACTAATCATTCGGATAATATAAACCTTAAATTAACTATAAAAAAAAATATTTAAAAGATAAATTTTATAATCGAAGTTAACGAAATATAATTTTAAATTATGTCATAATATGGATGTAGAGAGCAAGAAAAATATTTTTAAAATCTTCTACTTATATTATTATTGGCATAACCAACTAATAGGATGAAATGTCTAATACGTTTGGAAAAAAGAAACTAAGTAATTTTATTGTAAAAATAATTAATTATTATCATTATAAATAAAAGTTAATATGACTTAATAATCTTATTCTATTTTACATCTCATATTTTAGTTTGAAATTATTTCTCCTATTTAGTCTCTTATATTTCATGGTACCATTATTATTTATTATTTATATAGAAGTAAATTGTTTAAAAAAAAACTAAATATTTATTATTAATAAGTTGATTTTGATTTAAAAAATAATGTAAAAACGTAATATGATAAATTAAAATAGAATTCAAATCAATTATAGAAAAAAAGAGCTAAAAGCGTAGAAGAATTAATATTGAAGAAAAATCATTGAAATAGTTTAATTCACATATATGATAATCTTTATGTTTTGCTTAAAAATTAAGCCACTTAAGAAATTATGTAGGTTTGGGTGAAAATGATACTTATTATATGATTCAAGTCTGAAATAATTTAACTTAATAAAATATGATATAACATAATATGATAGTAACAATCAAAACCTGAAATTTTTAAAAGAAGTTATCGTACATTAAGAAAAACTAAAAAACAATATACAACAAATTGCCATTTTATATATAACAAATTCATTTTATAATGGAAGTACATCTATCTTAAACTACATGTTGATATACTAGTTTTTTATTTAAAGTATATTGCATTAAATCATAATATAATGGAGCATAAATAAATGGGTAATTAATAAGAAAAAATAATATTATTATTAAATAAAAGCTTGAGAATTAATAAACAAGAACATGAGAAACCAATAAATTTATGATGTTGTACATGATCTTTTATGATAATAGAATAAAACATAAACGCTTGTAACATACTGTTATAATTTTGATTCTCAACACTATAATGTGGTTCGATCATTTTATTTGACATAAAATGTGCAGTACTCTTTAAATTTTAATTAATTTATTGATTATTTTCAAATGAGTACTTTATTTTATCTTTATTTTTAATTTATATTTATTTAATTTAATCAAAGGAGAATATGAGTTGAAATATTACATGAAGCTAAACTAAACATAACTTATTTGATATAAAATTGTGATTATTCTTTTTCAATTTTAATTGAATTTATTGATTATTTTTCACATGAGTACTTTTTAATTTTATCTTCATTTCTAATGTATAAATAATTGTTTATCAAAGGAGACACATGAGTCGATATTACATGAAGCTAAGCTTAATATAAAATGGAATTTCACTTTCTCATCTCTTAACAAATACGGCAAAGGTGTTATGAAAAACAGCTAACCATTATAGTCGACCGATTTAAAGCTAGAATGCACGTTGGAAAAGACTTTGCAAAAAAATTTCAAAATTGTCTATGAAAAGAAAAGAGACAGCTCAAAAAATAAAACAAATGCATTGATACAAAATGAATTTTTAGAATATCCATTTTTTAGCTTATATTACCAATAGTTTTTAATATCCATTGTACCTTTTCAATGATAAATCAATTTTCTTTTAGATCCAATGATAATATCATTTAAGTATCATGTTTTGGGTCAAAATATCTTAACCATATTCAAATACAAAAATGTTTAATTTTAGTCTTGCAAAATTTATTTTAGGTACAAAATACATGAATGACATTTACTATGAATACAAAATAATATGATAAAAATAATTCTGATTTTAAGATTTAGTAAATTACATTAATAAAAATTTACATAACGTGCAACGCACGTTCCATCTTACTAGTATATATAAATATGGGGATAAGGTTATATGATTCAGTAATGGCATAGCCAGAAATAAAATAGGGGGTGAGCCGATACACGAAATTGGGCTGGGCCAGATAAAAACTAAAAAAAGAAAAATCATATAAATTAAATAAATTTTTTTTTTAAAATATTACATAGAAAAAAATTTTGTTTTTAAAAAGAAGTAGGAAACAGGTTTGTCCCCTAGCTACATGAGTGGATTCAGTCTGGGGTAAGAATGTAGGGACACTTGCTATCAGTTGAACTCTTTCAATCTATGGTCACTACAAGAAAAATCGAAAAGCGACAATAATATTTCAGCATTTGTCTATAAAAAAAAAGCTCTTTATTATAGAAGGTGGTATTGTAGTAGAGTACTAAATGACAATGAAAACAAAGTGTTGTTGTTTAGAGAAAAATACTTGATTTCACAATGCATAAAGATGTTGTTATTTACATAAACAACAGCGGTCAAGCAACAATTATACACTGTTGTTGTTGTTTTTCAACAACAACAATTTTTGTAACAAGAATAAAAATGAAATTAAGCTACTTAAAATTGTAGTCCATAACTTTCGATGTCACAAAATGCCACAACAACAATAATTTTGTATAAGTTAGACATAAAGCCCTCTCACGAAAATAAAATGTCCTAAACAACAATGATTTAATATCATTTATACATAAAGTTCTCTTCCAAAATAAAAGGACCAAAACAATAATAATTTTTATGGTAATGATGTCAGACGGTAGCTCGAATAATATCCTCTTATAGCAACTCCAACAACATGTTGTGGTGGTCTACAAAGAAAAATGAAAAAAGCAAGTTTGACAAAAATAAAAGAAAGGTTGGACATATTCATGCACTGGCAAAGAAAGGAAACGAGGAAAAAGCACAAAAGTCTTACATGGGTAGGCACAAAACTTGAAAAATGGGGAGAGATATGCATAAATAGGCTTTGCTCGGAGGATGCAAAATGCACCGAGAAAGAGAGAAGCTTAGGTAGCCAAGAGAGAGTTTGGCTAATATTTCTCCAGTGGGAGAGTTCCTCAATTGAGGGGAGTAGTTGCTCCAAAAGTAGTGATATAGAGATCACTATAAATATTTATTTGTATATCGAGGAAAATAGTGGGGTTAAGTTTTCTCAACACTATGTGAGCTTTGGGAAATTTGTGGGTTTTCTTTGGGGTATTTTATAGTGTTGTGAGATACACCAAAATAGAGTATTTTCCCATTGTTGTAATTAACCTGACTTTGGGCAAAAAAGCTTGTGCTATTTTGTAACAACTATTTGTTAGTAGATTCTTTGTGGGTATTTGCCTCGTGGTTTTTTTCTTACTCTTTTGGGGTTTTCCACTTTAAACTTTGGTGTCTTGGCTTATCATTTTATTTTCTTGGTCTTCATTTTATTTGAGATAATTACTTGTGTGTGCTGCGTTATTATTTTAATCGGGAGCCCATCCGCTTCCCAACAAGTGGTATGAGGCGAGGTAAAACTCGGAGTATTTGTACCCGATTCGTGATGGATTTGAAAACAAGGGGACCGTGATTAAATTAATGACAAATAATTACGGTGTGGAAGCGAGAATGGAGAATATTCTCTATTGTAAGGTTCTTTATGATCCGATAGAGAATGGCGGAGTTAAGCGGATGATGAAGATGAGAAAGAATGGAACAAGTTAAGCGGGAAAAGCTGTTGGAATGATTCGACATTTCATTGACCAGCGTGTTTCATCACTTTACTCGAAAGCGGATGCCCCCATGCTTTGTGGGCGAAATTGGAAGCCGTATACGAGGAGAGGAAGCACGCTCAAAACAAAACTTACTTGATCGGAACAACATCGGAAGAAGTATAACGAGGAAGTTCGGATTGCGAACAACTTGAGTACTTTCAAAGCATCTTAAATCAACTAACGGCCATGTGTTTAAAGTTTGATGGCGAGATGTAGGGGTTATTTTATTGGGATGTTTGCCAGACAGTTTTGAGACATTAGTTGTCTCGCTCGTAATTCGCTCTGATGGTATTTTGACTATGGATATGGTCAAAAATAGCTTATTCAATGAGAAACAAGGCGAATAGGACAAGGCGAGAAAGTTCCAGGCGCTCTCCTTGATCGGGGAGACATAAAGGAAATGATCGAGATAAAGGAAAAGGGCGGTCAAAATCCATGATCAAGGAAGTGTAATTATTGCAACAAACCTGGACACATGATAAAAGATTGCTATAAGAAAATCAAGATGAAGGAGGTCAAAAAAAACCAGGAAAAAAGTAGATAGTGAAAATGAGGAAGGCAGTCTGCCACAATTTTTTTCGGATGGTGATATTGTTGTGCTCTCTTCACGAGAAACACAATTGTTTGCATATGGCTAGTTTGGATGTTGATTGGGTCATTGATTCAGCAGCCTCTTTTCATGCAACACCTAACAAGGAATTTTTCAGTACCTATAAAATGAGAGATTTTGGTACTGTCAACTTCGGGAATAATAATAAAGCAAGAATTGTTGGTGTTGGTGATGTGTGTATCACGGGCCGAATATTGGCTGCATATTGACTTTAAGGATGTTCACCATGTGCGGATCTCGTCTGAATCTGATTTTGGAGGTGGAGTTGGACCGTCGAGATTATTTTAGTTGCTTCGGCAATGAAAGGTGGAAAACACAAAAAGATCAATGGTGGTTGCGAGAGGAGCTATATCAGGCAATTTGTACAAGACTCGTGTCAAAGTGTGTTCTGCTGGACTAACTACAGCGAAAGACGAGTCTTCATCAAATTCGTGACAAGTGAGAACTCTTAGTGAGGAGGAGAAATTTTGGCAAGGAAAACCCTCATTTCTTTTGCCAAAGGTATGCCATTGATATTTCGTAATTGTTGTTACGATAGGTAGGTAGTAGAAGAGTTTCTTTTAGCATATTATTAAAAAAAAGTGTGTTGAGGTGCAATGTGTTTGCACATAGAAGTCATGAAAAGAATTTGATTGAGATATGGATTTTATGTATTTTGTGTGAGTAATGTAAAAGTTATGGGAGAAATAGTGTATCGGAAGATCAAATATCCGGGATGTTAGTAGTGCACAACCATGACTTTGTGTGGAATCTGGCTCCATGTTCTTCTTTGTTAGAGGTGTGTCCGTCAAAGAAGATGGTTTAGATGATATTTTGGATGCTTGCAACACGGTGACATGCCACTCACTTGGGGTGTTGGTAGGGGAGTTGTACTTCACAAATAGCGCTAGAGTTTGGTTAGTCGACGAGGAACATCACATTCTTTGTTCGGGGAGCAAGGGATATTTGAAGTGTCCCGGTATGTTGAGGCTATGCAGTAATACTTGGTTTGTGTGTGAGATTAGCTCCTCGGCGATAGTTGATCATGGCTTCAAAGATTTGTAGCAGTTGACCAGTGTGCGATGTGTTCGCGAGAAAAGTTTTTCGGAGATGATTATCTTGAGTGCATATTCAATTTGTTCCACCTGAAGTAGAATGTGTTTTTCTTCGTGTAGTGGAGGAGATTGTTGTGTGAGTCACCACAAAGAAAAAAAAAAAGCTGTTAGTCCAGTGGCTACTGATAATCTAGAGGGGTGAATAGATTATCTCGGTTTCAGATTTTGCCCTCTTTTTGAATAATCAAACAAAGATGAGAATGTAAATGCGGAAATAAAACAACACTCGTTGATTTAAAGAGGTTCAACCCACCTAGGGCCTAATCCTCTACCACCGCGGTATATCAGGATGGATTTCAAAAAGAAAAAAGATTTTATTAATTTGCAAAAATTAATACAACACATGAGGATTACCCACGACCCTCTTTCACGGCTTTGAGGATTACCAAAATCCTCTTTCACCACTTTTGGGATTACCACAATCCTCTTACACCTATGAGGATTACCACAACCCTCTTGCTTACCTTTGAAGATTACCACAATCTTGAACACCTATCACCTAGATCATCCAAGTGTATTCTTACCCACAGAATACTCGAAAAGGATGTCTTGTGTTGAATGATGACCAAAATCAAGATTACTTCAATAATGATTAATACAATATGAGTACAAGTGTAATCAAAATTGAAAGCCTAGACTATCAAATAAGTGCAAGTGAAAGTGCTTGGCTAATCTGACAAGATATATGAAGTGTTTGCTCAATTGCTCTTTGCTTGTATATTGTGTGTTGTCTCTTGTTGTTTGAATGAAGCCTCTATTTTATAGGAGAGGTCTTGTCTTTGATTTCAGACATTTGCTCCTCCTTGGGAAGTGATTTGCTTGCAAAAGAAACCATTTAAAATCATGATATAATTACATTAGAAATCAATCACAAAATAGGAAAAATTTATACGAAAATCGGACGGATAGTTTCTTTGATAAACAAAGAATTCGGCCAGGTCAGTGGAGATAAGATTGAAATTGAATTCTGCGAATTTTAACCACGGGGACGATCGAAGGAAGTGCGGCCGTGTGCATGTGGCCGTGACGGTTGCCGCCAGCGTTTATCTGAAGCAATGCGGAACAAAAAATCCAGCTTGCGGTAAGTGCAATTCGCCGCCGTCGGCGATCGGTCCTGCCGATCGCCCACAGTCGGCCAGTGCATCACTGCTTACTGTTTTCTTACGTCCCATTTTGTTTTTCTTAGCTCGGCTCGGTAACGGGTTGCCTATCGGGAGGGCGACCGGTCGAAACTGAAACAAATGTGTTGTCAATATTTTATTGAAAATAAACTTAAAGGAAATCTCAGAAAAAATAGTAAAAACATTTTAAGTTGATCGGAAATATTTAGACAACATTTAGGGACATAGTTTTGGTTTGAAAACATATTTGAACAAAATCGAACATAATCATCAAAATCATGATAAAAACATTTATCTAACAAACTCCCCCTTTTTGATGATTACAAAAAACAATTTTCTTGAGGACGATTTTAAAACGATTAAAATTTTCCGGTTTTACAAGTAAACTATCCGTTAAGTATTTCATACAAAGCTCCCCCTGTTATGAGCATATCAACAAAGCGATAATTAAATAAGAAGCACAAGCTATAACAACTTATATAGATTGCATCATGAGCTAAGAAGCTTTTTATCTGAGAAACATAATCGTGTCATGCGAGTCGAGTTGAGCCCATGGACTAGGTATTAGATCCACAATGCTTATTACGAGCTTTTTTAGCTTCTCTTGGGCTAACGAGCCAATATCATTTCTCCCCCCTTTGGAATCATCAAAAGAATGTTAGAATGGTAATGACACACCATGTATAATATCAAAAGTCGCCAAAGGCGGTTTATTACCGTTGATCAATTAAAGCATCATAATCGAAAAATGGGAGAAATGTAATATAAAGAAAGTTATACACTTGTTTTGATAGGCAAAACAGTCGATAAGTATAGAAAACTTTTAGAAAGCAAAGAATCATGTATAAGTTGAAATTTTCATTGCGACATTTCTTGAACACCTTTAGGCGTGAAAAATAAAAAGAGTTGTATATAGCCCTTTAAATGATCCAAACCAAAAATTGCATCACAATTCACATCAAACATCATCACAATACTGACATAATAACTAAGCTCATAAAGATCATAAGCAAAAATATCAAGAAATATACAAGAAAGCCGTAAACTAAGGTTGACCCACGTTTAGCAAAGTAAGAAAATTCTTACCATTTGATCGGAAAAGATGAGCAATGAACATCTATATATAAGGTCAGATATAGATTGGATGCAGCGAAATCAATTTTGAGTGAAATTGTGTGCATTTAAGCGAAGGGGACCGAAAAATGGCAAAAGAGTAGAAAATAACAAATCACGAAGGCAGGAGCGAACTTAAGCGAAAAATGGCCTAGGGCGACGGTCGTGGTTGAGGCGGCCGATCCGGCGTTGAAGCGGCAGTTGCCGCCGACCTCTTCGATATTTATTTGTCCAAATTTTTCAAAATCCGAATTTTCAACCAAAAATCCGATTTTAGCCCCTAAGTTTTAAAACATACAGCGTAGACCTCATTGATATCGTTATGCCACTAGCAAGACTCGTATTGGCCCTTAAAGACTCGGAAGTTGGCGGTTTTGTAAAAATGTCAGCTAATTGATCTTGAAGATGGTACAAGCGATATCTCAATTTTTCGTTTTGAACACAATCCATAGAAAATGATGTCGAATCTCAATATGTTTAAAATGCACGGTTATGATGAACGGGTTTTGAGCAATATTAATAAGCGGATATATTATCACGAAAAGATCGTCACGTTTTCAAAAGAGCATTTGTAATCCGCTAAGGTTTGTTTAATCGAAGAAGTTAAGTACAACAAAATCTGGAAATATATTAAACGGCTTCGGCCGTTGAAAGAAGAAACACAGTTTTGCTTCTTTGAAAACCATGAAACTGAGCAATCGCCCTAAAAATTGACATGATCCCAGGAATCTCTTTTAAGTCATCAATAATACCATAATCCGAATCACTATAACTTTTAAGAGAAAAAAATTTCATTCTTTGGATAAAATAAACCGTATTGAATAGTGCCTTTCAAATATCGAAAAATCCGTTTTGACACTCATGAGATTCTTTTGGATTGCTTTGAAAATGAGCACATAGGCATCTGGCATGAAAGAATGTCCGGTCTACTAAGCGGTTAAATAAAGTAAACTACCAATCATACCTCGATACTTGGATTCATCCTTGCGTCTTACCTTTCTCATCTTTGTCGAATTTTGACATTGGTTGCCATAAGTCGAGGCGGTTCTTATCTTCAATGCGAACTTCTTAAAAGTTCTTTTGTATACTTTGATTACGAAATATAAATCATGTGGCATTGCTTAATTTGAAAGTCGAGGAAGAAATTTAGCTCCCCATCATACTCATCTAAGATTCACTTGCATTAACTTGGAGAATTTCTTGCACAAAGATTCATTAAGTAGCACAAAAGATAATATCATCAACATAAATTTGCACAAGTAAACAATCTTGCCTTTTTCAAAAACAAAGTGTAGTATCAACTTTACCTCTTGTAAAACCATTTTGCAAAAGAAAAGAGCTAAATCATGTATCATACCGTGCGTGTCTTGTTTTAAACCATACAAAGCCTTTTAAGTTTAAAAAACATCATTAGGCCTAGAAAAATTTTCAAACCGGAGGTTGTTTTACATAGACTTCTTCTTGAATAATACCATTTAAGAAAGCGGATTTAACATCCATTTGGTAAAGTTTGAAATTTTTAAAAAGAATAGGCAGGCAAAATACGAATGGCTTCTAAACGTCTCACGGGTGCAAAAGTTTCATCATAGTCAATACCTTAACTGTGACAATACCGCTTGAGCTACTAACCTTGCCTTTATTTCGAACAATGTTGCGCTTGATCATCAAGTTTGTTCGGAAAACCCGTTTGTGCCAATAATAGTTTGAGAAGGAGAATGATGTACCAATTCCCATACACATCATTTCTTTCAAATTGATCCAACTCCTCTTGCATCTCTAGAACCAATCCTCATCCTCAATAGCTTCTTTAGCATTTTTAGGCTCTTTTGAGAAATTAGAGCTTTCTCGGCAAAAGTTTCTTGGTCATTGCTTTATCAGGGGATCACTTGATAATAAGATCTTTTAGGGTGATCTCCCTTAAATTGTCTGTAGCGGGAAGATCAGAGATATCACCTCCTCTTCTTGAGGACCATTTGAAGTGGAAGGTTGATCATTTGATGTAGGCGGTTGATTATCAGATTTGAACAATTTGTTGATAATATCTTATCGTCACTTTCAACAAATTAGGAAGTCTTTCAACTCCGGCTTCATTGAATTTAACATGGATGGATTCTTCAACAACTCCACTAGTCTTATTGTAAACCCAGATATGCTTTGCTTTTTGTTGAATATCCCATAAAATATCCCTTCATCGGCACTTAGGATCAGTTTGTCCGATTTGATCCTTGGTATTGAATAAAGCATTTACAACCAAATATTTTGAAATAAGTAATATTTGGAGTTACACACCTTTCCAAGCTCATGTGGAGTTTTGCTGTTCGTTTTAGGGCCGAATATAAACTGGTTAATGACATAGCAAAAGCGTTGCCACGACCCGGCCCAAAAATACTTTGGAAGTGAAAATTCATTGGTATGGACCATTTCGTTTCTTATGTCGTCGATTTTCCGTTCAAAGCTCTCCATTTTATTGAGAATTATCCTTGCAGTGAGAAATTATGAAACATATCCTTTGGTTTCACAAAATGCTCTAAATTCACCGTCAAATTCTCCCACCTCGATCGCCGAATAGACTTGATAGAATCTTCTTTTTCATTCTAATAAGTACCACCTGACTTAACAAACTCATTAACGACATCGTTTTATTGGTAAGAAAAAGAACCCAGTATATCTCGAATAATCATCGACTATAACAAAAGTGTAATGTTTTCATGGTAGCGTACCAAATATCTGAAGTACAAATCAATTGAAGCATTTGTAGGGGTTTAGTTGTGGAAATTTCATTTTGGGCTTAAGCTACTTTTAACTAATTTGTTCTTTTGACAAGTGTCACATAGCGAGATTTTCAAAATTCAATTTAGGTGATCTTTCCGTATTGGTTTTGTAAATACACCAAATTCTTATATCGACATGTCAGTGCTTCAGCTACGTAAACTAGTTAAATCATTGTGGCGACTAAACAAGAAAAACATTTGACTAACCAAATCACTTGTACCATTTTGTAAGTGCATTTTCTATTTGCTTCACAAATAATTTCACCATTTTTAAAAGTAGGCATTTCTTTGTTAGAAAGCATCATATTTTGAATCCATAGTTAACATTAGCAATATCAAATTAAACAGCCCTTCAACTAATAGAGAACATTACTAAGAGAAGAAAGAGAGTTACCAATTTCTCCGTTTCAAAATTTTTCCTTTGCCATTCGCAAAACGCTGACCATACCCTGTTAGCAGAGCTTGATGTTGGTAAAGTTCTCTCACTCTCGGTCATATGGCGTGAACATCCATTTGTCCATACAGGCATTCCGAATCCTCCGTGGTTGTTATGGCGCATAATACCTAAGCGAACCATTTTTAGGTACCTATAGTTTTGGGGTCCATGGGGTTAACAGAGACCTTTGGGTCTCAAGCATGTCTTGAGCTATTTCGATTTGCAATTATTAGCGCAATGTCAGCTTTGCCCGCAATAAAACAAGTAAGTGTGCCAATTATTACTTAAATACAAAAATCGGACGCGGTTATTTTTCTTAAAAACACTTTGAAATGGCTTATAACCAAGTCCAGTTGGAATGCTCTCACCTCTTTGTGCATGCAAATTTTGTGGGCTATCGCGTCTTTATGTTGAAGCGATGCACATCATTTTCTGAAGCATTCAATATTTTTGTGAAGCGATTCATGCTAGGTTTCAAGAGAATGAATTCTAGTTAAGAAGTAAGAAGCATGAGCTTTGTCAGGGTCGCCAAGGGTAAATAATTTTTCCTTTTCAACTTGCCGAGTCTCTTTATGCTCCTTTTTAAAATTTTTGTATTTAACGATTAAATTTTGAAACTCAATTTACATTCGTCAAAATCACATTGCAAGTCATCAACTATGGAGGAGTAGAAGAATTTGAGTGTGCACCATT